>CM035427.1:10293271-10660771 GCA_020310875.1 Ceratopteris richardii
ATAACAAGCAGCAGGTGTGTGAACAAAAATAGAAGCTTTTCATTGATCCTTCAACTTGGAAGTAGTGTATTTTGATTCAATCATTCTCACATCATTTCCAAAGTACATAGGCACTTGCATAGTGTCATTGGAAAGCTAAGAGGGCGTGCAACTCAACTCTGAAGCTACAGGGGGTTGGTACAAAGTACAATTTGGCAGTACCTACTCATGTCTTGGAGTGTCCATCCATCTTTCCCAACAATTGTATTAGAGCAAAGATAAGGTAAAATGGGAGATGGTTTTCCTTCTTTCATTGATAAATTGGATAGGAACAACTATCAATCATGGTCCTTGAGAATGAAGACTTACTTGCAAGGAAGGAGCCTTTATGGATACATCTTAGGAGATGAGGAGATGCCCATATTCAGAAGCAAAGGACAACCTACAAGAGAGGATCATGAAAGACTCAACACATGGTGTGCCAAGGATGCAATAGCAAGGTCTTACTTACTTAACTCAATGAGGATCATGAAAGACTCAACACATGGTGTGCCAAGGATGCAATAGCAAGGTCGTACTTACTTATTTTCTTCTTCCATATTAGGAACTGTAAGACATCCCAAGAGACTTGGGAAATATTTTCTTCATATTTCTCTTCCAACACAAGGGCTAGGAAGAAATAATTGTGGATTGAGTTTGCCACTCAAAGAAAGCAACCCAAGCAAGGCATCTCAGAGTATGTGACCAAAGTCAAAGATGTAGCTGATCAATTGGCAAGCATAGGAGAAGAAATTGAAGAGGAGTAGATTGTAAGACAAGTAATCAATGGTATTAAAGCTGATGATAAATGGGAGAGCTTCACAACTGCCATGGACTTGTACATGGACATGCAGATTCCATACCTTACCACACTCATGGGGCAACTAGTTACCCATGACGCCAATCTCAACAAGAATGGAGATTCATCAAGAGGTAATAACTCTTCTGCCCTATATACTAATAAAAATAAATCCAAGGAGAAAGGGAAGAACAAGAAGGTTGAAGATGAAGGAACTACCTCCCAAGGCAACTATGCAGGGAGAGGTAGAACCTTAAGAGAAGGGGCAGAGGAGGTAAGCAAGGTAGGGGGAGACCTTATAATTCCTCACCATGTTATATTTGTGAATTGTCAAATCATACTACAGATGAGTGTTACATGAACTTCAAGAATCAGAGAGATAGAAGATATCAAAGAGGTGGATATACACAATCAAGAGGAAGATTCAATCACCATCAAGGATACAATAACAACTACTACAATAGCAACTACCAACGAGGCTACAAATCAAGGAAGGATTACAACAACTACACAAAGGAGCAAGAAGATTCACTTCTGATTATGAATATGACTTCAAAACGAGGTATAAATGATGACCATCTCTTCTACATTGACTCAGGATGCCCAAACCATGTGCTAGGCGATGTGCCTCTTCTCTCTGACCTTGAGGAACCAAAGGGGAAACATCAGATAGAAATAGGTGATGACACCAAGCACTTAGTAATTAAAGTAGGGAATGTTAAGACCTCTAATGGAAATAGAAATTTGTTGAGTAGGGTTCTATATGTACCCACCATTACCAAGAATTTGATGAGTTTTGGACAAATTGTGGAAAAGGGTTTGCAGGTCGAGAATGATACTTGGAAGGTAGTGCCAAAGAAGGAGTCTATGAAGGTAATTGGTTCTAGATGGATCTATGAGATCAAAAGCAATTCTGATGGATCAATAAGTAGGTACAAAGCTAGACTTGTGGCTAAGGGTTTTGCACAAACCCAAAGAGTTGATTATGAAGAAATCTTCCCTCCTGTGGCCAAAATGCCAACCATCAGGGTATTGGTAAGTGTGGCTGCATCAAAGAATTGGAGCATATATCAATTGGATGTAAAAAATGCATTTCTAAATGGCTAGATTTCAAGGGAGTATACATGTCTCAACCTCCTGGCTATGAGGATCCAAGCAAGGTAACATATGGATGTAAATTGAACAAAGCTCTTTATGGATTGAAGCAGGCACCTAGGGCATGGAACCATAGGTTGACTACATATCTTCAGGATCAAGCATACTCACAGGTAATGATGCTAATGGCATCAAACACATTAAGAATCAAATGATGCAGGAGTTCAAAATTAGTGACCTTGGATCACTAAAATATTTTCTTGGACTTGAGTTAGTCTATACTAACTCTAGAATTTATATTACTCAAAGAAAGTATATATAGGACATGTTGAAGAAATTTCAGTTACAAGATGCCAAAGTTGCAACTACTCCAATTGTGGTAAACCTAAAATTAAGTGCTCATGAAGGCGATGTGCTTGAGAATATTGCAAGTTACCAAAGCCTAGTGGGAAGCTTGAACTATGCTACATTGACAAGGATTGATATTGCTTATGGAGTAAGTGTTCTAAGTCAGTTTATGCACAAACCTAGGGCACCTGATTTGGAAGCTGCCAAAAGGATTTTGAAGTACCTTAAAGGCACTCAAAATCAAGGATTGTATTTTCCTTAAGCCTCAAACTGGGACATCAAGATATATTTAGATGCAGATTGGGTAGGTTGCAAAAATGATAGAAGGAGTACCTCAGGTTACCTATCATTTGCAGGTCACAAACCTGTATCATGGTCTTCAAATAAGCAACCTAATCTTGCTTTATTTTCTATAGAGGCAGAGTATAGAGGATTGGCCAATGCTACTTAGGAGGCCATATGGATCAGATTGTTGTATACAAGGTTTTTCCTACTTTTAAGAAGTTCTTAGCTATGGTTGAAAAATGAAAGTCAGTCAAAGATCTAGATTTTGAGAAGTGATAAAGGAGGAGAGTACATGCTCTAAATACTTTAAGTCTTTTCTTGAAGAAAATGGTATCTCTCATTAACTCAATAATGCTTACATGCTAAAACATAATGGTGTTGTAGAGAGAAATAATAGGATACTTGTTGAGATGATGCATAGTATGATGTCATCCAAAAAGGTTTCTCCCACATTTTGGTTTGATGCAGTAGATACAACTAATCACATGTTGAACACGTCTTCCACAAAAGCTTTAACTGTTATCATGCCTTATGAAGCTTATTATGGGAAGAAACCCAATGTGAGTTACTTCAAAGATTTTGGTTCTCTAGCTTATGTTCACATTGAGAAGAAGGATCGTGGTAATTTTGATGCAAAAGCCATTAAAGCCATGTTTATTGGTTATGCAATTGAAAGTAAAGGATACATATCCTATCTTCCAGAAACATGTGATATCCTACTCTCATGCAATGCATGTACTGCATAAATTTAGATTTATGATAAGAAGGAAGAGATTCAAGAATTCATAAAAGCAAATGACTATGAATGTTTTAAAAGGAATTTGGATTATTATATTCAGCCATATGCACAAAACAAAGGTATTGACTATGAGACTTTTTCTCCTACATCTAGAATGAAAGTAGTTAGGACAATACTTTCATTAGTTGCATTCTTTGGTTGGAAAGTATACTAGTTAGATATTCAAAATACATTTCTTAGTGGTGATCTACATGAAGATGTCTATGTTCAAAACCTTCTACAACTAGAAGGTTTTGAAGAGATAGATAAATAGCATTTAGTATGCAAGCTTATCAAAGCTTTGTATGGAGTAAAGCAAGCACCAAGAGCTTGGTATGAGAAGATACATGTCTATCTTCTATCTATTGGTTTTGAAAACTCAGATGCAGCTCCCACTCTTTATGTTAAAACTAAGAAGATGTTTTGATTATCATTATCATATATGTTGATGACATGATCATGATAGTCCCAAGGATTCAAACCTTTAGTATTTTAAATTAGAACTTAATCATACATTTGAATATGATTTAGGTATTTTGCATTATTATCTTGGGATTGCATTCGTATATAGAGATGAGTGTATCTACATGACGTAGTAGAAATACATTGAGAAATTATTGGAAAAGTTTGAGATGAAAAATTCCAAGTCTATGCAGACACCTATGGATGTCAATGTGTCATTATAATTGGAAGCAGATTGAGAATCATTTGATACTGCAATATATAGTCAAGCAGTTGGTTGCTTGATATATCTATTTAATACATGTCCACACATTCACTTTGTAGTTTCTCAAGTATCGGTCATGCATAGTCCACTTAAGATTCATTGGAAATAAATTATGAGAATAATTAGATATTTGAAGGGAACTTCCAATTTTGCTATGGTATTTCTAAAGTCTTCACATTTAAAGGTTTTTAATGCTAATTGTGTAGGTTATAAAGAGTCAAGAAGAAGAAGAAGTGGCAATTGTTTCTTTCTAATAAATTTTCTTATCTCTTGGTTATCATTCTTGTGAAGATGTTTTTGCGGCACCATTCTTTTGTGGAGTTTTGCGATGTCAAATTATATTGCTTTCACATGAAGGAGATTTTACCTTAATTTGTTTTTGAAGAGTGCTTTTCAAGAGGCACTAGAGCTATATAATCAAGGCCAATGGTCATTGTTTATCATCTTCTTAAGCATCTTCTGAAGGATTTCAAGTGCTCAACACAAGGAGATCAAGGAAGAGTTAAGAGGAGGGGTGCTCTACATCTCTAGTTATTTAGAGGTGTTTGTATCAACCAATCATTAGCATCACTTGCTAAGTTACTATGAGTAACAAGCCTAGATTTGTCCTCACTCGTTCATTCACTAGTTTTTGATTTAGGTTAATCATAATTAGGGTTTGTTGTAAACAAGTTCAAAAATATTCATATTCTCCATATTCTCACACACATGCTCTTCATATCTCTTAGACACACAATTTCTTACATCTAGTTCCCATTTCGCCTTAGATTCAGATGTTGTCAATTTGTATCATATTCACACATTGTAATTTGACATTGGAATATAAGATAGTGTAGGTGACCATCCTAGCTTACTGCTACACTTTGAAGGTGTTCATATGCAGATACTTCTTCATATGTTAAGTGAAGGACCATTGGTTGTTTATGTCTCAATTTATATGTATGATTTGATGATAATAGGAAAACATGAAGGTAAAATAGCCAGGATCAAAGTAGAGCTTGGATCTGAATTTAGAATTTCAAATTTAGGAGAATTTGACCACGTTTTTGGAATCAAAGTTATGAAGAAAGAAGATGTTGTATATCTTCTACAAAGGAAGTATATTTCATATGTGTTGAAGAAATATGACATGGAGCATTGCAAGAGTATTAGTAATCTCATGAACCCCAATGTGAAGCATGAGGTTGAAGATGATAAACCTTTAGAAGATCCACTTATATACTAGTCTTTGATTGGTTCTCTTATATACACAGCTTCAACAAGGCCATAAAATACATCTAGTTTTAAGTATGTTGTCTCAATTTATGAACAAACCCATATATATACATATTCAAGTAGCTAAAAGGATCCTGAGATATAAAGGTACACTAAATGAAGTTTTGGGTTAAAAATATCATGAAGTTATGGCCTTGAAAGCATATAGTGATGCAAATTGGGCTAGAAATAAGCATGATAGAAGGAGTATAAGTCGACATTTGATATTTGCAAGTAATAATTTGGTTTCATGGAGTTCTAAAAAACAACCTAGAGTAGCACTTTCAAGACTGGAAGCTGAATATAAGAGTCTTACAGATGCAACATGTGAGATTATGTAGTATTTGAAGCTTTATGAAGACATGAATCTATCTTCGTCACATCCATTAGTCTTTGGAGATAATGTAAGTTCTTTGCAGCTTGTGTGTAATCCTATGTACCATCCAACAAAGCACAAAGGGGGTTTTATTGCATCATTAGCAAGCTCAAAGTGTCTACTAAGCATTTCTAGAAAGAAACTTGGTAGGTGTAGAGTAGGTTATTGCATCGCCACCCTCATCTTTGGATTGTATTACCGTCTCTTCTCACAATAAATCCAGTTCACTACGTTGATTCCCATTGACCATTGTATAACTTGCATAATTTGGAACTTTGACTTTACAAGTATATAACCTTTCAGCAATAATTTCTTTTTGCCCTATGAGCACATGTTTGCATCAAAAGATGAATCAATAATATCTAAAATCTCATCATCTTGTAACAAAGAGTTATTCTTGTATAGATTGTTCCAAGTCTCAAATCAATTTGTTCTACATTTGTTCATTCTTATAGTTACTTCTTCTTCCTCTCTGTACATTATCCAACCTCTCCACATTGATTCCTAAGAATAAAACCAAGAGTTAGAGGAGAACTTAGTATTCAAATCATAATTATGATTGTGTTTCTCCTTCAACATATATGCCAGAGAACTTTCGGAATTCTATAATTATCTAGATCCCCCTATAAAAACATTCTAGCTATAGCAATAGCCTGAGGTCAAAGTGAACTGCTTCTTGTTAGGCATTGAGCAAGACAAGAAATAGATCAAGGAAGGAAGAAAATATTATTTACAAAACATCCATGGGGTAGACTATGCTACAGAGACATCCATCTAATCACTATATTCTTTAATCTAGTTATAACCCAGTCCCACCTTTGATCATAGAAAATGTTAAATACCATTAGCATTGACACTCTTTGATTAAGTATCCTTGTTTATAACAATCAAAGCAAGCATGGGGCACGGTTTTGTAGACAATTTTATGTTCATGTAATTTAAATCCATCAGACTCCTTGATCATGAGGGAGGTTTTAATTTCTTTGGATAAGTCTACTTCAACCATGATTTGACGAGATTAATACCACTTCTAGGTCTTTGATCCAAGACTTTACCAATTAGTTTCCCCAATTTCGCAACCCAACGGTAAAATTCCATTGGAATATCTAGAAATTTAATCCAAATAAGCATCTTTCTTGGTTTAGGGCCTTCGGGTTAAAGCCATGATGCCACTTAAAACATTTAATAGGAGTATTCCTCAGTTAAAGCCATAGCTATAATTGAGTTTACTTCATGTGGAGGAATACAACGAAGTAAAACTCCAGTGTGATCCATATAATACAACTGTCCAGCAATCAATCGGAATCTGCGACTGTAAACTGCAAGTTTCCGCCTCATTGCAGGAGAAGTTTGAGGGGGAAGACATCCATTAGTAAGAAAGGTTAATAGCTGATCACAGTAGTAGGTGGCATAAGAGGTTTTGCAGATTCATTACTAGTCGGTTTAGTTATCTAAATTGCTGGTGTGGTGTCATCAACACCGACCGGAGCTTCACCAGAATCCAATCGAGAGAGAAAATCTGCTAATGCATGTGTAGTGCCAGGTCTATGAATCACATCATAATCAAACTCTTGTAATAGTAGAACCCAATGCGCTAAACGACCACCTAAATGTTGCTGCCGAACCAGATATACAAGTGCAGCATGATCTACATGGAAAATAAATTTTCAGCCAAGTAAATAATGCCAGAATTTCTTTACAGAATACACCAAACCTAGGCATTCTCTTTCAGTTACAGAGTAATTCTTTTCAGCAAGAGCAAACCGTTGACTTGCATAATAAACAAGCTGGAACCACTTATCAGTTTGTTGCATTAAAACACTTCCAATTGCTATATCGGATGCATCTACAGAAACAAGAAATGGGTGTTCCCAATCAGGAGGTTGTAGAATCGGAACCTGCGTTTATAATCCTTTTAGACGATCAAATGTTGTTTGACATTCCTGAGTCCAATCAAATTGTCAAGGAGTACTAGTTATTAAACAATTTAGGGGTATTGCCAAATGGGCAAGCCATCGTAAATGTCGACCATGCCACTGGACTTGACCCATGAAACGCATCACTTCTTTCGGCGTAGTAGGCACAGGTGCTTCTAACACAACTACAACTTTGTCTGGGTCAACTTGTATGCCCTGCGCAGATTCAATATGACCAAGGAGCTTACCACAAGAAACCGCAAAGATAGATTTATTCGGGTTCAGGCAGAGTCGATATTCTCTGCATTTCTCAAAGCAACACCATAAATGATACAGGTGTGCTACCATCTTACCGAATAAAGAGAAATCATCCATTTATACTTGCATAAAAGAAGTGAGATAGGGTGAGAAGATTTCTTCCATACACCACTGAAAGGTGCTAGGAGCATTTCTTAACCCAAACCACATAACTGTACAAGCAAAAACACCCCAATTGGTAATGAAAGCTATTTTCAGTATGTCTTGTTCAACCATTTTGACTTGGTTATAACCACTGTAACCGTCCAAAAAGGAGTACACCTCATGTCCTACTACTCTGTCTAACATTGTGTCAAGAAATGGAAGAGGAAACGGATCAGGCACCATGGCCGCATTCAGTTTTCGGTAATCCACACAGATTCAAAGCTGCTTATTTTTCTTAGGAACAATAAGAATGGGTGATATCCATTCAGCGTGTTCTATTGGTACGATGAATCGGACCCTTAGTAACCTAGCAAGCTCTACCTTTACCTATGCTGCATAGTTAGGGTTCATTCGGTAGCTGGGTTGTTTAAATGGTTTTGCTTCTCGTTTAAGCATGACCCGATGTTGATAGATGCGAGGGTCCAGACCTTTCATATCACGGTAATCCCATGCAAAAACATCAGAGAACTCACGAAGAAGCTGGATGAAATCTACTTGAAACGCTTCAGACAAACCTTCCTTTATCTTGTTAGGTCGCGGATTTACTTCATCTTTTAAATTATATGTGATTAACTGATCTTCTAGAACATAGAATTGTCGGGGTTTCCCTGGATCGTCAGCTGACTTTAAAATGTGTTGTAAAGCGGCTTCATCCATAGCAATAGTATCTTCTGTCTTTACTTCTTCGGTCACAGGCATCACCGTACAGGCTGCCAAACTCAAGTTATCTACAACAGTTTGGAGATCGACAGTCCCTAAGGAGATCAAATCTATGTTATTCTTCAAAAATTCTTCTTCTTCGTCATCGGATAAGCCATCTAACATGTGGACTCATTCTGCTACATAAGGTCTGGCATGAATTTCACAAGGCTGAATAGCATCTAACTTGACAACATATTTACGGTGGTTGTCCTTAAAAGTAAGTTCTTGTGCGGACCAATCCTGTATGACTTTAGCCTGTTTTAACCACGGTCGGCCGAAAAGAAGATTATAATCGAGACTCGACTCCGGTAGTTCTAAAACTACAAAAGTCATCTTAAATGTTGTACCCTGCAAAGTGATTGGGACATTCTGTACGAGTCCTACTGGATGAACTCAGGATTGGTTAGCCATTCTTACAAAAAATTGAACAGGCTCGATTTGGGTCCACCCTAACTTTTTACAAAGAGCTGTAGTGGCTATGTTTACACCAGACCCACCATCAATTAGTACTTGAGTAATCTTCTGATTTTTGTATCACACCGTAATTAATGGGACCAAATGATCCACCGTAGAGTCAGTTTCCGGTTGTACCATTGCCGTTGCTGGAATGCAGGTGGAGTCAAGACTAAGTTGTTGCTGGAATTGCTAATGAACTCCCGACACTTGTGCAAGTAACTCTCCAAGAGGGAGAGTAATGGAAGCCTTAGATAAAATTTCCCATGCTTGATCTGCGTGAATTCTAGTTGTCACTGATTCTGAAGATGAGGCTCTTGTTACTGGAGTAGAATCTTGTTCCTGCGACCCTTCCTTTGGCAGTGGAACTTGTGTCATCGGAATTGGATCTGGAAACACTATAGGCTCAACGGTGGTCCACTGGCTAGCTTTGTCATACATTCTCTGCTGTTCATGGATGCCAGGTTCAAATACCTCAGCTGCTGGTTGCAGTTGCTTACCAGATCTGGTCTGGATCACTGCAACTTATGTTTCTACTGGTGAGATATGAACCATGTTGGTCATCGAGTTTTGACGCTCTTTCTTCCTCTGATCATATTCAGCTGCATCTTTACAGAATCTTCGGATGTGACCCAACTCACCGCAAAAATGACAGCGAGGTGGTGGCAAGGCAGTACCGTCTTGTGATGTTCCCGCTTGCCAACGATTTGTATTGTAATTTGTATTCCGCTGTCCCCTGTAATCTGTGTATCCTTGCTGTTGATTATTTCTCATCTGAGGTGGTACATAGTGGGTGGCCGACTGTCTTGGTTCTTGTATAATGGCATTTACAGTTGCTTCTCCCTACACTTTGGCATTAAATGCACAATTTTCGGTGGAGTGTTTGGTGGTATTGTAGATAGCACAATAGAACTGATTAAGGGCACAGGTGGTACTGGTATGCCCTGTATTCTTGCACTTGGTGCAGTATATCTGTCTAGCTGGATCCTCTGCAACATTTTACTAGTTTTCAACCACTCCAGGTCTTTAGTAAAACCTCCAACCTTATGCTCGAGCTGCAAGGCCATTGCAATAACCGCATCTAGTGTCATAGCTCCCACACAACGGATGATCATAATTTTTCTGAGCTGCGGAGTCAAACCATTAATAAACCACTAAGTAATGACATCATCCGGCAAGTTGGCATGGGCCTACGGTAATTGTCTCAAATGAGTTCTAAACAGGGTGGCATATTCCTACACAGTCTAGTGCAGCTTCTGTTTGTTGTTCTGCAAGTAATCGAAAATTTTAGTAGGGTTTTTCTTTAACCGAAATCTCTGTAAAAACTCATCCCTTACCGCTTCATAGGTAACACAATGATTGAAATCATACTCTGTGAGCCACCTTGCTGCTTCATTAACTAATGTGGACTAGCATACGATGGCCTTGTATGCCGGATCTGGTGGATGGTTTAGTACTGCATAACTAATCTCAAAAGTACGTACATGGGCATCAGGATCATCACCTGGAAATCCATCGAATTTGGTGTATGTTACTCCTATTGGAGCTGGTCGGGGTGGAAATGGATGTTGTTGTTGCTGCTACTCTTGTTGTTGTTGTTGTTGTTGTTTCCCGTTCATGGTGTTAGTAGTGGCACTGCTACTACTCCCTGAGATCTGAGGTGGTGTTTCTTGACTGTTGGAATCTATATCGTCAGACTGTTCAGTTTTTGGCTTGAGAATATCGTTCAGTCTCTGTCAGATTTCCAATTCGAATAGCCTATCCTCCTCTTTGGTATCCAATGTAGGCAAGCTTACTCTAAACAGTGGCGACCGGAATGAAGATTCACCAGGAAGTTGTACACTATCACCAGAAAACTGTAAACTCCCTGCAACTCGGACCGAAATATCACCGAAATTTATCGAGCTTTTACCAAAAAAATTTACTCTTTCACTTTCATAGATTTCTTGCGTTCTAGTGGATTCCGAAGTTACTGTATCTTCCACAGATTGTGCCGAAGTCGCACCAGAATCTACTGGAATTGCAATATGTTCCACCGGAATGCTACCGAAATAACTACTAATGTTCTTCACTTCTTTGACAACTGGGTTGAACTTATCTGCGCTTCTACCTCCTCGAGGTACTCACCGGAACGAGTAACCAGCATATATCACCTTTTACACTACTTGCGTACTACTGTACCTTGCTGTTAACTCACAATCTATGCCCACTTTCTCACAAGAAATTTGCAACACTCTGGTGCCACATTCCCATAGATGGCGCCAGTGTTAAATGCACATTTTGCCATCAAAATGCGTTTAAGCTCTATTCGGGTTCTTGGCAGTGGAAGGGGTCTGTTAAACATAGCCTTATACTTGATTTTCCCAACTAACTCATTCATATGTCAGTACTGGTAAAACAACTCTGCTAATTCTACTTGCTAAGAAACTCTGGCTCATTCCTTTACAGAATTACTAGTCGTATTCCAATCAATACATCTCAGTACACAACACAAGGATAAACATTACCATAACAAAGCCTTACAGTAAACAACTTACAGAACAGCGATTCAATACTTCATTTAAGATAAACATTACCGTAACTCAATCTTTACCGTACAGATGCAGATAATCAAACAAAACAGAAGAACACAGTATAACTCAGAGTTTCTCAAACATGACACTACAGGAACTCCACAGAACGTATTGCCCAGACAGACAGTCTGGCGATCCTTCTGGTCGTCTCTAAAAAGTGTCCTTTCATTAGATTATAAATGGTTACATCTCATCGCAGCGACCTTTCGATTCGTGCAGAATATGAAAAGAAAAAGGTTTTACAATTGCCAATCCGGCGGCTTACATTTTCTTTCTCTCTATTTATTTCTCCTTCTTCTCATTCTCTTTCCTTATTCTCTTTTTTCTCTCTCTATCCCTATCTCTCTTTCTTTCTTTCTCTCTTTCTACTCTCTTCTTGTATCGTATGTGTATGCAACAGTGGGTATACGCTATTCATAAATGACCGACATTCTAAGCATCAAGCCATAATGGCCTAGTGGATAGAGCAATCAGAGTGACTGCTGGAGGTCATGGGTTCGAATCCGAACCTGTACAACATGAAGATTTCTTTCTATGTAGGAATTGGAGAGGGATTACCTATTCATCTACATATGCAGATGTAGCCACTTTCAAACCCTTCTATCTTTGATCCGAAGAGCCCCTTTTTGTTTCGTTGTACTTGGAGATTGCCAAGCTATCTATGATGTATCCTTTCAACCTCAACACGAGCCCCCCGCCCAAAGATGATGAGTTCCCCTGAATAGTATCGAATCTTTTCGTCTTCATCCTACCTTGCCCTCCATGGATCTCTCTAGTAGGTTCTGATACCAAATGTGAGAAGAGGAGAATGACATGCCTGGGACTCACCTCCCAGCCTATTTATAGCCCTTGCTTAGTCACCATCTAGAGTTCTCTCTAAGGTTTCTCTACTCATCTAGCCATCATGAGTAGGTACCTCATATGAACTCTCTAGATTTTGGCCTTGGCTATCCCCCGAGCAAGGAACTTCTCGTTCCTCCAAGCATGTACATTTCCACTAAAGTTTAAAAAACGTAAAACCCTAATCCTAAAGACCCAATCCTAAAATCGTATTTCTTATATATATTAAAAATCCTAAAGACTATTTTCTATATATCATAAAAAGCCTAAAAACCCTAAAACCCTAATGCTATTATATATATATATATATATATATATATATATATATATATATATATATATATATATATATATATATATATATATATATATATATATATATATATATATATATGTGTGTGTGTGTGTGTGTGTGTGTATGTATGTATGTATGTATTATTTATATATATGTCTATGTGTATGTGTGTGTATATATGTATGTATGTATGTATGTATATATGTATATATATATATATATATATATATATATATATATATATATATATATATATATATATATATATATATATATATATATATATATATATATATATATATATATATATATATGTATATATATAAATATATGTGTGTGTGTGTATGTATGTATATGTGTGTGTGTATGTGTATATATATTTACTCTGATAAAAAACCTTAAAGTTAATCCTATTTTTATATATTTAATTATATATATTTGATTTATTTATTTAAAACACTAGCTCTTTTCATATTTATTTATCTATACAATTATATATATATATATATATATATATATATATATATATATATATATATATATATATATATATATATATATATATATATATATATATATATATATATATATATATATATATATATATATATATATTCATATTTTTTCTTAATTATTTCTTTTATATAAATTTAATTGAATTATATGTATGTGAAAACCCTAAAACCCTAATCCTAAAGATCTAGACCTAAAATTTGTATATCTATGTATGCATGTGTATATATATGTATATTTTTATGTGTACATATATTTACTTTAACCTTAAAATTCTATTTTTATATATCTAATTATATATATTTAATTAATTTATTTGAAACACTACCTCTTTTCATATTTATTTATCTATACAATTATCATATATATATATATATATTCAGATCTTTTTCTTAGTTTTTTCTTTAATTTTTCCTTATATAGTTTGAATTGAACTATATGTATGTAAAAACACTAAAACTCTAATCCTTAAGATCTAGACCTCAAATATGTATATTTGTGTATGCATGTGTATATACATGTATATATGTATTATATGTGTATGTGCATGTGTGTATATATGTTATGCAGGTGTAAAAACTCTAAAACCCTAATCTTAAAGACTTGGACCTAAAACATGTATAAATGTGTATGCATGTGTATATATATGTGTATGTATGTATATATATATATATATATATATATATATATATATATATATATATATATATATATATATATATATATATATATATATATATATATATATATATATGTATGTATGTATGTATGTATGTGTGTGTGTATAAGTATATGTGTATGCATGTGTAAATAGCATAAAAGCCCTAATCCTATTTTTCTATATTTGATGTGAAAAGAAACCTTAAAATCATAATTTATATATTTAATTATATAAATATTTAATTAAACCACTAGCTATTTTCATATTTATTTATCTATACGAAAATCGTATGTGTGTGTATATGTGTGCATGTGTATATTATGTGTGTGTGAATGTATGCATGTGTGTATATGTGTATGTGTGTGTATGTATGTATGTGTGTATATGTGTGTGTATGTATGTGTGTGTCTATATGTGTGTGTATGTATGCATGTGTGTATGTGTGTGTGTGCGTATGTATGCATGTGTGTGTGTATGCATGCATGTGTGTATGTATGTGTGTGTGTGCATGCATGTGTATATCTATGTGTGTGTATGTATGCATGTGTGTTATGCATCCATGTGTGTATATGTGTGAGTATGTATGCATGCATGTGTGTATATGTGTGTGTATGTATGCATGTGTGTATATGTGTATGTGTGTGTATGCATGCATGTGTGTGTATTTATGCATGCATGTGTGTACATGTGTGTGTATGTATGCATGTGTGTAAATGTGTGTGTATGTATGTGTATTTGTATGCATGCATGTGTGTATATGTGTGTGTGTATGCATGCGTGTGTGTATATGTGTGTGTATGTATGCATTCATGTGTGCAAAGATCCATTTTAAATGGTCATACCGACGGTCAAGTGCTGAAGTGGACTTTTCCAATGTTTATATGCACATCGGGAGTGACCGTCAGTATATGTAGCATCGGTATGCCCCGCATATGTTGCAGTGCTCTCTCTACTACTCTGTTGCTGAATGATTTTATATACATTTGGTCTGTATACTCCAAAATTCAAATATGTATCCTAGGAGATTCGAATCAAAATGAATTTCCAATCTTGCAATCCTTTATACAAGTGAGATTGCTCTTTCAAATAGGTGTAATATTTGAATGTCCATTTTGCAGTTCCCTTCCTTCATAATGACGTCTTCTTGTCTTCGTGTCCTTTCCTTATTTTTCTTTGCTTGTTTTGTTTTGTTTTGTCTAATTAGTGAGTGAAGCCCTAACAAGAACGACTCTTTTTAGTGAGGGGCTATCAACAGGAGCGGCTTACTTTTCTAAAATTAGAGACCTCTCCTTTACCTCCTACTTTTATCTACATTTCCTCTTAATTTGAATATGTGATCATGTCCACATGCTATTTTTAGAAACTAATAAGATCTAGAAGCTTTCACTTGCTTTTTCTAGTAGCTAATAGGATCTGCAAGCCTTAAAAACTACTTTAGAGCTTGTTTTTATATAACATTGTGCCCCTCAAGCTCTTAATCCCTACACATTTGGCTAGAAGTTCATGAACCATTGAAGCTCCATGGAAACCATTGCTATGAAGACTCTACCTTTTACCATTTGTAAAAGCTAATTTAACTTGAAAGAATATTTGTAGCTACCTACAAATTCGTGGAGTTTGCTAGATGGAAAAGTCACGACTTTATTTGGAGAGAATAACTCCTAGATTGATGGATCACTTTTAGAGAGAGCCAAAAGTTGAATTCAAAATCAAATTCGAATGTAGCACTTATAAAAAGTGATTTGTAAAAGTCGCACTTACAAGTGACTCCATTCCCGAGTTCTCCATTGCCATATTGTAAGAGAGTGAGGCTCACATTGTAGCCTACACTACTCACCATCATTAGGCTATGTTTAGAAAGCATATGATCTTGTACAACATTGTTCTTTAATACAAAAGATCTACATTTCGCATCAATGGTTTCTCTGTCATAGTCACAAGACTCAGATTTCACAACAGTATATCACGCAACCTTCGACAATCACTCTGGCAAGTCCAGAAAAACGGGCTCTTAACCACTCTTTTTCCATTGCTTTATAAAGATGTTTACAGACTGCGAGTACCATCTTTTCGCGCAAAATTCCAGGAACTCCGTTACATCCGGCAGTCATTACATTTGTCTCACTCGGCGGCCGACTAACACATGCTAGAACCAAGCATATAGGAGTCCACTACCATTATGTAAGGGAGAAGCTAATGAGCAAGGATATTCAACTATCCTATGTCTCTACAGATATGCAATGTGCAGACATGTTGACTAAAGCTCTTGATGGTACAAAGTTAAGTAGATTCAAGTTGATGATTGGCTTGCAGGAAATCAAGGATAGTTGAAGACTTATTTGGAGGCCAAGCATGTTAGGCTTGAGGGGGAGCTGTTGGTGCATTTTACCCAATCGTACATGCTTGATATGATTGATATTATCCTCATTGGTAAGTCACGTGTAGTCATGTGAACACCTCTTGTAAAAGAGTTGATTTTTATCTCTTGTAATTGAAAAAAGAAAAAGGAAAAGGATGGCTTACCTCGTCCATGATGTAAAAGCAATTTCGTGGCTCTAACTACCTAAAACCACAAATTTTTGAGCTGAGGGAATATCTCTTAACTTTGGGGATCACTTTTAGGTGTAGCCATTCAAATTCGAATCCAAAACTCCCTCCAAGAATAGCTATAAAAAGAGCAAGAAGGAAGAGGCGATTAGCAAGCCTTGTACGTGACCACTTCATGTCATTTTGTAGAGATTGAAGAGCTTACTCCATAGCCCTATCATTCTACTCCCATTGTGCAAAGATTCATTGCCAATGTGGTTGTAATCATATGTGAATCTATACATTTATCATTATCTACTTCTCTGTTTTGTTCTCTGCTGTACTCACTCAAAGCAGTACCTTGAGAAGGTCATATCTCGAGTTCTATTGATCGTTTTTCATTGTTTTAAAGTGCATTGGATAGCTCCTACTGTCTAGCTTGTTCATATACATTTTCATGGTCAGTGGAGTAATAATTTTGGAGATATCGGCAATGTACTGCTCACTGGTCTATCTCTGCAGAGCCCGAGAATGGCAGGCATGTTCTAGACTTTGTAAAATTTTGTTCTCAGTGCTCAGTCCATCATTTGACGTGTTTTACCTTGGATTGGGAAGCTTGCTAAGTCTATTTGATATGCCCAAAAGTAATTTATCTAATTCCTACCAAGTTGAGAGCACTGTTCATTTTTTTCCAGCAGGTGTATGTCCAAAAATAGCAAGTTTTGGGAGCTAGTCATTTCGCAACTAGTCTGTCTTCACTTAAACTTTTGGGATACATGTTCCAAAGTACTTGGATGATATTTTGGTGGATTTAGGAAGCTCAAAGGGTCTACTAATCAACTCTGAAGTCTCAGTTGGCTGGTGTGAAGCTGGTTGTAGCACCACCAACTCATCTTTGGATTGCATCCACCATCTCTCTTCACAATATAGGCCATTGATTTGACCAATCCAAAGGCTCACATTTCCCCACGGATGAGAGAACAAACACATAATTTTATGTACATTGTTTTAATTCACAATACCGCTAGTAGTTTCATATGGCTCCTTAAGCTCATAGATTAAGCCTTATAATCCCTAAAAATTAGGGATCCTTACAAGGCCTTTATGCAAGGCTCACTTTTTCCCCTAATGGATTTGGATGTTTTTGGTGTTGGAGAAGTGAACCTTAAGTCTAGAGTAGGTGGAAATTTCACAATTTCCAATGTTCTTTATGCTCAAGTCATGAGGAATAATTTGGTCTCTATCTCTACTTTCTTGTCAGATTGTTGTAATGTTGTTTTAAAGAAAGATTCATGTCAGATCCTCTCACCTAAGGTAAAGAAAATGATGAAGAAGAGTCAAGTTCTCATGTTTATTATGCAAGAGGTAAAGGCACTGGTGGAGGAAGAAAAAGAGGTTTCTTGGCATATGTATAACCTGAATGAGTATGCTAACACTATATCATATATGCACCCTTGTGAGAGTACCATAGTTCAAGCTTCCTGATAAGCTTTGATAGCTTGTGATGTACTCAATGAATTCTTCTTCATAAGTGCTTAGCTTATGACTCATCTCCATGGGTGTACCTCCACACTTAGTATTTTCCATTTTGAATTTAGAAAGCATGTCAAGTACATAATTCCTCTAAGTGATGTACATATCAGAATATATATGAATGAGTTCAAGTCCAAGGAAATATGTTAGAGGTCCAAGATCACTAATCTTGAATTCATCCTTGAATCCAGCCTTTACCTGCTTGATTCCATTGATGTCATTCCTATAATTATTATATCATCTACATATACACAGAGATATATTACTTATGACCTATTTCTTTTTATGAATAATGATGTATCTGCCTTGCTAGCCTTGAAGCCTTGATCCTGCAAATAGGTTAACAACCTGAGACTCAAAGCTCATGGAGCTTGTTTTAGTCCATACAAAGCTTTCTTCAGCTTTCACTCATAATTGGAATGATGTGCATCTTCATAACCAAGAGGTTGTGCCATATAGACTTCTTCTGAAATCCCCCCATTCAAAAATGCATTTTTTACATCAAATTGATATAACTTCCAATTCCTAGATGTAGCAATGCTAACAAGCACTCTGATGGTAGGCATTTTAGCTACAGGTGAGAAGGTTTCTTCATAGTCTATGCCATGGGTTTGATCAAACCCTTTAGCTACTAACCTTGCATTATGCTTATTGATGCTACCGTCTAGATTCTTCTTAACTTTATAAATCCATCTTGAACCAATTACCTTCATTGATGGTTTGCTTGGAACAAGTTCCCATGTGTCATTGTCCATGAGGGCTTCCATTTCTTCATCCATTGCTTCTTTCCATTCTTTCTTGCTTTGAGCTTCTTCATAGGATGTAGCTTCTTCATGGTTGAGATCCTTAGCCATGTAGATTGAATGCTTTGTAACTGTGTCAAATCCATATCTTTTTGGCTGCTTCCTTTCTCTCATTGATGTTCTGATTGGTTGTAGAGAGCTTTCTGGTCCTTGATTTAATTCTTCCATATTAGCTTTGCCTTTGTTCTTCCATAGCTTCAATTTCTCCAACTATGTGATGTCATCTTTAGAATCACTATCTTCAAGTTGCTTTGTTTCCTTTGTTGGAAGAGATGGAAATTCCTCTTCCAAGTCATATGGTAGCTTCACTTTCTTGGCATCATCAAACCAAGATTTATTCTCATCAAAGACTACATCAGTACTAACTAGAAAATGTTTGTTAGTGGGATTGTACAATCTGTAGCCCTTTTGATTTTGATCATATCCAATAAACACACACTTCTCTACTTTGGGATCCAATTTTCCTCTTCCTAGAGAAGGAATATGAGCATAGGCTAAACATCCAAATATTTTGCAATGTTCTAGGCTTGGTCTCCTTCCATGCCACACTTCATATGGATTCATACCATCTAAGGATTTAGATGGGAGTCTATTTACAAGGTATGTGGCTATTGATATAGCCTCTACCCAAAGGTAATTAGGTAGATTCTTCGCATTGATCATAGATCTAGTTGCTTCAGCTATGGTCCTCTTCCTCCTTTTTGCTACTCCATTGAGTTCAGGGTGTACCTGGTTGTTATCTCCCTTTTGATGCCTCTTTCTTGAAGGAAAACATCAAACTCCTTTGAGAAGTACTATCCACCATCATTTGATCTGAGTCTCTTGAGACATTTACCTGTTTGATTCTCTACAAGTGCAAGATATCTTTTAAAACAATTGAAAACTTCATCTTTACGTTTCATGAAGTATAAGATTGTCCACCTACTACAATCATCAATAAAAGATACATAATATTTGGAACCTAAAATGGAGGGTTCTTTACTTGGAACCCGCACATCTATGTGTACAAGTTCCAATAGCTCTTGATATATGTAGCCCTTCCTATTGAAGGGATGTCTATGTGCCTTGCCAAATTGACAAGCTCCACACTTGTAGATCATATGTTGCTTTGTGATGTTGGGCAATCCAAGTACACTTTGTTCCTTGCATATTTGTTTTACCGTCCTTTCACCAATATGAGCAAGTCTTTTATTCCATACCATTAATTCAAAGAGAGTTTGAGATCCATAGCTAAAAAATGTTATGTTCTTGGTATCTTCCACTTCAAATGTGAAGAGCTTTCTTATCTTTTTTCCTTTAGCTATCCTTCTGAATCCTTGCTTTGGGTCTTCCACATAGGCTCCTTGTTGGTGTAAGTCAACCATCAATTGATGTCTTGGATAAAGACTTGAAGTTAAAAGATAAAGAAAAGATCAACAAATGAAGTTTGAAGATAGGGCATATTCAAGAAATGAAGACTTGTATACATATGTACATTAAACTTGTAGTTAGCTCACTTATACCTTTTGTTATGGTCATGAGCTTGTACATATATGCCTATATATACAGGTAGAAAGTCGGGGCAAGTATGGGAGAGCATGAGATATGAAGAATTAGTTGTAAGAGTCATTAGAAACTTTAGAGATGAGGAAGATCTCTCTCATCATTCAGATGTAAAGTTTTTTGAGTAGAAGAAAAAGTTGCACCCGATATTTTGCTGTGTTCTCCATCTTTGTTTGATCATTTCAAGTGTCCCTTTGTAGATGTCTAATTCCATAATCAATGCTTCTATAGTTAATATTTGAGAGTCTAATTGTAAACAGGCTGAGAGAATTATGTGTAGGAACATTTATATGTGAAGAAGTGATGAGTGTCTTCTGAAACAGACACAATCTCGATGGTCCAAGAATTGATCAGATCTAAGTGCATAGTGTAAAGTTTTACACAAATGAGGAGTCAAAATCTAAGTTGGAAGGTAGCCCTATATGGCTAAAAGCATTTGATTAAACGGGTTGTAGTTTGGGAGAACTATGGATTAGAAGTTGTAGGTGTCAAAGTCGACTATACAGGAAGATAGTTTTAGACATAGGTAGATTGTTTGGATCATTTCTCATGATCTACTAAATCTTTTGAGAATATTTAACTTGGATAAGATGCATAAACATTAGACAACACCTCATACAAAGTTTGATTGAAAACTTTACACATTTGGTTAGTCAATGAGTGAGTTATGTGCATCAGACTTTTCTAAGTAGTAATGCTCTTCATAGTTAGTGCAAATCTTGATAGTTTGACATTGGTCTTCCAAAATTGATCAAGGTTTTGAGTTATTCTTGATATAGAAGTGTTCTAACATCAAGGATAGCTTGTTCTTTTGGAGATTAAGTCTCTCCATCAGTGGTATCAGAGCAAGAATCATCAAAATAGAAGAAAGGAGGATCCCGACTTCTATAGTCATAGAAAAATCAACATTTGACGGTTCAAAAGGTGAAAGCTTAAAGGGAAAGCTTGAGAAGGAGGCCTGAATCTATCAAGAAGATCAAAAGGACGTTCATTCAAAGTAATGGTACACTTAGTCCTCATAAAGCTTGAAGAGTTTAATACACAGGTGAAGAAAGCATGGGAGATTCTCTTTAGATAGAGAAATTGGATAGAAAAAACTATCTAGCTTGAAGAATGAGGATGAAAGCTCATCTCATGAGCAAAGACCTAATAGGTTATGTCACAGGTGAAGAAGAAAAACCAGAATTCATAGATCCTAGTGTTCCAACTAGGGATGAACTCTCAGATTTGAAGACATGGATGAAGAAGGATGCTCAAGCAAGGAGCATTATCTACATGGGAGTCAATGACTACTTGCTACTCTGAAGAGATGGATAAGTATGTGTTTGAAGATGAAGAGAAGTTGCAAAATCCTTGATCTACACCAGCCAAATGAACTCCATGAGTAGATGGTGGCCCCCTATTAGCTTGCCAATGGATGTATTAGACACCCTATGTACCTTGGAAGATCGCTCTCAAAAAGATAGATCAAAACAGATAAGTTGGAGTTAGCTCAGAGAAGAAAACTTGCTATTCTTGGTTCATACACCTGTCCAGTGTTTTACATAATTCTCTGAGCACAGCAGCAATTAGCTTAATTCCTCTTCGGGAAGTCTAGGTAACGTAAAGAGCTAACTTTCAAGAGTAATCTCATCAAAAATAATAAACCACACACTGAGAATGAGTTTTAACAAGTGATGACATCATCCCGATTTTCACGGGCTGCTACACAAACATACCAATGAGCAGAAAAATCACCATAACTCACAATGTAGAAATCCAATGATTATGAAACTTTGTATGGTTATACTAGACAGTAATCTGAATCCAACAAGCTTTAAATCACTGAATTTGGATAAGTAACCACTCAGAAATGGCTCTAACAAGATGAGTGAAAAAGTCGGGTACCTGACAGAGAGGTCAAGATGAACAGACCCTGTTGACTTCAAATGAACATAACTGAAGATTGCAACATCCAAATGACATGAAAATTTATGAGCATATAGTAGACTTATGGAGCTAACGTTACCAAGTTAAATCACTGAAAATGATGCACCAAGCTCAGAGAAAACATCTCTGCAAGCTGACTGAGAAAACTGTGAGTAATGGCAGTGAGTAGTACACTTCACAAGAACATGGAAAGATGAAACCAAATAATCATGAAAATGAAAGTATATTTCTTGTACAATACAATGACTTACTGATACATATGTGTGCCTTGTAATCACACCTTGATATGTCATAAAGCTCAGCTCTTGGAGGTCTTCACATAGGTCTCTCTAACCACAACTAAAACTGTCATCTATTTATAGTTGAGTTTGGGAGGCTAACTTCCCTCCATCACTCTCCAATCAATCAATGATTGATTTGATTCTCTACCTACCACAAATCCCAAATTCGTGGCTCCTCTTTCCATTCTTGATCAAGTGGACTCAACCACTTAAGATTCTCTTACTTTTACATTAAGTAAACTCTTCAAAAGCTACAAGAGGTAGTTCACAAGTGAACTTTACATAGTCTTCTTTTTAAAGCTTCTTCTAAGACTTTGTGAGACTCAAGCCAATACTTAGGCTTGTCATAGACTTGCTCCAACAGCTCCCCCTCAAGCCAAGTGTGCTTGAGGTCTTCAATCTTCCAAGATTACCTGGAAACCGATCATAGCCTTGAATTTGCAAAGCTTTGTACCATCCAATGCTTTGGTTAGAATATTTGCACATTGTTGATGAGTGGACACATATGATATTTGAATCTCTTTGCTTAGAACCTTCTCTCGTACATAGTGATAATGAACTTCAATATGTTTAGTCCTTGCATGAAAAATAGGATTAGTAGCCAAATGAATAGAAGTCATATTGTCACCAAAAATAGTTGGAGTTCCAAACTCCAATCCAAGATCTTTGAATAATGTCTTCATCCACATAGCCTCTTGTGTAGCTATGGCAAGAGCTCTATATTCAGCTTCAGTAGAAGAGAGAGCAATTGTGGGTTGCTTCTTGGATGACCATGAAATAAGCTTTGAACCTGCAAAGGTAAGATAACCTGAAGTGCTCCTTCTATCTTCCTTGGAGCCAGCCCAATCTGCATCAGAAAATAGCTTCAAACCTAAATCAGATACATAAGGATAATAAAGTCCTTCATTTATGGTTCCTTTGAGACTTGAGAATCCTTTTGGCAGCATCCATATGTGGTTTCCTTGGTGTGTGCATAAATTGTCTTAGCACACTCACACTGTAACATATATCTACTCTTGTCAATGTGGCATAGTTGAGACTACCCACTAGACTTTGATATGATGTGATGTCCTCTATGAGTTCACCTTCATGTGAGCTCAATTTGTGATTGACCTCCATTGGAGTACCTGCAATCTTACAATCTTGCATCTTGAATTTTGCCAACATGTCCTTAATG
This sequence comes from Ceratopteris richardii, assembly GCA_020310875.1. Classification (NCBI taxonomy): domain Eukaryota; kingdom Viridiplantae; phylum Streptophyta; class Polypodiopsida; order Polypodiales; family Pteridaceae; genus Ceratopteris; species Ceratopteris richardii. The sequence continues at coordinate 10,317,158 of CM035427.1, forward strand.
TACTTTCTTTGAGTGAAAAACAAACCATGATCTTTGTAGACAACTTCCAAACCTAGGAAGTAGGTAAGTGAACCCAAATCACTTATCTTGAACTCTTCTCTCATCTGATCTTTGATCTTCTTCATACCATCTGCATCATTTCCTGTCAATATAATATCATCTACATATACACATAGATAGACGACCTCGGAATTACTCTTTTTAATAAAGAGTGAAGGATCTGCCTTGCTTGGTTGAAAGCCTTTGTCCTGCAAGAATGAAACAAGCCTGAAATTCCAAGCTCTTGGAGCTTGCTTGAGACCATACAATGCTTTGTTAAGTTGACACACATAATCAGGATAAACTTGATTCTCAAAACCAGGTGGTTGTGCCATATATACCTCTTATGGTATCCAACCATTCAAGAATGCGTTCTTTACATCTAGTTGAAGTATCTTCCAATTCTTGGAAGAGGCAATACTAAGAAAAACCCTAATAGTAGGCATCTTTGCCACAGGAGAGAAGGTCTCCTCATAATCAATTCCCTGAGTTTGTGCAAAGCCTTTTGCTACAAGCCTTGCCTTATACCTGTTAATGGAACCATCAAAATTCTTCTTGAGTTTATAGACCCATCTTGAGCCTATTACCTTCATGGATGAAGTCTTGGGCACCAAATCCCAAGTGTTGTTTTCCTCAAGTGCTTCAATCTCTTCCTTCATTGCATGCTTCCATTTTGTTTTTGCTTTGGCCTCTTCAAATGATGATGGCTCCTCTTGGTTTATGTCCTGTGCTATGTAGATAGAATGTTTAGTTACTAATGAGGTGTCAAACCTATACCTTTCTGGTTTTTTCTTTTCCCTCATAGATCTTCTTAGGCCATGATGTGATGATTCTGCCTCATGTCCAAGTTCCTGCAATTTTGCTTTACCTTTAGACTTCCATGTTTTGATCTTTTCCATGTGAGATTCTTCATCATCCTCTGAGGTGTCTTGTTCTTCAATCTTTGATTGTTCTCTACCAAGCTTTGGAAAATCTTCTTCAAGATCATATGGTAAATTGATCTTCCTGCATGAATCTTCATACCATGAATTCTTCTCATCAAAAAATACATCTTTGCTTACCAAGAATCCTTTGTTGGTAGGGTTGTATAACCTGTAGCCCTTTTGATTGTTGTCATATCCAATAAATACACACCTTTCTGCCTTTGGATCCATCTTGCCTCTAACCTGTGAAGGAACATGAGCAAAAGCAATACATCCAAAAATTTTACAATGATCTAAGCTTGGTCTTCTTCCATTCCAAGCCTCATATGGAGTCATCCCATCAAGGGATTTTGAAGGCAACCTGTTAATCAAGTAAGTGGCTGTAGATACAGCCTCAGCCCATAAGTAATTAGGTAAATGCTTTTCATTTAACATAGACCTTGCAGCTTCAAGAATTGTCCTATTCCTCCTTTCTGCCACTCCATTTTGCTCAGGAGTGTACCTTGTAGTTACCTCTCTTTTGATTCCTCTTTCTTGAAGAAAAGAATCAAAATCATGGGAGAAGTATTCTCCCCTCCATCTGACCTTAGCCTTTTTAGTGATTTACTTGTTTGATTCTCCACAAGAGCCAAATATCTTTTGAAACATGAAAAAACTTCATCTTTGTGTTTCATAAAGAATAGGATAGTCCATCTACTGCAATCATCAATAAAGGAAACATAATACCTTGATCCAGATATTGAAGCTTCCTTGCTAGGTCCCCATACATCTGTATGAACCAACTCCAAGAGATCTCCATGCATATAACCTTTCTTCATGAATGGTAACCTGTGAGACTTTCCAAATTGACATGCACTACACTTATAAATCATATGTTGTTTTGACAAATTAGGAAGTCCAAGTACACTTTGGTCCCTGCAGATTTGCTTTAATGACCTTTCACCAATATGTGCTAACCTTTTGTGCCATACTTCCAATTCTGTGAGTGTCTGACTACCATAATTAAAGAGAGCAATGTTTCTAGTGTCCTGTAATTCAAATGTGAACAATCTACCTGTCTTTTCACCTTTTGCAATTCTTCTGAATCCTTGACTTGGATCTTCAACAAATGCTCCTGCTTTTGTGAACTTGACTTGCAACCCTTTCTCTACTATCTGCCCAACACTTATCAAATTCTTTGTAATGGTAGGGACATAGAGTACCTTACTGAGTAGGTTGATGTTTCCATCAGGTGCTTTGACATTGCCTATTTTCTCCACAGGATGTTTTGTATCATCTCCTGTTTGTACCTCATGCTTATTCCTTAGATCTTCTAAATCTGATAGGAGTGCCACATTTCCTGCCACATGATTTGAACAACCTGAATCTATGTAGAAAACATGCTCATCAGATTTACCTTGTGGCATAGCCATGTTCATGATCAATAATGAATCCTCTTTGTTTGAGTCTTCTGTGTAGTTATTGTAGTCTCTCCTTCCTTTGTAGCCTCCTTGATAGTTTGAATGATTGTTGGCATACAAAGCAACAGAGCAACAGAGGAGTCATGCACAACACGGCAACAAGGCCAAATCATTTTTCCCCATGGATTATTTACAACTCAAGTGATTTTAATCACTACACAAACATTGTAAATCCCGTTTTTGGTAGAATAGACTCCATTTTGTGCAAGCCGAGGAATCCTCGAGCTTGAGGAGTATTAGAACTAGCGACATATCAATTTTCATAATTTTTAGACTCTGTTTGAGCCCTCAAATAGACTCTAGAACCTAATTTTTAGCTAGGCCGGACACTAGGTCTGGACAAGACCAAAGCTAGTTAGAAAACTATAAAAAGAGCTAGAGAGCTCATTTTGAAGGTGGATTGTTTGTGAATTGGGCTTATGTAAGAGACTTTTTGACTAATGCAAAGAACTCCATTGTTCCTCTCCTTGTTCTTGCCTTGTGTGCGCGTGTGTGTGTATGTGTGTGCATCCTTTGTGCTTCTCACTCACGCACTTGTGCCTTCACTTGCTCATAGTCTTCATACTAGTCCTCACGTCTCCACGGATTGACAATTATGAGGTGGATCTTCTCACGTTGGTACTCACCATTGTGCTAGAGTGACACCAAATTTGGCGCCGTTGCCGGGGAGAGAGCTTCGAGGACGAGCGTGTGATGGTAAGACGTCGAGTTGAGACATTGGAGTTATAGGTAATATCCTTCTTTCTCTTAGTTTTTCTTCATTTTTTCCTTACTTTCGCATCACCATCATCACCATCATCATCTCCACCATCTCCCACCTCCATCTCCATCTCCACAAAAAATTTCAGTTTTTTGGTCATATTACACCCCCCACCTCATTTCCCTCATTTCATTGTGAGAGAGAGCGAGAGAGAGAGCTTGCATGCTATCTGTTTTTGGTGTGTTTTTGAGCTTTTGTTGCAAGAACTTGGTGTACCACCTCCTCCAGCAGTGTGCGCAGGTCTATTGAGAAGCAATTGAGAGCGTCCAAGCAAGGGTTTTGTGCAAGCTTGAGAATCAACTTCTCGAGCACTAAAGAGCAAGGTTCAGCAAGAAAGGTTGGAATACTCTCATCTCCTCTTCGTCAATTCCTAGCGTAGGCTAAGAACGATCAGAAGTAGGAGTAAAGTAGGGTGACGATAGGCAACTATCAAGTTGAAGCATACCGAAACTTTCAAGCTCAAGCTAAGGGCATAATCCTTGTACTATCGAGAATTTTAAAGGGAAAAGAACTTAACGTGGAACGATCAACTGTAAGTGCGAAACAACATTCAAATATTCTGACGACGTGATATCAGAAAAGACCTTAAACACGATAAAATAACTAAAAAGAACCAAGCGACTAATCTAAAGTAACCAGAAACGAGGTTGTACTCTGGGCAAAGAATTGGGCTACTTAGATAGGCATATGAACCTTAGATCAGGACGACATCTAGTAAGGGAGAGACAAAGCCTTAGATCTTCAGAGGCTAGTGTTAACCACACTGCTAGGTCTTGGGCCCAGCAGTTGAGCCACCACTCGTACTACCCTAGCTCTGAGACCAGCGAGTCAGAGATGTCTCAAGGCATGGACAGACCTACGGGGAGTTCAGGTGTGCCATACTTGTACAGGGTAGAAGGCCCTTACAAAACACAGTTGGAATACCTTAGAAACAACCGATTAGGTGCTAGCATCTATGAGGATGGCCTAGGAAGGTCCGTGGTCCAGATTAAAAACCCTGACCAATCCATAGGACTAGAGCACCCAGCCGTCAAGTTTGAAAACGGTGCATACCTGGACAAAGAAGGAACCATATACGTAGTCACCAGTCACCCAGATAGGACAGATGAATTTGGAAATGTAATCTCAGAAGCGGACTTAGGTGACTTGGAACAAGGAAACATGGGAGTAGAACCTAGAACACCCCGAGGCAAATCTGTTCTCACTAGGATTATCACACCTGATTGGGTTCCCCAAGACAACAAGTGCATAGATGTGCTTCTCAATCGAGAAACTGACGAAGCCTTTTGGAGGTATAAACCTGATCAATCAACTGATATAGGAACAATCATGATCTATGAGTTTAAGGATCCTGATAGCCCAGGCAGAGTGACCTACTTAGATCACACTTCGGAGAGGATCTTTGTGGTGACAGAAAATGATAGGCATGCTTACACTTGGAAGGGTGAATTCATTTTCCCCCAACCAAGATCGAATGTATCCTATAGTCACCCTAGAGCTGGAACACCCCAAGCTCATGGAGCTCAAAGAGACAGAAGTAGAGATAGACCAGAAGTAAGCTTTGCCACCCCAGTGGGCAGAGAAAGAACGAGGACGGAGACGAATAGAGTAGAACCTGAGATACTTAGAGCTCACAGGAACCAAAGAAACGTGGATGGATTCCCCCTGCCGAGACCTAGAGAGCACACAAGAACGTTGAGACCGACCCAGTTAGTTAAGTCCATGAAGAATTACTTTGATGGCACAGGAGATCCCTATGATCATGTGGCGGAGTTCAAGCAAGTCTTGAGAGCTGAACAAGTGGAGGATCTATTCATGCAGTACAATGCCTTCGGTCTAACCCTTAGGAACACAGCACTTACATGGTTTCAGCCATTGGATGAGCGACAATTCAGGTGTATAGACTAACTCCTAGAGGCTTTCATTGTAGAGTTCTCTAAGAGTGGCATAAGACACAATACCTCCTCATTGATTCACAACTTCAAACAAACTCCCCAAGAGACTGTAAGATTGGCAGGAAGAAGATTTAGACAATATCTTGAAAGGTGCCCTGTTTCGGAGCTACCCACACCTGCCAAACAAGTAGCCTTATTCCTTGATGGATTACTGAGTACAAAATTGAGATCCTATGTGTACTTGAAGGACCCTAGGACCATAGAAGAGTGTGTACGCATGTGTATTGACATTGAGGACAACCTAGGGGACGAGTTAGAGCTTTCCAAGATGTACAAAGATTTGGATAGTGCCTCTAACATCTCTTCCACGCAATCCACATCAATCGAGGAACTTGCGGAAAAAGTAGCTCAAAAATTAGGAGTCTCTAGTAAACAAATCCCTAGGTTTGCCCCTGTGAAAAGGTGCTATACTTGTGGTGGCGACCACATGGCGAACGTATGTCCCATTATGGCTCAAGCCCAAGTTAATCCTAGTAGCCAGTACTGCACCATAGAACGGAGATACACCAATCACACCGCACAAGATTGCCCATACAACAAGCAGGCAGTTAGGCAACCCTACCCTCAGCCATACGCGCAGCAAGGAAGATACCAGAACCCGTACCCTCCACAACCATATGGCAGGCCACAACAGCCGTATCAGCAACCCTACCAAAACCAACAAAGGCCTCAGCCAGTGTTAGCTCAACAACCCCCTGGCCCAGCTAATGTGATTCCGGTAAAGTATGCTGTTGCAGAAGAAAACCTGAATAGAGCTATAGTCCCTGTAACACCCTTGCTTTCTGAAAGTGACCCGAGTGACCATAGCTTTGATTCTACACATGTTGATAGTCCCCAGGCATACTACATGCAGTCTCCTGAACATGGTGAGTCCTATTACAGCGAAGAGCCAAATGAACCTAGTTGGGAGTCAGATTATACAAACGTCATGTATGCAAACCCCAACCCTAGACCTCAACCTAGGCAAGTAAGACCTCCATTCCCAAGAGGACCGTGCTACAGATGCCAAGGAGATCACCTCATTCGTGATTGCCCCTTACCTCCACTTACACAAAACCAGTCACTGACGATCCAAGGCTTCTGCCAAGATTGTGGAAAAGAGCATCTCTTACGAGATTGCCCAAAGAACCCCAATAATATGCCAAAAATCACGCCTATCAATGTTATTGGGTTGGTGGTAGATTCCAGCGGAAGTGTTACTCCCACTGCGCCCGTACAGGTAGTCACGAGAGCTCAAGCAGTGCAGCAAAACCAAGGGGTAGGCAAGGAAAAGAGCCCAGACGCTAGCGATACTGAGAGCCAAAATAAAAAGAGAACAAGAGCTTGGAGAGATAGCCGCGAACGCATGAAAAGGCAATGGGCAAAGAAGATGAGTGAACTTGAGGAAAGTCTACGAGAAACCAAGGCTAAAATTATAGAGATCACATCTCAACCGTACTCTCACACATTCCCACCGCTACCATCCCCATCACCCTCCATCCCTCCACCCTCTAAGACACCCCACGTAACCCACCCACCACCCCAAACAGGGTCAGTATTAGCTGATCCCACTCCTGAAGACATAGACATGATGCTTAAAGCATATCAGGCCAGAATCCAAGAAGGGCCAAACGTCACGGATCATGACAAGTGCTATCCCAGAGCTGACCTAGAGATAGAAAGAACCAAGCTGTGCGCGAAAATGGTCGCATTGGCGCAGACTATGTTTGAAGCCAGTCGCCTTTTCAATTACTCGGGCTCAGCCAAGACGCAATTACACTTGGATGGATTCCTAGAGAAGTTAGAGGGAATAATTGCAAGATCTGCCAAGGAAGAAAAAAATCAAGAAAAAGATAAAGCAAGCAAAAATATGAACCATCCCCCATCGGAAGTTTATGTGGCCAATTCCACTAAACCAGACAACTTCCCCTCCTTAGAAAGAATAGAGAGGCTAATGGCACAATCAGAAAAGGAACCTAACCCTCAAAGAAAGGAAAGGGTAAGAGAACGGATAAGCAGGCCTCTTCAGGAAGCCCATGTGCCTCCTCAAGAAGCTTATCTTCCCCCCCAAAAGGCACATGAGCCTCCCTCGAAAGCTTGCGTACCTCCACAGGTTGCCTACATTCCTTCTCAGGGAGCTTATGAGCCTGTTCGGAAAAGTAATAGAATAAGTAACCCTCCCCAAGAAGCTGGTGCTCCAGCCATCTATGAGAACGAGGAGAGAGCCAACGATAGAATAAGCCCTCCTTCCCAGGTTGCTTATGCGCCTAATTCCACGGAGCCAGAAACTTCTTCTTCTATGAATCGGTTTGCACCAGACTTCCTACGAGAGATTCAAGAAGACAAATGGGATAACAAAAGTGAGGTCGCCCCTCCTTTTGAACTTGTGGATGATGCACACGACCAATTCCCACAAGACATCCCATCTATTTACGGGGAACATGAGAGTACTCAGTCTCACGAAAGACTGGACTTTGAGTCTAATTCCATACAAGAGCTACCCCATTTCACAGGCCCCTGGGAAGCCAAGTCTACTTGTATGAGAACCCCCACAGTCATGGTAAGAAACGAGGATTCAGTCATACCTAGGAACACGGAGGTAGTGAAAAACACTAAAGTGCAGTGCAATCTCAAGTTAGAAGAGCTACTCAAGGTTAGACCTGAATTATGGAAACATGTAGCCAAACAAGTACCAGAAATAGCAAAACCTCGATCCCAGGTAGGATCCCATAGGACAGTGCCAGAAATTCCCTTGGATAAGATAGGAGATATGTGTGAAGGTGAAGAAGGGAACACCTATCTTCCCATCACCTACCAGGAGTACACGACCAAGGCAATTTTGGATTCAGGTGCAGGAGTTGCAATTGCCACCACCTCCCTATGGAAGCGTTGGGGCAAGCCGGCACTCCGGCCAACGAGAATGAAATTGCAAATGGCCGATGGTCACATAGAGAGACCCCTAGGATTGCTAGAAGGAATAACTCTCACCACTTGTGGTGTCGAGTTTGAGCATACATTTTCCATATGCGACTTCAGCAAAAATCATGCCTATGAGATGATTTTGGGAAGACCATTTATGCGACAGTTGCAAGTAGTACAGGATTGGGGAACCAACTCCTTGTATTTGCAACACTTGGGTGTTACGACCAAAGTAAATCTCAAGGATTATTCTCATAGAGATGTCCCTCCTATCCAATGGAATCCCATCCATAGAGCCAAAGATGATACAGAATCGGTGCATTCCATAGGGTCTGGATCCTCATGGATGCATGAAGACACTCACTTATGGATGTGCAAAGTAGCATTAGAAGAAGAGAAGAGAGAAAAAGCCAGAGAGGTAGGTGCAAAAGAAACACATAGACCCATTCAAGACCCAGCCTATGCACCTGTAGTCTTTCCTGACGAAGAGTTCGAACCCCATGGCTGGGCAAAAATCCTAGCAACAATAGATGTAGCCATCAATGAGGAACAATGGACGCCTCACTGTGATGAGGATGGCTACGATATTTCAGTCTTCTCCATAGAGCCAATCATGGGAGAGGCAGTTCTAGAAGAATGCGAACCTAGCCCTGATGCAATTGAGGATGCAAGTGACTCCGATCTCGAGTCAATCATTATGGACCCACCATTTGCATCAGATGAAGAATACTTCCATGAAGTAGAATTTCAACCCCAGAGGCATGGAGAGGTTACAAATGATGTAAGATTAGCAACACATGTGACCCCAAAGGAAGAAGGAAAGAAACGGAAGAAGAGAGAAGTCTCACCAGAAGAGGAAGAATCTTTGTTTGAGGTCCCAGAAAATTTTAAGAAGTATGAGATAGACGACAGGAGAGTCATAATAAGAATGCCTAAACGAGAGGCACAAGCAGGAGAGGCCTATGATAACAAGGAAACCACTAAGAAAATAGTAGTGGCCCTAGAAGAAGGAGAGGAGAGATGCACGTACATAGGCCATGACCTAACAGAGGAAGAAGAGCATGCGTTAATTGCCTTGCTAAGAGAATACAGAGATGTATTCGCTTGGAGTTACAAGGATTTGAAAGGTGTAGACCCCGATATATGCTCACACACTATCCCCATGACCTCAGATGCTAAACCCTCTAAGCAAAAGCCCTATACTTATAACGATAATTACGCTGCTAAGATCAAAGAAGAGATAGATAGATTGGTCGAAGCTGGATTTATCTATGAAATTGAGCACACTGAATGGGTATCCCCCATCGTAGTGGTGCCCAAGAAGAATGGCAAGCTGCGTGTGTGCATTAATTTGAAAAAGGTTAATGCAGCCACAATTCGAGATAACTATCCGCTTCCCATCACAGAACATCTCTTAGAGAGAGTGGCAGGCAAGGAAGTGTACAGCTTCCTTGATGGATTTTCGGGCTACAATCAAGTAGCCATAGCCCCAGAGGATCAGCATAAGACAGCCTTTGCCACAGAATGGGGCATTTTTGCTTTTAGAGTAATGCCATTTGGGCTTACCAATGCACCACCTACCTTCCAGAGGCTGATGTGCCATGTGTTTAAGGAGTTCCTAAGGAAGAGTTTAGAAGTCTACGTTGATGATCTTTGTGCTCATTCCAACATTAGACAAACCCATATCCCTGAACTCAGACAAATCTTTGACAAATGTAGAGAATATCAAGTTTGCCTGAACCCAGAAAAGTGCGTTTTTATGGTCAGGCAAGGCAAGATTCTAGGACACATAGTGTCAAAGAATGGCATATCTACCGACGAAGAAAAAGTGAGAGCCATAGCAGAGCTACCTAGGCCAAAGAATGTCAAGGAAGTACAAGCTTTCATGGGGCATTGTGGTTATTACCGACGATTTATACACATGTATGCTGTCATTGCAAAGCCCATGTACGGACTCCTGACAAACTTTGAGTGGACAGATGAATGTGAGAATTCCTTCCAGGAGCTTAAACGAAGATTATGTTCAGCACCAATCTTGACCACACCAGATTGGAATAAGCCATTCCATGTTCACGTGGATGCATCCAATTATGCCATTGGATGTGTGCTTGCACAACCTACTGGTGAAGGTAATATGGATCTTCCAATTGCCTATGCCAGTAGACAATTGAATGCGGCTGAACGGAATTACACCACTACGGAGAGAGAAGGCTTGGGCATGGTATATGCAGTTAAGAAATTTAGACACTATTTGCTTGCAAATAAATTTAAATTTTTTACTGATCATCAGGCATTGCTATACCTCGTAAACAAACCATGCAATACAGGAAGATTAGTGAGATGGTTTCTCTTGCTAATGGAATATGACTTTGAGGTAGTGGTGAGAAAAGGGAGGACTCATTTAAGAGCAGATCATCTTTCTAGGCTCACATCTGGAGAAGCCCCACAAGGAGTATTAGACGACCTGCCTGATGCTTACTTGTTTAACTTAGAAGTAGTACCGCAGTGGGCTAAGCCATTGGTACCAGTATTGACGTACGGGCCTAACCATCCAGTGGTAAACACACGGAATAGAGAGGTTGTAAAAGCCCAAAAGTACCACATCATGGCAGGAAGCATGTACAAGCACACAGATCAAGGGATCTTGGCTTGTTGCGTAGAAGAGGATGAGTACGCTAAATGGTTGCAATTAGCACACGTAGGTGCATTAGAGCAACACCATTCAAAGCAACGAACTTTACAGACCCTAAAGAGACTCGGAGTACATTGGCCAACTATGGAAGCTGATGTCCAAAAGTTGTGCAAGGAATGCCCAATCTGTTGCACTAAACCACCTGTAGAACATGCCACTCTCTATCAAGTATCCATTGTGCCAAATTGGAGTGAACCTCTAGTATCATTCTTGAGGACAAACACATTCCCTCCAGACATGACTCTACCTAGGAAAAGGAGTTTAGAACAAGAAGCCCAGGATTATTCACTCATTGGTGATAATCTATATAAGCGTGGTAAAGATGGTTACCTGAGGCTATGTGTCCATGAAAGTGAGTATCTTAAGATCTTAGAAACTGCTCACCAAGGTGTAGCAGGAGGACACTTTGGACAGGATCGGGTGATCAAGGCAATACTATTTGCGGGTTTCTTGTGGCCTACCCTTCACATGGATGCACATACCTATGTGAAACGGTGTGATGTCTGTCAGAGGACTCAGTATCCTATACGCAAAGATGAGATGCCACTGAAACCTATGATGGGTGGACGAGCATTCTCTAAGTGGGGAATAGACTTCGTAGGTCCTATTAATCCCCCAGCTAAAGGTTCTCATGCGGAATACATCATTGTTGCAACAGACTATCTCACCAAGTGGGTAGAGGTAAAGGCTACGACAAAGAACGATGCTCAAACAACTGCCAAATTCTTGTTTGAGAATGTATTCACGAGATACGGGCTACCTATAGAGCTTGTAAGTGATAGAGGCACTCATTTCTTAAATGAAGTAATTGAAAATCTACTCCAAGAATTCTTGGTAATACACAAAAAGTCTGCCCCCTATCACCCTCAAGCTAATGGACAAGCTGAGAGCACTAATAAGATCTTATGCAATGTACTGACGAAATTAGTGAACACTAAACGCTCTGATTGGGACAAACAGCTACACCATGCTGTTTGGGCATACCGAGTTGCCTACAAAACGGTACTCCAAGCCACCCCCTTTCAGATGGTATTCGGCCAAAACGCTGTGCTACCCTTGGATTTCCTGATTCCTACGTTGAAAGTAGCACAAGAGCACGAATGGACAGGTCATGAGCTCTCCTCTAGGATCTTTGACCTTGAACGATTAGGGGAAACAAGACTGAGAGCCGCTGCAGGAATCTATGCAGCTAAGAAGAGGCAGAAGGCATACTTTGATGCCCATGTGAAGGATAAAGGCTTGAAAGCAGGAGATCTAGTCTTGGTCTATACACTGAAACAACACGCGAGGAAGCTAGAAAAGAGAGGCTACGGACCTATGATCATTAATAGGATCTCCACAAGTGGAGCTGTGCAATTAGCCACATTAGAAGGTGATGTTCTCCCTAACTATATTAGCGGTTGCAGAGTCAAGTTGTATCAGGAACCCCTCACGGAGGAAATGCTCAGCCGACTCAACACTGCTAAGAAACGCAAAGAGGAAGAAAAGCGAGTTCGAGAAGAAGCTCAAGCAGAAGCTTTAGAATGCATCAGAAGGATGAAGTTACGAAGGCAAGGTAGAGATCAGCCTAGAACGAATGACTATGCAGATCAAGGATATCCGATGGCCATGTGTGAAGTCGCAGGAACAAGCTCGCATAGGATAATTGATCGACGTCCTTTCATAACCCTAGATATAGGACAAGGAAAGGGTGCAAGGACCGTAAGAGCCTTGATTGACTCAGGAGCAGCCACTAGTGCTGTTAAATTGTCTTACTGTCAAGAGTTGCAGTTAACCATCAACCCTGTGGAAGCGTATCTCATAGGATTGGGAGGCGTGGAAACCCGTTGCATGGGCGAGGTGGAACTTCCCCTCTACCTTCATGATGAGGCAATGACAGTTAAAGTACTAGTGTGTCAAGATGATGATCTCACTGAACCTCTTGTCCTAGGTCAAGACTGGATTTATGACCAAGCAGTCAACTTAAACCTAAGAAGTGGACTTCTTCAGGTATGGGTCAATCATAATCGAATTTCAGTAGAATTAGATAATGGAGCACTCAAAGAATTAGGAACGGCACAGACTCCTGGTCCCTCCAGGGGCGCACATAAAGTTGACCATGCTATTCTTGTCCAAAACTATGTGTTGCAGAGGAATGATGTTCTCAAAAAAGGAGTCAGGGATGCAACGGAACTCCCTTCTTTTCCAAAGGCCAGAAGGAGGCAGCAATCAAAGGTGGATCAATGGCAAAGGAAGCAGCATACTACCTATGCCGTAAATCAAAAGTACCAGCACAGCAAAATATCTCAGCAAGGAAACCAAGTGTGGGTGCGGAAAGGCGAACACCCGGCTGCACTCAAGCCAACCACACGGTCAAAGCCTCTTATTAGTAACCGACAACACGTCACTAATAAGAAGTCTTTCGGAAATTCTTCTGCTAACGTGAAATCTATTTGGGTGCCCAAGAAGTCGATGAAGGCTAGCCCACAATCAAGACAAATTTGGGTGCCTAAGGCTTGCTTGCGGGCGCAAATAGCTACGCCGAAGCCACAACCTATACAGCGTAACCCATTCACTCGCACAACCGGCATCCACCCGTTTTCAACACTCACGAACACACCAAGGCCCATGAGCACGAACAGAATCATTTGTAAATGGGTCCCTAAAAGGCCTCATGTTCAAACTGATACACTTATAATGTTCTCTAGCGTCTCTACGAAACCAAGAGAAAAACCCATCCACTGCATTTGGCAGCTTAAGACCTGTAATAAACCCCCCGACCCCAATTTGTAAATTCACCCCACTTACTAACTGCATTAGTCTCCTAGGAATACCCAAGCATTAACTACGCACACTGTCTTCGTGCACTTACTAACCACTAACTCACCATCTACCTCATGTTAATGTTGTAACGGGGAGAACAACGGATTTATTCTGTCCATTACGATGATTAACGCATGATTCTATATTCTCACAGAATCAGAAGGCAAGAAGTATAATGGCAGAAGCGACAGGTTCGGGCTCACAAGTAGGGATACTTACTGCAGGAATTGATGTGGATAGTCTACCTGTGGATGTGCCACCAACTGAACGACCAGTGGAGCTGCAGCGCCTTCAGCAAATCCCGGTGCCGGATCCACCCACAGGGATCACAGAAAGAGTCCATGCCAATTCTCATTGGTTCAATGGCATGCCAGGTCCATTAGGAGAGGCCAAGTATATATGGGAGTCTAAGTGCGAGTATGACAGATCATGGGTTCGATTCCAATTTTTCTCCAAGGAGTTCGAGACTTTACAGAACACCGAGGATCTCCAGACCATATGGCAACGAGCAGGGCTGGCAGAATACTTTGAAGCCCCACTACCTAAACCAGATCTCCTCCGATGTTACTACTTGGTCTCCACATTACAAGCTAATGAAGAAAAGGACAAACCCGGATCATTTGTTCTTCCCTCCTTGCTGGGCAACAACGAGTTGAAGAGGTTTGAACTTACTGTGGAGTTAGTAAGCGACGCTTTGAATATGCACGGCACGCATGTACCCTCTGAAAAGGATGCTCTTGTTCCCACTAACATGAAGGATAGGAAACTATTGAAGCTTAAAGACATGGCAGCACTCACACCAAACGTGTCCATCCCTCTCCGCATGTGCATGCAACATTTCGCCTTCCCCGGCCAAGACCGCTTCACACAACCACACAAGAGAATCTGGTTCGCTCTCTACTTAGCGGAGGCAGGTGCATTACCCATTAAGCTACCGGTATGGATTATAGATCAATTGTATGAAGCAAACAAACGGTCTTCTAGGAAATTAGTGGTGAACGGATGTTGTGCAATCACACGCATTATTTACCGGTGCCTAGCATACGATGTTCCCATTGAACGTGCCTTAACTTGGGCACAATTACAAATGTTTAAGAAGCTCAAGACGTCCACACATCAATCCAAGCGCATGAGGGGTGCGATCCCTTGTGTCCAGACAAGGGAAGTTATGACTACTCCTGAGGTATCGCCACGAAGGGAGGCCACTGTACCTCCCTTTACCATTAGGATACCCAGGTCGGGATCTGAAACTACGACACAAGCTACCCCATCGGCTCCTCCTGTTCCACCTGAATTCGAATTTGCTGCCACTGGAGATGCTGAAGGAATTGACCCCCAGGACTTCGAAGCATTCCTACAAAGTACACAATTCTCTGATGTGGAGTTTTATTCAGAGGCAGAGGAACAAGGCACATCCTCACGAAGAAGAAGAAAGTCTACAGACGATCGACATGTACATTGGAGTGATGCTCAGCAAGGTCAACAACAAGGACACCTAGAAGAAGAAGGAGCATATGAAGAGGAGACCACTGAAGCCCCAGCCTATACAGCAGAACTCCGAAGGCTGTATCAGATTATGGAAAGAGTGCGATCGCAACAACTACTCACCGAACAGAGTAGCAGAGTACTCATGACTCAGTTGTTGGAAGAAGCAGGAGTTGACTCAGAGTATAGGGAAGGTCTCTTATTGATGGCAGAAACATATGGGGTAGTGGAAGCAGTGCGCACTGCCATTCAGAGGTCTCCAGTTCAATATGATCCACGAAGGTTCGAGACACGACCACGTTCAGGTAAGAATATCCAGATTCCCATTACAGCTGCAGAAGAGCCAACTATTACATCTGAACCTATCAGGACAACCTACCAAGCAACCGAAACGGCTAGCCAAGAGCACCCAGTCACCCATGAGGAGTCCACAGAGCCACAACCACCCACACCCCCACCCTCGCCTCCTAGAGCAGAACCAGTGGAAATCACCTCGACCACTCAACCCACCGAACCAACCTTCATCTTCCGTACTCCCATCTCTAGTTCCACCCTATTCTCTACCACTGATAACCCTATCTTTGAAGCAACCCCCATCACTACACAATCCACAGAACCGCTCCTAGAGCCTGCCCTAGGGCAACCATCCCCCATGCCCTCAGCCATAGGTCATCCTGACCCTAGATCCACATTCATGGGTTTCCCCGCTACCACGCAACCCTTCGCGCCCTCCTCCAATTTACGACCTCAACCCCCGACCTCTCTCTCTCCATTTCTACAATCCCTCCATGACCTCCTTGCTAGAACTTTTCAACCAGGGTCTCAACCATTTCCTTTCTTTTCAGCTCCCCTCCCCACTTCGCATCTATTCACCACTTCCACACACACACAACCTACCATCCCAATGTATATGGCAGATCCCACACTCGCACCCACTCCTGAAGGTATGGACATTTCACCACCCACGGCACCTCCCCCCACGATTCCACCTCCTCCCATTCCCCCTCCACCAATTTCACTCACACACACGACTTCAGTAGACACATCATCCACTCTTCCCCATCCCCAATTCCCTTCCCATGCATCTCCCACTGTAAACACCACCCACTCATCTATAGGAAGTGCATTGGACACCATGCTTGCTTGCATATCAAACTTAAGGACAGATTACATTCAGCTCCAGCAACAGAATGAACGCCTGCACGAGCACTCAGAAACACTACAGAACCGCCTCGTGGCACTAGAAGAGGAAAATGCTCGCCTCCACACACAGTTCCAAACTCTCCAAGAAGCTCATGGCATATTGGAGGTACAATTACAGAACACAAATCAGGAAGCGATACAGGTGGTAGAAGGTCACCTACGGACACAGCTGGAACGCAACTCAAAGCTTCAGCGAAATATGGCTCTACTCAAACGCCATCTTGCGGCCGCTCAGGAAGAGAATCGACGTCTGCAAGTACAAAATCAAGAGAACCTGGAGGCAGCTATTGAGAGCACACCAGGGGCACCCATCAGCCCATCCAAGTTTCAAGCTGTGACCCCCGATAATATCAAGATCATATTGGAAGACTATGCCATGCTACTTGAAGCACATGATAAGCTATCGGAGGAACTGGGACAATTGAAACAGAAACACCAAAAAGGACCAACAGCAGCCTCTCCAACCACCCCCTCCGCGGCTTCACTTCTCACAGACGCAGAGGCCATAAAAGATCTCCGGAAACAAGTCACTGAATTGCAAACACGTCTACTACAATATGAGAGACCACCTTCCCCTCCAGAGGCTCCCACGGACGAAGAAGTTGTGCAAATTCCTGTGGAACAAACGTTTGATGAAGAATACGATCCACAACCATTCCCAGGAGGCCAACAAACAGAAGAAGCTCAGGACACATTCGAGGCACCACGACCCACATGGCTACGTCAAGTGGAGGAAATCGGGAGTTCGCACGAAGAGCGCACAGTAGTGCAAAATCAGGCCATGAGGGTCATAGAGGAAACGGTGCTACAATCGGCCTACTTCAAGAACCTGTCATCGAGACGCCTAATCCTCTCATCTGAACTCCAATACAGGCCGTATTATATTATCTTGGCTGATTATAATGCAGAAATACAAAGAGTCACGGGTCAGATTCCTACCTTTGCGACCCAATTTCAACCCGAAGACCTTCCTCCAGAGGCGCAAAAAGGCAAAATTCGTCAACCCACCTGGCGGCAGAAACTTCTAGAGACATATCCAGAAATGCTACGCACATGGAACAATGCGCCTTTACATCTCTTATATAATCCATGCTACGGTCCAGTTCCACGCCGCAGGTCTTGGAAGGCATTCAATATCAAAGTGCAGAACAACGCGCAATGCAAGGAATGGCTGAACTATCCATACATTGCGCCACCACAGGGACCACCGTCGGTAGCATACATGATGGGAACAATTCGCCATTGGATGCCGCGATTGAAGCCCATGCCAGATGTAGCAGCTCAAATGATGCTTAAAATTTTAGATATGATGCAGGTAGTCCTGAAAACTTTTAGAAATGCAGCCGCACCACAGATACGCCTCCCGGGGTTTAGCAATGGAAATTATGATTTGGTGTATGACATGAGCACCACCCCCGGTATTCGTGTGGCTTACGCCTGGCATGCACGCATCAAATATCTCCCTGCATGCTACAAACAGACCTTCGAAGAAATGTTCAGATCAGGGTTCTGGGAGTATCACTCGGAGATCTTCGCACCGAAGCCAACACATCTGCTCCAACTTTTTGCTTGTGAACAAGCAATGTACTCTGAGTACTACACCACCCCGCAACCAGAGACCCCTGGTGCAATAAATTGGGATGCATTGGAAGCTGATCTAGCAAGAGGCTTAAGGATAGGAGAACATGAACTGGCCACCAATGTCATCCAATACTATATCGACCACCCAAGAGAACAAAGGTCTGTCAGGGGCGACAGACGCTAGGTAGGGGGGCGGTGTTGGCATACAAAGCAACAGAGCAACAGAGGAGTCATGCACAACACGGCAACAAGGCCAAATCATTTTTTCCCATGGATTATTTACAACTCAAGTGATTTTAATCACTACACAAACATTGTAAATCCCGTTTTTGGTAGAATAGACTCCATTTTGTGCAAGCCGAGGAATCCTCGAGCTTGAGGAGTATTAGAACTAGCGACATATCAATTTTCATAATTTTTAGACTCTGTTTGAGCCCTCAAATAGACTCTAGAACCTAATTTATAGCTAGGCCGGACACTAGGTCTGGACAAGACCAAAGCTAGTTAGAAAACTATAAAAAGAGCTAGAGAGCTCATTTTGAAGGTGGATTGTTTGTGAATTGGGCTTATGTAAGAGACTTTTTGACTAATGCAAAGAACTCCATTGTTACTCTCCTTGTTCTTGCCTTGTGTGCGCGTGTGTGTGTATGTGTGTGCATCCTTTGTGCTTCTCACTCACGCACTTGTGCCTTCACTTGCTCATAGTCTTCATACTAGTCCTCACGTCTCCACGGATTGACAATTATGAGGTGGATCTTCTCACGTTGGTACTCACCATTGTGCTAGAGTGACAATGATTGTAGTTGTTGTAGTTGCCATGGTAGTTGTTGAACCTTCCTCTTGAGTAGCCATAACTTCCTCTATTGTATCCTCTGCCTCTTTGAGTCCTGGAATTCCTAAAGCAAGTTTCAGTTGTATGATTAGTTAATCCACAAATAGAACATGAGTTGGAGTCTTGGGATCTCCCCTTGCCTTATCTACCTCCTCTTCCTCTACCTCTGCCATGTCTTCCTCTACCTGCATAGTTAGCTTGATATGTACCTGCTTCATCATCCACTTTCTTTGCCTTTCCTTTGTTATCTTTAGACTTGCTTTTATCCATGTATAAAGCTGAAGATTGATTACCTTTAGAGCTTTCTCCATTTTTGATAAGCTTTGCCTCTTGAGTAAGTAGTTGTCCAATGAGTGTGTTGAAATCAGGTACATGCATGTCCATGTACAAATCCATAGTTGTGGTGAATGCTTCCCACTTATCATCTGCCTTCAAGCCATTGATGACATGCCTTACAATTTGCTCTTCATCTATTACCTCTCCAATGCTTCCCAACTGATCCGCTATGTCCTTGAGCTTTGTGACAAAATCAGTCACATTTTGTTTGGGAGCCTTCTTGAGAGTTGTGAAATCCAGCCATAGTTGATGCTTCCTAGCTTTGGTACTTGAAGAAAAGAAAGCTTCAAGTGCATCCCACACTTCCTGAGATGTCTTACAACTTCTAATGTGAGGCAACAAAAAATCTGAGATAGAGTTGAGGAGATAAGACCTTGCAAGTGCATCCTTGGAGCACCATGTGCTCAATCTTTCTTGCTCTTCTTGTGTTGGTTGACTTTTGTTCCTGAAACTTGGCATAACTTCATCTCCAGCCACATAACCATATAAACTTCTACCTTGGAGATAAGCTTCCATCCTTAATGACCAAGCTGAGTAGTTACCTCTGTCCAATTTGTCAATTGATGAAGGAAATCCATCTGCCATGTTGTCCAACCTTGCTCTCATACCACTGTGAAGAGATGGATAAGTATGTGTTTGAAGATGAAGAGGTGTTGCAAAACCCTTGATCTACACCAGCCAAATGAACTTCAGGAGTAGATGGTGGGCCCTTTTAGCTTGCCAATGGATGTATTAGACACCCTATGTACCTTGGAAGATCGCTCTCAAAAAGATTGATCAAAACAGATAAGTTGGAGTTAGCTCAAAGAAGAAAACTTGCTATTCTTGGTTCATACACCTGTCCAGTGTTTTACATAATTCTCTGAGCACAGCAGCAATTAGCTTAATTCCTCTTAGGGAAGTCTAGGTAACTTAAAGAGCTAACTTTCAAGAGTAATCTCATCAAAAATAATAAACCACACACTGAGAATGAGTTTTAACAAGTGATGACATCATCCCGATTTTCACGGGCTGCTACAGAAATAGAACACTGAGCAGAAAAATCACCATAACTCAACATTTAGAAATCCAATGATTATGAAGCTTTGTATGGTTATACTAGATAGTAAGCTGAATCTAACAAGCTTTAAATCACTTAATTTGGATAAGTAACCACGCAGAAATGGCTCTGACAAGATGAGTGAAAAAGTCGGGTACCTGAGAGAGAGGTGAAGATGAACAGACCCTGTTGACTTCAAATGAACATAACTGAAGATTGCAACATTCAAATGACATGAAAATTTATGAGCACATAGTATACTTATATAGCTAACGTTATCAAGTTAAAGCACTGAAAATGATGCACCAAGCTCAGAGAAAACATCTCTGCAAGCTGACTGAGAAAACTGAGAGTAATGGCAATGAGTAGTACACTTCACAAGAACATGGAAAGATGAAACCAAATAATCATGAAAATGAAAGTATATTTCTTGTAAAATACAATGACTTACTGATACATATGTGTGCCTTGTAATCACACCTTGATATGGCATAAAGCTCAGCTGTTGGAGGTCTTCACATAGGTCTCTCTAACCACGACTAAAACTGCCATCTATTTATAGTTGAGTTTGGGAGGCTAACTTCCCTCAATCACTCTCCAATCAATCAATGATTGATTTGATTCTCTACCTACCACAAATCACAAATTCGTGGCTCCTCTTTCCATTCTTGATCAAGTGGACTCAACCACTTAAGATTCTCTTACTTTTACATTAAGTAAACTCTTCAAAAGTTACAAGAGGTAGTTCACAAGTGAACTTTACATAGTCTTCCTTTTAAAGCTTCTTCTAAGACTTTGTGAGACTCAAGCCAATACTTAGGCTTGTCATAGACTTGCTCCAACAGCTACCTCATATTAGAGGACTTGAAAGTGCAAGTGACATATGGAATGCTTTGGGGGAGTGTTTCCAAAATACTACAGAGTCAAGCAAGGCATCTTTATGGGCAAAGTTTACTACATTTAAAAAGAAAGCTTCTCAATCCATTTCTGATTATGTAACAAGGATGAAGGATATTGCATATGCACTAAGAGAAGTTGATGAAGATATTGAAGAAGATAAATTGGTAAGGCAAATCCTCACAGGTTTGAGAGGAGATGAGAAATGGAAGCCATTCATTTTGTCTATTCAATTGTCATTAGATCACGTCACTCCTGATTTAAATCAGTTGCTAGGACATATGCTAACTTTTGAGCAGGATGTCAAAGGTGATGTTGATAAGAGTACAGGTCAAGCAATGTATTCAAAGGACAAGAAGAAGAATAACAAAGGTAAACAACAAATAAATGAAGAAGAAGGTACAATTAGTCAAGTCAACAGAAGGAGGATTCAACTTTGATTATGAATGCAACTTGTGAAAGACAAAGTGAAGACCAAAGAGTCTTCTACATTGACTCAGGGTGTAGCAATCACCTGAGTTGTAATATAGACTTGATGATTGATTTGGACAATAAGGTAACTAATCATGTAGTTCAAACAGGTGATAATACAAAGCACATTGTGAAGTTAATTGGATCAGTGAAGGCCAAGGATGGAATTAATCTTTTGAGTAAGGTCTTGTATGTTCCTACAATTCCAAAGAATCTGATAAGTGTAGGGCAAATTGTTGAAAAAGGTTATGAAGTAAGGTTCACTAATGATGGAGTATTTGTGGAAGACCCTGGCAATGGGTATAAACAAATTGTTTCAAGGAAGAAAGAAGGAAGACTCTTCACATTGAAGATTCAAGGTAATGTTGGTCATGCCTTGTTCACTTTTGGAGGACATAAGATCTCTGAGTTAGATCTTTGGCATAAAAGGCTTGGACATTTCAATGAAAGAGGTATTAAGGATATGGTTAACAATGGTTGAGTGCTTGGATTGCCTAATGTTGCAGGTCAACACATGACATGCAGATATGAGGCATGTCATTTAGGTAAGGCTCATAAGCAATCATACAATAAGCATGGATTTATGTATTCAAAAAATCTTGAATTCATACACACAGATGTGTGGGGACCATCAAAAGATTTCAGTATTAATGGTTCAAGATATTATGTGATTTATGTTGATGATGCTACCAAGTGGATCACTATATATGTGATCAAAGATAAATCAGAGGTATTCAATACATTTAAACATTATCATGTGTATGCAGAAAGAATCACACGTCAAAAGTTGAAGAGACTAAGATTAGATGGAGGGGGAGAGTATTTCTCTAATGAGTTCATTGATTACTTATGGAATGGAGGTATAAAAGGGGAAGTCACTTGTAGGTACTCTCCTCAACAAAGTGGTGTAGTAGAATGGAGAAATAGAACTCTTGTGGAGTTTGCAAGATCAATGATGAAGGTGAAAAATTGTCCAAATTATTTGTGACCTCAGGCCATAAATACAGCTACATACTTGGTTAATAGGTTACCATGTAAAGCTTTGCAGGATATGACACCATATGAAGCTTGGTGGGGTAAGAGACCTACCTTAGATCATTGCAAAGTATTTGGATGTTTGGCTTATGCATATGTGCCATTTTAGTTGAGGCATATATTGGAACCTAAAGCTCAAAAGTATGTGTTCATTGGATATGATGATAAGCAGATGGGATATAGGTTGTGGCATCCATCCACAAAGCAATTCCTTGTATCAAAGGATGTTACATTTGATGAGCAAGGTACTTGGTATGCAGGTACAATTAATGTTCATACAGGTGATGAAGAAGTTTTGAATCAGAAGAAAGGTAAATCAAAGGTTTAGATATTTGATGAAGAAGAGAACAATGAAGTACAAGTTGAAGTTGAACAAGTGCCAAGGTTTGATCAAGAATGTGATGAACGAGAAACTTCAAGAAGTGGAGAACTCAGAAGGTGATCAAGACAATAATGGCAACCTACAAGGTATAGCTATGACACTTCTTTTTTGACTACTAAAGATTATGCTTACATGGTGAAAGAAGATGAAGGCCCTTCTACATATGAAGAGGCAAAAGGTAAGGAAAATTGGCTAGCCAAGATAATAATGAGCTACCAAGCATGAAGCAAAAACCACTAGTGGACACACGGTTGTCATAGTAACCAGCCCAATCAAAGTCAAAAAAAGCATGCAAATCTGGTAGTAGTGCTCCCCCCTTGGGATAAAACAACCCAAGTAGCCATGTACCACTCAAGTAGCGCAAGATACACTTAACTACTTGCCAATGTTTTACACCTAGGCAATGCATAAACCTGCATATCTGTGAGATAACAACCTGAATATCTGGCCGAGTAATGTTTAGTAAATCAGACATCCAATAGCCTATTGATAGAGAACAACATCAAATGCATCTCTGGCATCATGAAGATTCAATTGTAAACATGTCTCCATAGGAGTGGCAATAGGTTTATAGTCTTCAAGGCCAAAATGCTGCAATAATGTATCAACATATTTTGTTTGACACAAAGCCATTCTACCATCAACATGCATAAATTGAATGCCCAAATAATAATGCAAATGCCCCAAATCAAACATCTCCAATGAGGCATGAAAATCAGCCTTAAAATCAGCAATATGCTTCTCAATAGGACCACTGAGCATCATGTCATCAACATAGACAACAATGAGTAGTAGTACATCAATAGCATGCTTAATATATAAGGTGCTTTCAGTTGGGCTCTTCTCAAAACCATGTCCAATCAGATAGGCATGTATCTTTTCATACCAAGCACGTGGTGCTTGCTTTAAACCATATAATGCCTTCTTTAACCTGCACACTTGGTTCTCATGCCCGCTCGTAGAAAGCCACACGGCTGAAAAACATACATATCTTCATGCAAGTCACCATTCAGACATGTTGTTTTGATATCCAAGTGATATACATTCCAACCATGATGAGTTGCAAGTGCACAGATGCTCCGAATAGTAATCATATGACATGTAGGTGCAAAGGACTCATCAAAATCAATGCCTTTTTCCTATGCATGAGCCTTTGCAACAAGCCTAAACTTATACCAATCAACTGTTTGATCAAGCCTATGCTTCATCTTGTATACCAAGTTAGTGCCAATGGGAGGCAAGTCACATAAAGACCACGTACCATTTTTCATGATAACATCATATTAAGATTGCATTGCAGCCATCCAATGTTCAGAATTTTGTGCTTGATCAAATGAAACAGACTGAGTCTCATCACAGAGACTAGATGCAGCCATAGCATAGCAATCTAATGCAAAAGAGGCATTATGAGAGCCTAATGGAGTACGCTATGATAGAGGTACATCTAATTTCTATCGGCAAAGTCTACACTAGCCATTTTGGCATAGTTTTTGCCTGCTCAATATCAGCTCTCTCATTAACAAGTGCATCATGTAAATCTGCATTAGAAATGGAATGATCTGAATCATCACATGAAACCTGCAAAGGCTAAGAAGTTGCCTCATTAGGACAAGCACTAGACTGTCCACCTGTAAAAAGAGGCAGCAAAGTATTATACATGTCTTTGGAGCTAACAGATGGATGAATAACATCTTCCACAAAAACAACATCATGCCTAACCAGAATGTGTTTAGTCTGTGGATGATACAGACGATAGCCTTTACTTTCAAAACTGTACCCAACAAAAATACATTTTGCTGCTTTATCATCCAATTTTCTACGATGCTCTTGAGGCATTAATGCATATGCCACACAACGAAAAACACGCAGATGAGCGACAGATGGCTTGCGATCATGCCAAGCCTCATATGGAGTGATAGACTGCAGTGCTTTAGTGGGACACTTGTTAAGTACATATGTTGCACACATAACAGCCTCAAGCCAAAAACTATGTGATAAGGCCTGACTCCACCATACACCTTGCCATACGATGAGTGACATGTTCTTCCATTTAGCAACTCCATTTTTTTGAGGTGTATATGGCACTATACACTAGCGTTTTATTTCACGTTCATCCAGAAATTCATTAAAATCAGAAGACATATATTCCCTCTCCCTCAATCAGAAGAGAGGGTGCCCATTTTACATGCTAACATATTTTCACTCAAAAGTAGAAACTTTTTGAAGCACATAAACACTTTAGACTTTTCTTTGATTGGATATACTCATGCATGCCTGGAAAAATCATCAATAAAAGTCACGAAGTAAAGATAATCTCCAAAAGATGCTGTCTGCATAGGACCATAGACATTGCTATGAAGAAGCTAGAATTTCTCGGTAGCCCAAACTGAACCATCTTTTGGAGATGAGGAACGTTGCATTTTTCCCAAAACACAACCTTCACATACATATTTACCGGGTGCCTCAAGTTTGGGCAAAGAGGACACCATTTCAGATTTCTGTAGGCATAACAAACTAAAAAAGTTCAGATGACCAAAGCGTGCATGCCAAAGCTTTGCATCTGACATAGCATGAGAATCATGTACTACACATGCCAAATCATTCATACCTTTTTCATAGTCTATGAGCTTATACAACCCATGACATAAAATGCCAAAAGCAATAATAACATCCCCATTTGACAGATCATGAACTATACATCTATCATTAACAAATTTCACAACCAAGCCAATCTTGGCTAATGCAGAAACTGATAACGGATTCTTCTTGATCCCTAGCACAAATAAAGCATATAACAAAGTGAAAGAACTACCATTAGTAGTAGTCAAAATGATCTTACCAACTCCCATGACAACATAAGAGGACTTGTTGGCACATGTAAGAGTAGTCCCTATAGGGGCAGGCTCAAGTGAAGAGAAGAAACTGTGCTGCAAGGTAATATGTTTGGTCATCCCACTATCAAAGTACCAAACATCTGACTCTACTGCAGACATGTACTACTCATGAGAAGATGGGTCAAAACTGCAAACAGTAGTAAATGCCCATTCTTCATCCTGCATAAGGTTAGGAGACTCTGTTTTTGGAGTAGAGGCCTCTACAACAACCATGCCAACCTCTTTTTTCTTTGCCTCTTTTGCAATCAGTTTAGGATAGTTCTTTATGATATGATCATTTCCTTTACAGTACTTGCAAAACAATTTCTGCTTTTATGATTTCTTCTCATCGCTATCAAATGTGTGGCATTTGCATATTTCTACTTGCTACTTGAAGAGCTCCATTTTCCTTTGCCCTTCTAACTAGCCATGAAAACTTGATCTACAATACACATAATGAACCTATTTTGCCTCGAATGATCTTCCTACAACAAAGCAGATACTAACTCCTCAAATGAAAAGGCATTTGGATTGCCTTTCATCATCAACCAAAGAGTAGAAGCAAAACTCTGATATGAATCAAGAAGACCATTCAGAATGGTCTGCACAAGTCAGCTATCTAGTATAACTTCAATAGCAAAAATCAACTATTCCTTCAAGTCTTTGATCTTTTTTAGAAAACTATCCATAGAATCACCTTCATTCATGTGCTCACTCTCCAGCTATTTTTGGAGGTAAGCAACACGAGCCTCATTCCTAGCTTGGTACAATGTGGTAAGTTGTCACAATATAATCCTTGGGTGGGAACACCTTTTGGATGAGGTGGCTTAATTTTCCACATGGCATCAAATTGATGCATCTTTCATATGTATGGGTAGAAGAGATGAAAGAGAGTCATCCATGATAGCTCTCATGGAAGACAAAAGCTCAACGGCAGGTGGTTTCGAAAATCAAGTCTTTGTGTGTGTGTGTGTGTCTATGAAGAAGTGGATGACCGGCAATAAAAGAGATCTTTTACACTGGTATCAGAGCCACTTCGTCGCATATTTCACTTGTCGAGAGTCGTAGGGAGCCTTTCATCAGCTACCTTCTCTTGTAATCGCTCAAATACTGCAACAGAATCAACATGGAAGGCTTGCATCATGCAAACAACGCTACTCATCCTCTCATGAAAGCTCTCTTTGCTGGCCTTTAGTTTTTGTCCTCCTAAGGCTACACCAAAGAATGTCTTATGAACTATCCAAACATCTAGTGATCTGATGTTTTCGGACACTTCAAAGATTATATTAGGATCTGAGGAGGAAGGTGCAGAGGTCTGGAAGCTCGTCAAGAAGGATTGGATGCATGCAATTCCAATACCAAACCATTCAGGGACGTATGCTTTATACTTTAGGCATTTTACTTTATGTTATGGCATGTTTTGTATGTATATGGATATATTGGATTGCATATATCAAATGTGGATCATTGTTTAAATTCTAAAAGTATGGATCGACAGGCGAGAAGTACACTTTTTGATTGTTTGCAAGAAAGATGATTGCAGGAACCACATGGCTATGCAACAAAGAAAATTGTTGCTAGCATCTTTTTTTATGTTTTTGCAGGTTATGGAGTCCATGTATGAGTTTATGCCATGCATGCCATGGGCCTGTCAAGCCCTATGTTGTTGGCTGGTTTGTGTACCATTGAGCTTATGGTTAAAATTTTTTTTTGGGATTCCATTTCCTAGGGAAATGCTGTCGAAAATTTTCCCCCCTCATGGCGCTATATACGCACTTGCCCTTAGGTAATAATGTTATGGCATGGTAACATGCCCTTTCTCCAAACTTCAATAAGGTGTATGCATGCTTCTAAGCATGTATTTGATGGACTTATTACCATCAGAGTATTATAAATAAGGCAACTTGAGGAGTAATAGGATCCCTACACATAATCCTTATGGACTTAGACCATAGGATTGCTAAGGGAAGGAGCTACACCTTCACCGCTAGTAATGTGCACAAGCAATCCTATAGGTTTTAGGAAGTTGCATACTGGCACGAGAGATATATTTATGATAATCTCCAAATTAGTGAAGATTTACTTATCTTCACAAGAGTCTCATTGTATGATTAGCAAACTATGGGGTATTATTACGAATACCCAAAGAGTGACTAGTTTCACTCATGCACATCACTTGAGCAAGTAGTTAAGCATTTCTACTACACTACTAAGGAAACGAATTAGATGGGATCACACAGATGGGTTTCATGAGACAACATTGATGGGTGTTTATGTGATTTGAGTGATGGTTAGGAAGGCCACAGGTATGGCACTAGCTCTATGACTTAGAGCATAGATCCCTTAGTAAGAAATAGTCGGGGTACCCAATACATATATTTATATCGGGATCTATAGAGAGGTACCTAGACTCAGTCTTGGTACCTAGGAACAAGTTAGTTTGGAACATAAAGGGATATCCATTGTCACACATTGACAAGAA
Source organism: Ceratopteris richardii (assembly GCA_020310875.1). Lineage (NCBI taxonomy): Eukaryota > Viridiplantae > Streptophyta > Polypodiopsida > Polypodiales > Pteridaceae > Ceratopteris > Ceratopteris richardii. Next base: position 10,345,303 of record CM035427.1, read on the forward strand.
CCAAACTAACTAGTTCAAGGACATGGGACTCATTTGAGTCCACCGACATGATTGTAGGATTGGGATTCATCAGAGTCCACCTATATATTCCATTACATATATATGGAATATATATTCGCTTTAGTGTAGGTATGAGACTGTGGATTGGAAGAAGGCTCCACTGGTATGGGACGGTGGATTACTTATGGGAGATTTGTTCTCCATCTTTATAGGAATGTCTATAATGAGACCAGTCATGGAAGAGAGAAGCAAATGAATTCATAAGTTTCTCTTTTAAGGAAAGGAGAAAGTGGGAATTATCTTAGAGATCAAGGAGAGATCTCACTTTAGCTTAGTGGTCTCACTTTAGCTCCTGCTCTTTGAGAGAGAATGAAGGAAAGGAAAACATTATTTCTTCATATGAGAAGAACAGAGAATGTTTTCCCTTCAGAGAGAAGAGGTGTTTAGAAACCATCTCTAAGTTTACATTCTAGAAGGAATTCATTTATTCTACTTTTCAATGTAATTTTCCTTCACATGGGAGTTTGATTCTCCACTATTTTGGAAGGAAAAGTATGGAGAACTTATGTGCATGTTCTCAGCTATGGATGAGTAGAGAAAATGGACTCAATAGAATGTCTTTCAAAGGGAAAGGGAGAGTGGAATAGACTCCACTACCATAGCTCTTTTCCTTAGAAGAGTTTATAGAGAGAGAGATAGAGAGAGAGTTTCACTTTCTCATTTTGGCTCTTTAGATAGAAGGGGCACTCTTCTATCAAAGACAAGAGGGACATCAGATAATCATGATGGTTAGATTGAGTCTCACATGGCGACTCTAGAGAGTAGTAGTTATGTTTATTTACAGTGATGGTCCTTGACTAGAGGAGATGATCTAATTATTGACATTCGTGAGACAGGGAGTTGGGTATGACGCTTGCCTTTAGGGTTTCTAGAAGATAGGGATATATCTAACATATTGGGGCACCAAACTCTTAGTTGATGTTACATCATTAGCATGATGTGTAAACATTAGTTAGGAGGATGGGTACTTAGGGATTATCTGAATCTCAAAGGGGATGCTTTTGCATTCATATGGAAAACTAAAGGGAAGAGAATATTTTTTATTTTGCACTAGTGCCAATAGATAGAACTTAGTCCAATGGTAAAGGATGACAAACCAGAGACTTCTTGGTTGGTGGAATGTAGAGATTGCATTTGAGAAATTCTTATATATGAGCTAGATGATGGATTTGCATAGTTCACAATGTAGTTTAGATTAAACTATTACTTGTGAGTACACTCAAGATTAGGAAGACCTAGAGTGGTATGAGGGAGATCTATCATTTATCTTAGATGGGTTTGGAGTCACTTGTTATGGGACTTTGTTCTATATTTTAGAGGATTCTATGGTTTATTATCTCCATTATGACATGGTCAAGCCTATAATCTTGGTAGCTTACACTTCCCTTTTATATTATTACTCCATAGAGGATACAACATATGGACTTAGGTCATTTTGATGATGTTACACATCATGGGAGTGATAATTTGGAAGTGGAGAGTATATGGGAGATAGTAGGCACCAACTCAGATGGTTTCCCACCTTTGAGATGATCTCATATGAGACTTCTTAAGGGGAAGGATATGGGGAAACAACACACAGAGATGACCATGTACATAGAGTACATGGGGTTTAGGGGAGTCCGAGCGTATTCTTCTACTATTATGGACATTTCATTGTTGCATTTTTTAGGACAAAAATGTTTTCAAGGCGAAGGAAATGTCACAATATAATCCCTGGGTGGGAACACCTTTTGGATGAGGTGGCTTGATTTGCCACATGGCATCAAATTGATGCATCTTTCATATGTATGGGTAGAAGAGATGAAAGAGAGTCAGCCATGATAGCTCTCACGCAAGACAAAAGCTCGGTGGTAGGGCGGTTTCGAAAATCAAGTCTCTCTGTGTGTCTATGAAGAAGTGGACGACCAGCAGCAAAAGACATCTTTTACATAAGTGTATCCCAAGCATCCTTAACTATTCTGCAAGAGCAAATGTGAGGAATAATCGCATGTTTGACAGACAAAGCTATCAATGCATGTGCCTGAGCATCTCTGCCATCCCAATGAATTTGCTCTGTAGTAGATGCAGCAGAAATCGTAGCACGAACAAGAATATGTAGAATATCCTCATCTTCGACACCTACTACATCAACTTTAGTACCTGCAATTATAACAGTTGCACGTGTGATAGGACATTTCTCAACACACTACACAATGTTCCATAGTCCTTTTGCAACCAATACATGTCACATCATATACACCCATAATGGGTAGTTGGTACCATCCAACTTATCCTCAACAACCAACATACAAAATACATCAGTGCTTTCAGCCATGGCATGTGACTAAAATACCTTAATGTAGAAAAGTGACTATATCTCAAAACATTGAACAGAATTGCCAAGACGAATTCTGCTAAACTTGTAGTAGATATTTGGGATGCTTATACTGGCGAACCGAAAGTGGTATATATATACCTTTGGCACGAAAAGACAAAATAACCTGCAAAAGCACTGTGATAGTGCATTCGGAGGCCAAAACGAGCTTAGATTGTGATTTCTGCACCACCTAGTGAAGTTGTTTTGATCTCGAAAACACCCTGAGTATGCTCACCAAAATTCATGTGATTTTGAGACTGCAACCAGAGAAGTGTCGACGATGCCCTAGATGAAGTGGCGACCTACTCTGATACCAATTGTAGGAGTTAGACGTCTATGGAAGCATGCAAACAACACAAGGAAGAAGAAAAAGCTTGGATCACAACACGCAATACTGAATGTATTACTAAAGAATATACAAAGATAAGTAGCCCATTAGGGCAATAGGCATATATACAAGCCGGGGGAAAAAACCTCCTAAAGGGGGAAAAAAGTGCCCTAGCTATCCTAGAGTGTTCACACACAACACTACCTAAATATATCAACATATTCTTTGGCTTTGTTTCTCAAGAATAAGTGATTTGAATCTTTCCTCCATCTTAAGTGAATTCGCAAGTGATGCACGATGTTCTAGATCTCTCACAAATGCATTTAATTCACGATGAATATGTGTATGATATTGTGAGAAATACAGTGCGAAACTCAAGAATGATGATGATAATAAAGGATATGGATCACAACCTCCCAACAAGATCAGAAGAAAATGCCGCAAAACGATTCATGTTGGGTTCAAATGTGAAGGTGATCACAATCCAGGTGGATCCGGTCCGGTCGCAGCACACGCAGAGTGTTTGAAGTTAGTGAGTGTTGGAAGGTCTTTGTGATCAAAATGTGAAGGTGAAGATGAAGTTGGGTATGGAGAGGAGAGATGTGAGGATTTGATTATGAGAAGCGGAAAGATATGGATGTATGCATGATGAGAACAAAAAGAAAACCACACACATGAATGAATTTCAAAAGGAAGAATGGTCAAAGAATAAAGCTTCTTATACACTTTAAAAATTTAATTCATATGCATGGGTTCTTGTGAATGTATGCATGATGAGAACAAAAAGAAAACCACACACATGAATCAATTTTGAAAGGAAGAATGGTACAAGAATGGAGCTTCTTATACACTTTCAAAATTGAAACATATGCATGGGTGTTTTTGGATGGTATGAATGCATGTGGGTCATGATTTATTAATGAATAGAAGTTTATTCTCTCAATCTCAATGGATCATCCTCACTAGTTCAATGCAAGATTGCGGACCCTTCTCACACATAGAAAGAGATACAAGGAGACATGTAAAAACATATAAGAGGCTAAGAGACAAGGGACAAGAGACATGAATTAAAAGATATTGTACTGACATACACATACATGAATGTTGTGACACGTCAGGCTAAGAATTCTACTGACCAAAGGCAGTCTGCATGACCCTCTCACCATGACAATTCAACCGAATGTCACATGTAAGAGGATAGGTTCCACTTCATTGACCCTAGATCTTTCTAGGATCATAATGTGTTTCTAAAGAAGTCCAGGACTCATACATGTTGGAGTTAGACGTCTGCGGAAGCACGCGAACAACACAAGGAAGAAGAAGAAGCTTGGAGCACAACACACAAGACTGAATGTATTACTAGAGAATGTACAAAGATAAGTAGCCCATTAGGGCAATAGGCGTATATACAAGCCGGGGGAAAAAAACCTCCTAAAGAGGGAAAAAAGTGCCCCGGCAGTCCTAGAGTGTTCACACACATCACTACCTAAATATATCAACAAATCCCCCCTGGGAGTGATGCGGTGAACAAGGAGCTGGCACTCATGTATAAGGAAGTGCCAAGCTATGTGGAAATCACTCCACAAAAGGAAGTAAGCCCAAAGCTTTGCGGAAAGCTTCAAACTTCTCCCTAGGCAGAGCCTTCGTGAAAAGGTCTGCAATGTTCTCCTGCGTGGGCACATATGCCAAGCTGATCTCCCCAGCAGAGAACCTCTCCCTGACATAGTGATAATGCACCTCAATGTGCTTAGTGCGAGCATGGAACACAGGGTTCCTCGCAACTGCCAATGCGCTCTGACTGTTAGTGAAGATGGTGGTGGCAGAAGATTGGCCAACACCCAAATCAGCCATAAGGCGTCTGAGCCACACACACTCAACAGTCGCTGTGAAAGCTGCCCTATGCTCAGCCTCACAACTGGAAGTGGCCATAGTAGGCTGGTTCTTGCTCAACCAAGATATACATGAGCTACCAAGCATGAAGCAAAAACCACTGGTGGACACACGAGTGTCATAGCAACCAGCCCAATCTGAGTCAGAAAAAGCATGCAAATCTGGCGGTAGTGATCCCCCCTTGGGATAAAACAACCCAAGTAGCCGAGTACCACTCAAGTAGCGAAAGATGCGCTTAACCGCTTTCAAATGCGTGACTCTTGGGCAATGCATGAACCTGCTCATCTATGAGACAGCAAACTGATATCTGGCCGAGTAATGCATAAGTAAATCAAGCATCCAACAGCCTGCTGATAGAGAACAACATCAAATGCATCTCCAGCATCATGAAGACTCAATCGTAAACCTGTCTCCATAGGAGTGGCAATAGGCTTACAGTCTTCAAGGCCAAAACGCTGCAATAATGTGTCTATATATTTCGTTTGACACAAAGCCATTCCACAATCAACATGCATAAACTGAATGCCCAAATAGTGATGAAAATGCCCCAAATCAGACATCTCAAATGAGGCATGCAAATCAGCCTTAAAATCAGCAATATGTGTCTCAATAGGACCAGTGAGCAGCATGTCATCAACATAGACAACAATGATCAGAAGCACATCATTAGCACGCTTAACATATAAGGTGTTTTCAGTTGGACTGTTCTCAAAACCATGTGCAATCAGATAGGCATGTATCTTCTCATACCAAGCATGTGGTGCTTGCTTTAAACCATATAACGCCTTCTTTAACCTGCACACCCGGTTTTCATGCCCTTTCTGCACAAAGCCACGGGGCTGAAAAACATACACTTCTTCATGCAAGTCACCATTCAGAAATGCTGTTTTAATGTCCAACTGATGTACATTCCAACCATGATGGGCTGCAAGTGCACAAATGCTCTGAACAGTAGTCATACGGCATGTAGGTGCAAAGGTCTCATCAAAATCAATGCCTCTTTCCTACGCATAACCCTTTGCAACAAGCCTAGCCTTATACCTATCAACTGTACCATCAGGTTTACGCTTCAGCTTGTATACCCACTTAGTGCCAATGGCCTTCTTGCCAAGAGGCAAGTCACATAAAGACCATGTACCATTCTTCATTGTAGCATCATATTCAGATTGCATAGCAGCCATCCAATTTTCTGAATTTTGTGCTTCATCAAAAGAAACAGGCTCATTCTCATCACAGAGACTAGATGCAGCCATAGCATAGCAATCTGATGCAAAGGAGGCACTATGAGAGCCTGAACGAGTACGATATGACAAAGGTGCATCTAATTTGCTGTCACGCAAAGTCTGCACCAGCCATTTTGGCATAGTTTTTGCCTGCTCAATATCAGCTCTCTCATCAAGAAGTGCATCATGTAAATCTGCATCAGAAATGGAATGATCTGCATCATCATATGAAACCTGCAAAGGCTGAGAAGTTGCCTCATTAGGACCAGCACTAGCCTGTCCACCTGTAAAAAGAGGCATCAAAGTATCATACATGTCTTTGGAGCTAACAGATGTCTCCTTAGTACATGAAAGCAATGGCTGAATAGCATCTTCCACAAAGACAACATCACGGCTAACCAGAATGCGTTTAGTCTGTGGATGATACAGACGATAGCCTTTACTTTCAGAACTATACCCAACAAAAATACATTTTACTGCCTTATCATCCAATTTTCTGCGATGTTGTTCAGGCACTAATGCATATGCCAAACAACCAAAAACACGCAGATGAGCAACAGATGGCTTGCGGTCATGCCAAGCCTCATATGGAGTGATAGACTGCAACGCTTTAGTGGGACACCTGTTCAGTACATATGCTGCACACATGACAGCCTCAAGCCAGAAACTATGTGGTAAAGCCTGACTTTAAACCATGCACCTCGCCATCTCCATGAGTGACTTGTTCTTTTGTTCAGCAACTCCATTCTGTTGATGTGTATACGGCACTGTACACTGGTGTTTTATCCCACGTTCAGCCAGAAATGCATTAAAATCTGAAGACATATATTCCCCCCCCTCGATCAGAACGGAGGGTGCCCATTTTACATGCTGACAGATTTTCAGCTAAAACCAAAAAGTGTTTGAAGCACATGAACACTTCGAACCATTAGGGGAAAAAGTGAGCCCTGCATGGGCCTTGTAAGGATCCCTAATTTTTAGGGATTAAAAAGCTTAATCAAGAGGATTGAAGGGGTTTCCAAAACAACTAGTGGTTTTCGTAGATAAAATACGATATGATATATTTTTCTATTTGAATTTTAAAAGTGAAATGATTCTAGCCATTGGATTCTGAAATCGAATGGTTCAAGTCAAATGGAATATAAAATTATAGAGAGAGAGCATTCAATGCGTGAAAGCTAGCACAGTCTGACGTTATTTTTTCGCACATTCTCTGCAGCTTTTATGGCCGTTCGATCACGCTAGATCCGATGGTGAACCGTGATTGGGGCTGAGCCAATTTCTACAGTCTATAGTAGCCATCAGATAAAGACTACATTCGACGGACGAGCGCGAATCATGCTGAGCGCATTTTTTATTCTATTTCTAGCCATTCGATGAAGCTCTCATCTAACGGTGCATATCGAAAGGCGCCATTTGAATAATCAAAACCATCCGTAGCCATTCGATGAGTTGTGAATCTAATGGTCGAAATTTTAGGCGCCAACGGTAGTTTCATTTCAAAGGCAACCATTCGATCGACGTCATATCCTACGACCCGTATGTGATGGCGCATTTCGCATGAAGGACGAGATCTTAGCCATTGAAGATCATAGCAATCCAAGGGCTTTAATTGCTCCCTTGTATCTCAAAACCATTCACACAAGCAAAACCACAAGTTGTGGGTGGTTTTTTCCCTTTTGACCACTCAAAAACAAGGGAAGCATATGCCTAGTCTATGTGATTAAAGGACTAGACTGTGGCCACCACCCTCTCCTCATTGGTCCATCACTAATCAGCCCTTAATCTAAAAGGCCCAAGGAGGGTTCATTTTTTCCCCTAATGCTTTGCTTTGAGTGGATATACCCATGCATGCCTGGAAAAATCATCAATGAAAGTCACGAAGTAAAGGTAATTTCCAAAAGAGGGTGTCTGCATAGGACCACAGACATCACTATGTACAAGCTGCAATTTCTGCGTAGCCCGAACTGAACCATCTTTTGGAAAGGAAGAACGCTGCATTTTGCCCAAAATACAGCCTTCACAAACATGTTTTCCAGGTGCCTCAAGTTTGGGCAAAGAGGACACCATTTCAGATTTCTGCAGACGTAACAGACTAGCAAAATTCAGATGACCAAATCGTGCATGCCAAAGCTTTGCATCTGTCATAGCCTGAGAATCATGAACTGCACATGCCGAATCATTCACAGATCTTTCATAGTCTATGAGCTTATACAGCCCACGACATAAAATGCCAGAAGCAATAATCACATCGCCATTTGAGAGATCATGGACTGTACACCTGTCATCAACGAATTTCACAACCAAGCCAATCTTGGCTAATGCAGAAACTGATAACAGGTTCTTTTTGATCCCTGGCACAAATAAAGCATCTCACAAAGTGAAAGAACTACCATCAGCAGTAGTGAGAATGATCTTACCAACTCCCATAACAGGATAAGAGGAGTTACTGGCGCATGTGACAATATTCCCTATAGGGGCAGGCTCGAGTGAAGAGAAGAAACTGCGCTGCGAGGTAATATGTTTGGTCGCCCCACTGTCAAAGTACCAAACATCTGAGTCTACTGCAGACATGCACTGATCATGAGAAGATGGGTCAAAACTGCAGACAGTAGTAAACGCCCATTCTTCTTCCTGCACAAGATTTGCAGACTCTGTTTTTGGTGTAGAGGCCTCTGCAACAACCATTCCAGCCTCTTTCTTCTTTGCCTCTTTAGCAGCCAATTTTGGACAGTTCTTTATAATATGATCATTTCCTTTACAGTACTTGCAAAACAATTTCTGCTTTTCTGATTTCTTTTCATCTTTATCCTGGTTCTTCGATTGTGCAGCATTTGCAGATTTCTGCTTACTAGTAGAAGAGCTCCATTTTCCTTTGCCCTTCTAACTAGCCAGGAAAGCTTGATCTGCAACACGCATAATGGACCTGCTCTGCCTGGACTGATCTTCCTGCAACAGAACAGAGACTAATTCCTCAAATGACAAGGCATTCGGATTGCCTTTCATCATCAACCGAAGAGTAGAGGCAAAACTCTGATATGAATCAGGAAGACCATTCAGAACGGTCTGCACAAGTGAGCTATCTGGTATAACCTCATCAGCAGAAATCAATTATTCCTTCAGGTCTTTGATCTTTGTAAGAAAACTATCCATAGAATCACCTTCATTCATGTGCTCACTCTCCAACTGTTTTCGGAGGTAAGCAACATGAGCCTCATTCCTAGCCTGGTACAAAGTGGTAAGTGTATCCCAAGCATCCTTTGCTATTCTGCAAGAGCGAATGTGAGGAATAATGGCACATTTGACAGACAAGGCTATCAATGCATGTGCCTGGGCATCTCTGCCATCCCAACGAATCTGCTCTGCAGTAGGTGCAACAAAAACAGCAGCACGAACAGGAATCTGCGGAATATCATCTTCGACACCATCTTCATCAGCTTCAACACCTGTATTTGCAGTACCTGTCGTTACAGGTGTAACAGGACGTCTTTCAACACCCTGCACAATGTTCCACAATCCTTTTGCAACCAGTACATGTCACATCATATAAGCCCATAATGGGTAGTTGGTACCATCCAACTTATCCTCAACAGCCAACATACGGAATACATCACTGCTTTCAGCCATGGCCGGTGACTAAAATACCTTGATGCAGAAAATTGACTGTATCTAAAAAAGTTGAACGGAACGGCCCAAACGAGTTCTACTAGACCTGTAGCAGACTTTGAGACGCTTAAACTGGCGAACAGAAACTGGTATATACCTTTGGCACAAAAGGACGAAATAGCCTGCACAAGCGCTGCGATAGTGCGTTCGGAGGCCGAAACGAGCTCAGATCGCGGAAACACCCTGAGTATGCTCACCAAATTTCGTGCGAATCTGAGACTGCAAACGGAGGAGTGTCGACGGCGCCCTAGAAGAAGCGACGACCTGCTCTGATACCAATTGTTGGAGTTAGACGTCTGCGGAAGCACGCGAACAGCACAAAGAAGAAGAAGAAGCTTGGAGCACAACACACAAGACTGAATGTATTACTAGAGAATGTACAAAGATAAGTAGCCCATTAGGGCAATAGGCGTATATACAAGCCGGGGGAAAAAAACCTCCTAAAGAGGGAAAAAAGTGCCCCGGCAGTCCTAGAGTGTTCACACACATCACTACCTAAATATATCAACAATACAACCAACTCTAACTCAATCAGACACTCCACTGAGGCTAAACAAAGAAAGAGGAACCATTGGGTTTATGAGCCTATCCTAGAGTGGCAGTCTAAAAATTGATTCTAGGAACTATGCTCTTACTAGCCCACCTTGGATCCTCACATGCTCAATTGAGGGTGATGGTCTCAAGGAAACCACGTGCTAGAAAGGACCATATGGATGCCTAACAATGATGCTCTATGAGTTTGGAGGGTTATTTTTTTTTTAATAAATTTGGGCCCTTGGATCTAGAGAAATCAACTCTCAACCCTAGTATCAACTGCTTTTGATTACAACCATTGGATTTATCAAATGCATGGCTAAGACTGATTCTTTATATGATATCTAGGGCAAAGAGGGGGGGGAGGAATTAGGCACATTCATTCTCCACCATTAGATTTGAGGCTGATTTGGACCATCAGATCAATGCTAACATCAATTTCGATAAGATAAGCTGCTATTTTTGGACGAACTTTGCATTATTGAACTTCCATCATCCAAAATAGGCTTATTCGATGAAAAAACTCATGGATCCTCCTTGGTTTAAGCTTTAGTGCATCTCCGCCCTTGAACGTGAGCTCATCCTAACCGTTCAACATGGTTCAATCATTGTTTGCCATGTGGAAGCCCTTCAAGCCTTCAATTTGCTTACTCTAGGAAAGTGTGGGGACCTTGAAAACTGGATTTTGTGCTCTTTGACCCTTCAAATATCCTTTGATGAAGATGAAAATTTGTATGGATATGTTTTGAAAGGTCTCCTTTCGGAATATGTAGAGAAAACTCACATCTGAATCTCCCTTATACAAGTTTGACTACATTTGGAAGTTTGCAAGGTGACGTTAAGGTATCTAGGAAGATTTGACGTTAAGATATCTGTAAAAATATGTAAACACATATGACCTTTATATATGCCAAACCATATGGCTAACAAAATTTCCTATACAAGATTTTGTAGCGTCTAAGTGGAAAAATTATAGTTTTTTACAAAATGCACATGGCATATCAATGTGCTAGAAAATCCACTTACATGTGAAATTCAGGCTATAGACTCCCTTCGACACGCTTTACAAGTATATGAATTTCCATGTGATTTGGAAATATTGAAATTTTTGCCCTAATTCCCAAAATTGGACCAGCTTTGATCGTTACCCTGGATTTGCTTGATTTCTTCCAAACCTTGCACATGAACTCCCTTTGACATCCTTGATGCATCTTGGGATTCTCACGGAATTTTGGCTACCTGCACCGAATGTGTTTCCTATAGGCCTTCATGAATGAGAGAGGAGAGAAAATCTCGATGACATTCACCCCCACCAAACCTGCAATTCCTCCGGAAGCGCCACTCTAGTCTTTCTGAAAAAACAAAAAGTTCCAGGCATCAAATTCTTCTATAGGCAACTTAAGAAACATGGAAGGAAAAATTGATCATATGCATAAATGAGAAGGCACTATGACATGAAGCGAAATTTGCATGAAAGAAAGAATTGAAATAGGCAACATGAATATGCATGAACAAATATGCAACATATATGAACATGCAACATTGACAACAAGAACAAAAACAAACAAGCATCGATATGAAGTGGACGCGAATGTTTGAGTCGTTTTAGCCATCAGTTCCTCTCATCTTGAAGAAAAATTTGTACCTTTTTCACAAAGCAATTTACCTTAAATATAATTATAAACAAAGATTTAGGATTTTCAAGAGACATGTTTCATCTTTATCTTATTTTAGATCAACTTCTTTCCTACATAAAGATGAATATGCTCTTTCTCTACTTACAAACAAGGAAATCTAACTAAAATCCGCTAATGCATAAATCCTCCAATATAGCCCATGCTTTATTCTTGTATGCTTCCTTAGCTTCCTTTGGCTTGCTCTTTTTCTTTTAATGATGATTCTGCAACCTTATGGTTATGTTCAATTAGGACAAAAGTGTAAACGTCCTAGTAACATGTAGTAGCTTATGCTTTCTTTTTATGATGGGGAAAACTTAGACTCCGATACAAGGTGCAACCATTTTTGATGATCGAGAATAGTCATTTATACTCTGATACAAGTATTTTGAGGTGGACTAAGGATGTAGAAACATGCAGTAGTAGGAGCTCGGACTTCAACAATTATGCTTTTGATACAGGATACATATTCATGTTTATATATGAAAGTCATGTTACCAAAATAAACCTCCAAGTCTTTCCATTATCCTTTATTATAATTGATTTCTTAGTAGATAAATTACTACTTAAGCTACAATTTTACACAAGTAGAAAAATCACCATTTTCCCTTTTGACTCAAGTGATATGGATATGCAATGCAATGCAAATATTGAAAGGAAACATGCACGAAGTGAAATTGCAAACAAACAAGAATGAGAAAAAAATGGAATGAACTTGAAAAAACAAAGCAACATGAACTTGGAAAATATATATATATATATATATATATATATATATATATATATATATATATATATATATATATATATATATATATATATATATATATATATATATATATATATATATCATGGATACTCTTGTTTATGAATCGCCGTCGTTGCTGTCATCTTCTTGAATGTCCTCATCTAAAATGTACTTCTCATTATCATGTTTCGTGAATAGCTTTATCCCTTTACCTGCAATCAAAGTTTTAATGCAACACCATTTAATTCACAAAGAGCATATGTACCATTTTTGTTGATGTTTGATACAATCTATGGCCCAAACCACTGTTGAGTGAGTTTTTTGCATGCATGTAGCTCAATGATGAGTAGCACCTCCTTTAATGTCAATCCGGGAAGACATGAGGATGGTATGAAAACCTCGAACAAGTGATGGCACAAGTGTGTGAGTGAGAAGCACACAAACATGCACATACAAGTTCAAATCTACAACAAGCTAACCTCAAAAATGAGCTCTCTAGCTCTATTTATAGTTTTTGAATAGCTTTGGTCCTGTCTAGACCTAGTGTCCGGCATAGTTAAAAATTAGGTTCTTAGGCAATTTTTGTTGATATATTTAGGTAGTGATGTGTGTGAACACTCTAGGACTGCCAGGGCACTTTTTTCCCTCCTTAGGAGGTTTTTTTCCCCCGGCTTGTATATATGCCTATTGCCCTAATGGGCTACTTATCTTTGTACATTCTCTAGTAATACATTCAGTGTTGTGTGTTTGTGCTCCAAGCTTCTTCTTCTTCCTTGTGCTGTTCGCGTGCTTCCGCAGACGTCTATCTCCAACAATTGGTATCAGAGCAGGTCGTCGCTTCTTCTAGGGCGCCGTCGACACTCCTCCGTTTGCAGTCTTAGATTCGTACGAAATTTGGTGAGCATACTCAAGGTGTTTTCGAGATCAAAACAGCTTCCTCTGTGGTGCCAAAATCGCGATCTGAGCTCGTTTCGACCTCTAAATGCACTATCGCAGTGCTTGTGCAGGCTATTTCGTCCTTTTGTGCCAAAGGTATATACCAATTTCTGTTCGTCAGTTTAAGCGTCTCGAAGTCTGCTACAGGTCTAGCAGAACTCGTCTCGGCAGTTCTGTTCAACTTTTTGAGATACAGTCAATTTTCTGCATCAAGGTATTTTAGTCACCGGCCATGGCTGAAAGCAGTGATGTATTCCGTATGTTGGCTGTTGAGGATAAGTTGGATGGTACCAACTACCCATTATGGGCTTATATGATGCGACATGTACTGGTTGCAAAAGGACTGTGGAACATTGTGCAAGGTGTTGAAAGACGTCCTGTTACACCTACGACTACAGGTACTACAAATACAGGTGCTGGAGGTGTTGGAGCTGATGAAGATGGTGTCAAAGATGATATTCCGCAGATTCCTATTCGTGCTGCTGTTTCTATTGCATCTACTTTAGAGCAGATTCGTTGGGATGGCAGAGATGCCCAAGCACATGCATTGATAGCTTTGTCTGTCAGACGTGCCATTATTCCTCACATTCGCTCTTGCAGAACAACAAAGGATGCTTGGAATACACTTACCACTTTGTACCAAGCTAGGAATGAGGCTCGTGTTGCTTACCTCCGAAAACAGTTGGAGAGTGAGCACATGAATGAAGGTGATTCTATGGATAGTTTTCTCACAAAGATCAAAGACATGAAGGAACAATGGATTTCTGTTGATGAGGTTATACCAGATAGCTCACTTGTGCAGACCGTTCTGAATGGTCTTCCTGATTCATATCAGAGTTTTGCCTCGACTCTTCGGTTGATGATGAAAGGCAATCCGAATGCCTTGTCATTTGAGGAATTAGTCTTTGTTCTGTTGCAGGAAGATCAGTCTAGGCAGAACAGGTCCATTATGCGTGTTACAGATCAAGCTTTCTTGGCTAGTCAGAAGGGCAAAGGAAAATGGAGCTCTTCTACTAGTAAGCAGAAATCTGCAAATGTTGCACAATCGAAGAACCAGGATAAAGATGAGAAGAAATCAGAAAAGCAGAAATTGATCTACAAGTATTGTAAAGGAAATGATCATATCATAAAGAACTGTCCAAAACTGGCTGCTAAAGAGGCAAAGAAGAAAGAGGCTGGAATGGTTGTTGCAGAGGCCTCTACACCAAAAACAGAGTCTGCAAATCTTGTGCAGGAAGAAGAATGGGCGTTTACTACTGTATGCAGTTTTGACCCATCTTCTCATGATCAGTGCATGTCTGCAGTAGACTCAGATGTTTGGTAATTTGACAGTGGGGCGACCAAACATATTACCTCGCAGCGCAGTTTCTTCTCTTCACTCGAGCCTGCCCCTACAGGGAATACTGTCACATGCGCCAATAACTCCTTTTATCCTGTTATGAGAGTTGGTAAGATCATTCTGACTATTGCTAATGGTAGTTCTTTCACTTTGTCAGATGCTTTATTTGTGCTAGGGATAAAAAAGAACCTGTTATCAGTTTCTGCATTAGCCAAGATTGGCTTGGTTGTGAAATTCATTGATGACAGGTGTACAGTCCATGATCTCTCAAATGGCGATCTGATTATTGCTTCTGGCATTTTATGTCGTGGGCTGTATAAGCTCATAGACTATGAAAGATCTGTGAATGATTCGGCATGTGCAGTTCATGATTCTCAGGCTATGTCAGATGCAAAGCTTTGGCATGCACGCTTTGGTCATCTGAATTTTGCTAGTTTGTTATGCCTGCAAAAAACTGAAATGGTGTCCTCTTTGCCCAAACTTGAGGCACCTAGAAAACATGTTTGTGAAGGCTGTATTTTGGGCAAAATGCAGCGTTCTTCCTTTCCAAAAGATGGTTCAGTTCGGGCTACACAGAAATTGCAGCTTGTACATAGTGATGTCTGTGGTCCTATGCAGACACCCTCTTTTGGAAATTACCTTTACTTCGTGACTTTCATTGATGATTATTCCAGGCATGCATGGGTATATCCACTCAAAGCAAAGTCCGAAGTGTTCATGTGCTTCAAACAGTTTTTGGTTTTGGCTGAAAATATGTCAGCATGTAAAATGGGCACCCTCCATTCTGATCGAGGGGGGGAATATATGTCTTCAGATTTTAATGCATTTCTGGCTGAACATGGGATAAAACACCAGTGTACAGTGCCGTATACACCTCAACAGAATGGAGTTGCTGAAAGAAAGAACAGGTCACTCATGGAGATGGCGAGGTGCATGGTCAAAAGTCAGGCTTTACCACAGTTTCTGGCTTGAGGCTGTCATGTGTGCAGCATATGTACTGAACAGGTGTCCCACTAAAGTGTTGCAGTCTATCACTCCATATGAGGCTTGGCATGACCGCAAGCCATCTGTTGCTCATCTGCGTGTTTTTGGTTGTTTGGCATATGCATTAGTGCGTGAACAACATCGTAGAAAATTGGATGATAAGGCAATAAAATGTATTTTTGTTGGGTACAGTTTTGAAAGTAAAGGCTATCGTCTGTATCATCCACAGACTAAACGCATTCTGGTTAGCTGTGATGTTGTCTTTGTGGAAGATTCTATTCAGCCATTGCTTTCATGTACTAAGGAGACATCTGTTAGCTCCAAAGACATGTATGATACTTTGATGCCTCTTTTTACAGGTGGACAGTCTAGTGTTGGTCCTAATGAGGCAACTTCTCAACCTTTGCAGGTTTCATATGATGATGCAGGTCATTCCATTTCTGATGCAGATTTACATGATGCACTTGTTGATGAGAGAGTTGATATTGAGCAGGCAAAAACTATGCCAAAATGGCTGGTGCAGACTTTGCGTGACAACAAATTAGATGCACCTTTGTCATATCGTACTCGTTTAGGCTCTCATAGTGCCTCCTTTGCATCAGATTGCTATGCTATGGATGCATCTAGTCTCTGTGATGAGAATGAGCCTGTTTCTTTTGATGAAGCACAAAATTCAGAAAATTGGATGGCTGCTATGCAATCTAAATATGATGCTATAATGAAGAATGGTACATGGTCTTTATGTGACTTGCCTCCTGGCAAGAAGGCCATTGGCACTAAGTGGGTATACAAGCTGAAGCGTAAACCTGATGGTACAGTTGACAGGTATAAGGCTAGGCTTGTTGCAAAGGGTTATGCACAGGAAAGAGGCATTGATTTTGATGAGACCTTTGCACCTACATGTCGTATGACTACTGTTCGGAGCATTTGTGCACTTGTAGCCCATCATGGTTGGAATGTACATCAGTTGGACATTAAAACAACATTTCTGAATGGTGACTTGCATGAAGAAGTGTATGTTTTTCAGCCCCGTGGCTTTGTGCAGAAAGGGCATGAAAACCAGGTGTGCAGGTTAAAGAAGGCATTATATGGTTTAAAGCAAGCACCACGTGCTTGGTATGAGAAGATACATGCCTATCTGATTGCACATGGTTTTGAGAACAGTCCAAATGAAAGCACCTTATATGTTAAACGTGCTAATGATATGCTTCTGATCATCGTTGTCTATGTTGATGACATGTTGCTCACTGGTCCTATTGAGACACATATTGCTGATTTTAAGGCTGATTTGCATGCCTCATTGGAGATGTCTGATTTGGGGCATTTGCATCACTATTTGGGCATTCATTTTATGCACGTTGATGGTGGAATGGCTTTGTGTCAAACGAAATATATTGACACATTATTGCAGCGTTTTGGCCTTGAAGAATGTAAGCCTATTGCCACTCCTATGGAGACAGGTTTACGATTGAGTCTTCATGCTATTCTCTATCAGCAGGTTGTTGGATGCTTGATTTACTTATGCATTACTCGGCCAGATATTCAGTTTGCTGTCTCACAGATGAGCAGGTTTATGCATTGCCCAGGAGTCACGCATTGGAAAGCAGTTAGGCGCATCTTTCGCTACTTGAGTGGTACTCGGCTACTTGGGTTTTCTTATCCCAAGGGGGGATCACTACCGCCCCATTGCATGCTTTTTCTGACTCAGATTAGGCTGGTTGCTATGACAATTGTGTGTCCACCAGTGGTTTTTGCTTCATGCTTGGTAGCTCATGTATATCTTGGTTGAGCAAGAAGCAGCCTACTGTGGCCACTTCCAGTTGTGAGGCTGAGTATAGGGCAGCTTTCACAACGACTGTTGAGTGTGTGTGGCTCAGACGCCTTATGGCTGATTTGGGTGTTGGCCAATCTTTTGCCACCACCATCTTCACTGAAAGTCAGAGCGCATTGGGAGTTGCGAGGAACCCTGTGTTCCATGCTCGCACTAAGCACATTGAGGTGCATTATCACTATGTCAGGGAGAGGTTCTCTGCCTATGTGCCCACGCAGGAGAACATTGGAGACCTTTTCACGAAGGCTCTGCCTAGGGAGAAGTTTGAAGCTTTACGCAAAGCTTTGGGCTTACTTCCTTTTGTGGAGTGATTTCCACATAGCTTGGCACTTCCTTATAATTGAGTGCCAGCTCCTTGTTCACCGCATCACTCCCAGGGGGGATTTGTTGATATATTTAGGTAGTGATGTGTGTGAACACTCTAGGACTGTCGGGGCACTTTTTTCCCTCTTTAGGAGGTTTTTTTCCCCCGGCTTGTATATACGCCTATTGCCCTAATGGGCTACTTATCTTTGTAAATTCTCTAGTAATACATTCAGTGTTGTGTGTTTGTGCTCCAAGCTTCTTCTTCTTCCTTGTGCTGTTTGCGTGCTTCCGTAGACGTCTATCTCCAACAATTTTGAACGCTCAAACGAGCTCAGAAAATTATGAAAATTGGTACAAAAATACTACTAGTACTCCTCAAGCTTGAGGACTCCTTGGCTTGCACAAAATGGAGTAAGATAATAAAAAATGGTATTTACAATGAGGTGAAGTGACTAAGATCACTAATTAGGAAGTACTGTTTCATGGAAAAATTGTAGGGCCTATTTGCCAGATCTGCGTTGTCGGTGCGAAAGATACGGTCGGTGGATCAAGCCAACCACCAAAAATACGGCACACACGGGGTGTCTGTAGCAAACTCAGGCTTATAGAAATAAGGGTTCTAATGAGAAAACAGTTTAAATTACCAATATGTCGGCGCGAAAGGTACGGCTGGTGGATCAGGGCGACCGCCAAAAATATGGCGCACGCAGGGTGCTTCAAGCAATCTCAGGTAAGGTAATAGACTTTCAAGGGAAACTCAAGAGGATTGATTATGTCGATTCAAAAACCTTTGAGAGAAACAATTCTTCATACATACTTTCAAAGAAGTTTTCATTCAACGGACTAACACATCATTCATGTTCAATTCGTAGCTTGATCTTCAATAGTCAAAACAAGTTTAATAGATCAGCCAAGTTTATGGATGATGTCAATGACAAGAAACGTTTGATCCTCAAGTAATGTACAAGAATTTATTCAAACCGCATACTCCTATTATTATTGCATTTGTCAAAGCCGTGAAAGAAGTCTTGAATTGAACTCATTTTCACAAAAGCAAAAGTATATGCTTAGTTACAAAAGAAACGTGAGTTTCAAATTCATAACTAATGATCATAGTTTTATTTCGAGTTCGACTTCATGAAAATTATGCATAAACTATTAGATAACTATGAAATCCTCAAGTCTGAAAGCAATACAGATTAATATTATTCAAAGCTGTAGTGAAAATGTATTAAGCTCGACACCTAATGCAAACGTCCTGAAACAGGGGATAACAAAAACATACGTTTAGAGATTGTTCTGCACAGCACACACCCCTAATTCTTGAGCTATGCAAGAGATGCAATTCAGAAATTCATCTCCAGTCGAATCAATCCATGGTTTTGACAAACGCAGAAGTACAACAAGCAATAACCTTCCATAGCTGTGGAGTGATGTTACCTATGTCAAAGTATAGTACTTTTTCCATTTAAATATTTTCTATGATGTGAATGTTAACGGACCTACGCGAGACAACTTGTATTAAGATTTGTTCAGTGCATATTCATGTGATATATAATTAAATTAAGAAGAACTAACATCAACTGTACATGATAAACTAAAAAACAAAAGCTCTTTCATTTCTCAGCATTTCTCGACTGGTTTTTCTTTGTGCCAACGTTTCTTTGTTCTGTGGCTTGACAAACCTTCAATAGAAAATCATTATTTCTGCGACACACATCTTTATTTACCTCTATTCAGATTCCCTCTCAATAGAATTTCTATATATATATTAAGCTACACGTATACTGCTGCCCAAATTGTTCTTGGTTCGGACAGTGACCATAAGAACAAACTTCACGGTGATAAAAAATGGTTCTACTCGCATCCAGATCCATGCGCTAAGAAACACGATTGCTCATACACAAAAATGATTTTCCTTTTACCTATAATAATGTTTATTCATATCAGTATTCAATCCAATAACATGATCTTCATTTGTTAGGATAGAGGTAAGGAAGGTGCTTGTAATATATGTAACCGCAAAGTGAAAAAAACATCGAATATGCATATTCCAGCACGATATCGAATATGCATGTCGGACGACAGTAAACGTGAACATGAAAGAATATGAGAGGTGAAAAGCTACTAAAACAACACTCCCTGGATCACAAAATCCAGGAACATAAGTAACTGAAAATTAGTTCTTCTAATGAAACAACGATTCTGAGAATTAAACAAAAAGGGTATACATTAATCAGTTTGTCATGCGCTCCAAATCATGGAAACTTAAAAACACCAATAAGATGTTGGAAGTGAAATCTAACTAAAGAAACATTATACCTTAACACTGCATGTCAGATGCCATACATGATTCCTCTTAGTTCGAGCTTTTGAATTTAAGAAAACAAGGCGCATATTGTCTCCATGTCGCTAACAAGAAAGAAAATTCTTCAATTCTTGTGAACATCGCCTTCCTTCTTCAACCGCATATCAATCTCTCTGCTCGCTGATAGGAAGAACAAATCTGTCTGCCAGGATTGGTGACACGTCTTCAATCCATAAGATCTCCAAACAGTGCTAGAATCCATAAGATTTCCCAATAGCACTTGAATGAGAGTGCGGTGCCCTTCTTAATTTTCCATCATTCTACACGTATCCCTCTGCTGTTCCATCTATCCTCTGATATTTCTTTCTCGCTTCCCTTGAGCTGCATGCAAGTGTCGTTTTCCCTCTGAACCTTCTGGCTTCCACGTGAAGGGATGAAGATATATCCTGAATGATCGTGTGTATTTACGAAAAGGAGATGGGAGAGTAACCGTAGAATAGACAGAAAGGTGTAGTTTAAAGAGCAAATGACCACGATGACTCGCACCCTAGATAGTAGAATTGAGCATCCCTTTTATTCTCCCTGCCGAATCTGAGCTGTTTCGAAGACATCCATACTTCATATGTCTGAAGCTTTGCCCCCCTTGAATGACCTTCTCTCTGCCTAGCACATAGCAGAAATGTCGTTGAGGAATTAGAGCACAAAAGTTTTGGAATTGCCGTTAGAGTTTGTCGAACAACACAGAGTGAAGATCCGTTTTTCTTCTGTTTCTTAGAATATCGATCAACAGATTTGTCAGACGACTGAGATTTCAGAACGTAATCGCTTCTTAATGCATGTTTCTAGCTGAACATATTTTCGCAGAGCACCATAAAGCATGAATTGCTCTTCCAGGAATCAGAACGCGGAAGAGCTTTGATGAATTGGTCGCCATCCTCTCGTCATGCGTGATTAGTCAGATGGAAGAACATGGATCGGCCTTCCCATCTCAGTTGTCAGATCATGATTATTCAAGTTGATCTTTGCCCGTAACAGATCAGATGCATGTTTCCCCCTCTGATCAAGAAGATGAATTCCCCTCCTCTAATCATTTGCCAAAGAAGACCTTTCGTCTGCATGATCGGAACTCCCACTTTTCTTCATGCATGCGCCTTTTCACTTGAGATTAGGACTCTAAAGTTAGAGTCCAAAACAAATCTGCCATATGTTTCGTTTTGAGTTCTTTACAAACTAAATGTTCATACTACAAGGTTCACATGGACAATCAATAAAGTCTTTCTCAATGACCTTTGAATCGGTGATAAAATCTTCTATTTGTAAGATTCACTGACATCCACAAAGAAACACTATGTCAAGAAAATATCATGCCAATCCATCAAATTTGCTCGAACATAATACGATCATCCTTCAATTAGAAGATTGATTGTTCTTTTCGTCAAAGATCATGCTTTAGTAAGGAGAGTAAGGAGAGTAAATCTCTCCGACATCCACCCCCACCAAACCTGTGCTTCCTCCGGATGCGCCAAACGAAGACCTGTTTTCTGGTTAATGATAAAAGTCAATTTCATAGCATAATATATGTGCATGGGTTTTAAAATCAAAGTGCCTTATGCACGGCTGTGTAATTAGCCCTATGGTATGCATACTTTTAGAATGCTTAGAAAAACAAATATGGTGTAAAGGAGGAAAAGGCATTTGACGTCGAGGTTGGTGGTTTTACTTTCATACATATCAATGTGATTATGCATTCATCCTTACAGTCTCTCATATGTGCATGGGTATAGATGAGATCGTGCCTAGATGCATGGTCATGTAGTGTGACCCTACCACATGCATACTTTATGTGCATTTTCAAAATTATGGTGCATAACGGATAAGAGCTTTTGATGAAGAGGTTTTCTATCTCCTATAATTAGAATTTGCTCACAGATTTCATCATGCATGTTACAATGGAGATTGGTGCAAATGGACATACTTCTATTGGTTTTAAAAGACGTGCTTTCTACTCATTTGTACATGCATACTTGGTGTACAATGCATCTCAAAATGGTGCAATAAAGGATTTGGGTTAACAGAAGAACTAAGAAAAAAGACAAGGCTTTCGAATCTTTACTTCACTTCCCATTTCTATTGCCTTCCTTCAATCTTTTCCTGCATTCAAACACTAAACACGTGATAAGAAATATCGAATCAAAATATTCATATATTCACATATAATTCATGAAAGGACTTTATGGTATTTATAGAGGATTCAACAACTGTTGCTCTTCTATCCAAAGCTTTGATTAGTACCTGTTATCAAAATCCTATCTTTCGTTTAGGGAGAGATAAAACTCCTGTTTGTGTGTGTTTTTAATTTTGAGGGAGAACACTACAAAAACTCCCTTTCATGTGTGTTTTTAATTTTGAGGGAGAACACTTAGTAAACTCCCATTCGTGTGTGTTTTTAATTTTGAGGGAGAACACTACAAATACTCCCGTTCGTGTGTGTTTTTAATTTTGAGGGAGAACACTTACTAAACTCCCGATCGTGTTCATCATGTCACAAATTTCATCATAAGAAAGTCATTATCATAAATTCATAAATTTCACATTAGCTTTTTCAACCTTTGAAAAAAGTTCATAAATTTTAGAAAAAATCATAATGTTCATAGTCTAATATAACCATCATATTTGTTGTAACCAAAATCATTTTGATAAAAAATTCATCATTTCAAGCACAAAACTTCATAAAATCATAATTTCCAAGCATAAAAACTTCATAAAACAAAGCAATTTAGGTATATGTTTCTCAACTTTTAGGAAAACATGCATATATACAGCAAGCAATAACAAAACTTGAAAAGTTTTCTTCAATAAAAAATTTCATCCCAATAAAACTATTCTCTTAAATTCTTCTCCTTTTTCTTAACTTTAGATGAGTTTTTGATATTATCTTCAATCTTGCATATGGCTTCTTGTACCCGTTTTTCCATATTCTTGTTATGTTCTAATTGAATTTTAAGATTTTCATCTTCAGATGTTTGTACTCTTCTTTCATCATATTTAGTGTTGGAAGCAGTCAGAGGCACAGTCAGAGGCACAGACGACATGGAAGCATGTAAAGATGGAGCAGGGAGCCAGTCGGATTATTTTTTAAACAATTATGTTTTTATTACCTCTTCAAACATCCAATAGTGATCTTCATCACTCTTGTAACATATGTAATATAGACAAAACCTCATTTTGTAATTCATAGCTCCATTTTGTGCAAGCCGAGGAGTCCTCGAGCTTGAGGAGCTTAGGTAGAATGCGCGTACCAATTTTCGTTATTTTTAGACATCGTTTACCCTTCCAAATAGCCTCTAGGACCTATTTTTTAACTATGCCGGTCACTAGATGTGAAACCGGTCAAAACTAGTCTAGAAACTATAAAAAGAGCTAGAGAGCTCATTTTTGGGTTGGTTCATTTTGGTTAGTGTGAGCTTAGAGCTAGTTTGAGCTTGTAATAGTGTTCTTGAGTAATAGAGTTGATTTCTCACCTTCCATTGTGTCTTGCTTGTCTCTTCGTAGTGTGTGTGTATGTGTGTGTGCATTTCTATGCTTCTCACCATCACTTTCACTTCATCTCACATTCACGATCTTCATATCACTCCTATCTCTTCCGCGGATTGACATTAAGGAGGTGGAGCTTCTTAACGTGGTTCTCACCATTGTGCTAGAGCAACACCAAATTTGGCGCCGTTGCCGGGGATCGAGTCTAGGACGAATGTGTGATGGTAAGAGTATAGCAAGAAGTGGCGTTGGAAGGTAAAAATTTCAGTTTTTGTTATTGTTTTTACTTAGTTTTTAGTGTTTTTACCTCCCCCACACTCCATCTTCATCACCGCATCATCATCTTCATCTCCAAAAAAATCAGAAAATTCACCATATCCACTCATTCTCCTCATTTCCCCTCATTTGTGCATGCGAGAGAGTGAGAGAGAGTATTTGTGCTTGTGGGTGCTTGTGTTTTCTTGAGTTTTCTTGCAGGTACAGAGCTTCAGAGCATCAGGAGAGCTTCCAAAAGGTAAAACATGTACTTTCTGTCAGAAATTTCCGAGTAGGGCGGACCATCGCGATGGTCTGCAACTTTCGGACTTTGAGGTAGGCGACCACACCACGAGGTAGGCGATCCCTGCGCATACACGGAACCATTCTTGCATTTCAAAAATTCGTTGTTTGGTGGACCATCGCGATTGGCTCGGACCATCGCGATTGTGTCGCACCATCGCGATAGGCTCACGCCATCGCGACGGCTCGGCCGGACCATCGCGACGGTTCACTTTTCGGACCATCGCGACGGTTCACTTGAGCCATCGCGACGGTCCACTTGGACCATCGCGATTGTTCAGTTGACCCCGGACCATCGCGATTGGCTCACGCCATCGCCACGACAGTGCCACGTGTCACGATAGACCATCGCGACGGTTCATTTTTTGGACCATCGCGACACTTCGAAAATTCGGACCATCGCGATTGGCTCAAGCCATCGCATCGCGGACCATCGCGACGGTTCACCTCGGACCATCGCGATTGTTCCCCGTTGACCGTTGACCCGCGCCATCGCGATTGTCCGCTTGATCGAGCCATCGCGACGGTTCAATCTTACACCATCGCGATTGTCCATCTTCGCGCCATCGCGACGGTTCGCTCGGACCATCGCGACGGTCCCAGACCATCGCGATTGTGCACCCCCATCGCAAATTTTGGACTTCAATTTTTGACCAATTTTGAGGGAATTTTTGAGAAATTTTTGGACCATTATACTCATAGGAGACCCCTTAGCTCATATTTAGAGAAAAACCTGTTTGTCAGTTTTTAACCCCCAGGGCCTGAACGCTCATAACTTTTTCATCCGAAGTCTGTTTTTTGAGCTTAATAGCTCATTAGAAAGCTCGTGACGAGTACTACGTGACCTCAACTGTTTTTTTCATAAAGAATACATCTAATTTTGGATAAGCTATTTTGAGGTTCACTCAGTTAGGGACTAGGAAGCCAGGGGGTACACATTGAAAATTTGGGCAAAAAGGGAAGGGACTTAAAAGGTATATGTACTCAAGTATTTGATCATCCTGTGAATTGGTCTAACATTGGAATTTTCCAGGTCTAGCAAAGGCAATCAAAGGCAAGCAAGCAAGGCAGTGAAGACAGCAGAGCTTGGGAAGCGCGGCTTCTTGGGCAACAGGGCATCAGAGCAACAGAAAAGTCGACTCGAGGTTGGAAGATTACTCAACCCCCTCAGTCAATTTTTTGCTTAGGTTAAACGTTAGCATTGTGGATTTAAAACGATAGGAACGCCTCAAGTTCAAGATACATAATTTTTTCAAGTCCAAGACCAAAGGTGTGTGTGACGCGAAAACCCTAAAGGAAAGAACCTAAGTCTGACGGAACGAGAACTCAAAATTATAACGGAAAGTCGAATTCCTGACGCATACAGTAAGACAAGAACTTAAAGACCTTTAAAAAAGAATCAAGAAAGTAATAACAAAGAACCATTGACGATCTGAGCGTGTATTGAGTGTGCAAGGAAGAAAATTAATGAACCTTAGATCGGGCAAGCATATAGGTAAGTCAGACCGAAGAAGCCTTAGATCATCAGAAGCTAGTGTAAGAACTACCGCTCGATCGTGGGCTCAGCAATTGAATAGCAATTACCCTTACGAGAGCTCAGATACTAGCGAATCAGAAATGGCATTTAGCACAGATAGACCAGAAGTAGGGTCAAACGTAGCATACTTAGAAAAACCCGAAGGACCCTACAGAACGCAATTAGAGTTTCTCCGCACCAACCGATTAGGTGCTCGCATCTATGAGGATGGTTTGCGAAGGCAAGTGGTGCAACTGCACAACCCCGATCAACCCATTGGATTGGAAAGACCAGTGGTGAAATTTGAGAGAGACGCTTACATAGACAAGGAAGGAACGATGTACATCTTAAGTACGCAGCCAAATGATACTAATGAGTTTGGCACAATTCAATTAGAGACGGAAGCGAAAGTTCAAGGAAAAGAACCGTTAGAAGAACCTAGAACACCTAGAGGGAAATCCGTATTAACAAGAGTACTCATCCCAGAGTGGATCCCTCAAGATAACAGGAGTATCGAGTTGTTGGTAAATAAAGAGACCGATGAAGCCTTTTGGAGGTATAGAAAGGAACAGCCTAGCGAGGTAGGTATCTTCACAATATACGAGTTCAAGGACCCGGATACGCCTGGAAAGGTTGTATACCTGGATGAAACTTCAGAAAGAGTCTTTGTGGTGCCTGACCACGCTAGAAACACATATACATGGAGAGGTGAATTGGTATTTCCTCCATCTAGAACGAACATGAATACAAGTCAACAAGGGGCAGGAACATCATCAGCCTTTGGAAGTCAAAGAGAAAAGAATAAAGAAAGACCCGAAGTAAGCTTCACTCACCCCGTAGGGAGAGATAGAACAACCACGGATAGACAAAGAGATCATGGAATACCAGGTGGTAGAGATGATTTTCCTCTACCTAGACCACGTGAACACGCAAGAGTATTGAGACCCACTCAATTAGTAAAATCCATGAAAAATTATTTTGATGGGACAGGAGATCCCTACGACCACGTCGCAGAATTCAAGCAAGTACTAAGAGCCGAACAAGTTGAAGACATGTTCACGCAATACAACGCATTTGGGCTAACGTTAAAGAACACCGCTTTAACTTGGTTCCAACCTTTGCAACAAAGGCAATTTAGAGACATCCATCACTTTTTAGAGTCATTCATCACCGAATTCTCTAAAAGTGGGATTAGACATGACACGTCTTCGTTGATTCATAGCTTTAAACAAACCCCTCAGGAAACAGTTAGACTGGCAGGACGTAGGTTTAGACAATATGTTGAACGATGTCCAATGCAAGAGTTACCCTCACAAGCTAAGCAAGTGTCGTTGTTCTTAGATGGCTTGTTGAGCTCTAAACTACGCTCCTACGTGTACCTAAAAGAACCCAGAACGCTAGAGGAGTGTGTACGAATATGTATAGACATTGAGGACAACTTAGGAGACGAGTTGGAACTCTCAAAGGTTTATAAGGACTCAGATTGCTCTTCTCTAGCATCCACGAAATTGTCTAATTCGATAGAGGACCTAGCAGAGAAAGTGGCCCAGAAACTAGGAGTTTCTAGTAAACCGAGGGTGCTAGCAAACAAGCGTTGTTACACCTGTGGTGGTGATCATATGGCAAATGTGTGTCCCAATGCACCACAACCACAAGCCAACCCTAGTGGCCAATATTGTACAATTGAGAGAAGATACACGAATCATACGGCTCAGGACTGCCCATACAACAAACAAACCGTGAGACAGAACTATCCGCAAGCATACCAGCAGCCAGGTAGGTATCAAGGCCAATACAATGCTCAGCCTTATTACTATAGGCCTCCTCAGAACTACCCATACCAGGCTCAACAGAGACCTCAACCTGTCTTAGCTCAGCAGCCACCTCCACCAGCGAATGTCATCTCAGTCAAATACGCTGCTGCAGAAGAGAACCTAAGTAGGGCTTTAGTGCCTTCGTCACCCTTGATCACAGAGAGTGACCCACACTCAAACAGTTTTGACTCTACTCATGTAGATAGTCCACCCGCTTATTACACGGAGTCGCCAGAACACGTGGAGACATATCATTATGATAGTCCACCAATGGAACCTAGTTGGGAGCCAGACTATGCTAATGTGATGTACGCAAACCCAAACCCACGGCCCCAATTGAGACAACAGAGACCACAGGGCCCTAGAGGACCATGCTTTAGGTGCCAAGGAGATCACTTTATAAAGGATTGTCCACATCCCCCAATAGCAAGGCAATCACAGTGCTATAACATACAAGGCTTTTGTGCCGATTGTGGCAAAGAGCACATAATCAAAGATTGTCCTAAGAACCCAGTTAACCCTTCGAATGTGACACCGATCAACGTGATAGGTATTGTAAGTAACGCAGAGGGATCCAACCCTACATACGTGCCTATCCAAGCTATAACAAGAGCCCAGGCGCTCTTACAGAGCCAAAAGCTTAATCAAGAGACAGTAGCCGGAACCAGTGAAGTTGCAGAATCTAGCAGTAAAAAGACAAAATCTTGGAAAGATTCTAGAGAAAGAATTAAGAGAAAATGGAGTAAAAAGATAACTGAGTTGGAAGGAAGTTTGAAGGAATCTAGAGCCAAAATCCAAGAATTGACCTCACAGGAATTAAACCAAGAAAACCCAGCTCAGAAGTCAGGATCAGTTTTAGCGGAACCCATACCAGAGAATCTAGACATGATGTTTCGTGCATATGAGGCTAGATTAAAAGAGGGACCTCAAGTAGCTGAAATGAGTAAGAACTACCCTCGAGCTGATCTGGAAATTGAGAGAACTAAACTTTGCATGAAGATGGTAGAATTAGCACAAGCTTTGTTCGAAGCCTCTAGATATCTTAATTGGAATAACATGGCAAAACCGGAATTACACTTTCAAGGACTGATGGAGAGGCTAGAATATTTGATCGAGACCAAAGAGAAAAAGGATCAGCCTAGGAACCCTATTGTCCCAGAGACACAGGAAAGGAATGCACCATCCCTGTCTCAAGTACCCAATACAGAAAGTCAAGACAATTTGTCTTCTATACATAGGTACTCTCATGAATTTTTACGGGAAATACAAGAAGAGAAATGGAGAAAAGAACAAGGAACTCATCCTCCTATTCAAGAAATAAATGATTTGCAGGAGCAATTCCCCCAAGACATTCCCTCTATTTACGATGATGTAGAGGAGGAACAACTGAGTGAACACACAAGATTTGGATCTAATTCTTTACAAGAATTACCTCAGTTCACAGGACCTTGGGAAGCAAAGTCTATGAGTATGAGAGCACCCACGATAATAGTGAGGAATGAAGAATCAGTGATCCCTAGGAACACGGAAGTGATTAAGAATACTAAAGTACAGTGTAATCTCACTCTAGAGGAATTGTTAAAGGTAAAACCAGAATTGTGGAAGCATGTAGCAAATCAATTCCCCGAGCTTGCTACCACACCCTCTCAGATAGGATCACATAAGAAGGTACCAGAGATACCCGTAGAAAAGATCGGAGATGTAAGTAAAGGAGAGGAAGGTAACACTTATCTTCCAATAACCCATCAGGGCTACACCACGAAAGCCATCTTAGATTCAGGAGCCGGAGTAGCCATCGCTACCACCGCTTTATGGAAACGTTGGGGTAAGCCAGCATTAAGACCCACCAGGATGAAGCTACAAATGGCCGATGGACACATAGAAAAACCATTAGGCTTACTAGAAGGAATATCTCTCACCACTTGTGGTGTAGAATTCGAGCATACCTTTGCCATTTGTGATTTTAGTAAAAATCATGCTTATGAGATGATATTGGGACGACCATTCATGCGTCAGTTGCAAATTGTACAAGATTGGGGAACTAATTCTTTGTACTTGCAACATTTAGGAGTGACTACCAAAGTCAATCTTAAAGACTATTCACACAGAGATGTACCCCCAATACAATGGAATACCATCCATAAGACACAAGTAGAAACGGAATCCGTGCACTCTTTAGAATCAGATCCTTCATGGTTGCATGAGGATACTCATTTATGGATGTGTAAAGTTGCAAAACAAGAGGAAGAACGATTAGAAGCAAGGACCTTAGGTGCAGAACAACACCCACGAACCCTTCAAGATCCAGCTTACGCACCTGTAGTATTCCCAGACGAAGAGTTTGAACCTCATGGTTGGGCGGAAATCCTAGCAACCATGGATGCAGCCATCAATGAAGAACAATGGACGCCCCACTGTGACGAGGATGGCTATGACATTTCAGTTTTCACGATAGAGCCAATCATGGGCGATGCAATTTTAGAAAAGTGTGAACCTAACACTGATGCATTTGAGGATGCAAGCGATTTTGATTTAGAATCAATTATCATGGACCCACCCTTTGCATCAGAGGAAGAATATTTTTATGAAGTAGAGACTCACCCTCAGAGACATGAGCAAGTTATGAATGACGTAAGAATAGCCACTCAAGTGACTAGCAAAAGTGAAGGCAAGAAAAGAAAGAAGAAAGAAACCATGTCAGAAAAAGAAGAATCTTTATTTGAAGTACCAGAGAATTTCAAGAAATATGAAATTGAAGATAGAAGGATCATGGTACGAATGCCTAATAGGAAGGCGAATGACGGACAAGTATATGATAACCGAGAGAAAACCAAGAAAATAGTAGTAGCCATAGAAGGGGAAGAAGAAAAATGCACATACATAGGGCATGATTTGACGACCGAAGAAGAAGAAGAGTTAGTTGCCCTATTGCGTGAATATAGAGATGTGTTCGCTTGGAGTTACAAAGATTTGAAAGGAGTAGATCCAGATATATGCTCTCATAGAATCCCTATGACTCCAGATGCGAAACCTACGAAACAGAAACCATACACGTACAATGATAACTACGCTGCGAAGATTAAGGAGGAGATAGATCGCTTGATAGAAGCAGGATTCATTTACGAAATTGAGCATACCGAATGGGTATCCCCCATTGTGGTTGTGCCCAAGAAGAATGGAAAATTGCGTGTGTGTATTAACCTTAAAAAGGTTAATGCCGCAACGATTAGAGATAGTTATCCTCTTCCTATCACGGAACATCTATTGGAAAGAGTTGCGGGCAAGGAAGTTTACAGCTTTCTTGATGGATTTTCAGGCTATAATCAAGTAGCCATCGCTCGAGAAGATCAACACAAGACGGCTTTTGCCACTGAATGGGGCATATTTGCATTTCGTGTAATGCCATTCGGCTTAACAAATGCACCCGCCACTTTCCAGCGACTCATGTGTCATGTTTTTAAGGAATTCTTACGCAAGAGCTTGGAAGTTTATGTCGATGACCTATGTGCTCATTCTAATGTAAGACAGACACATATCCCAGAGTTAAGGCAAATATTTGACAAATGTCGAGAATATCAGGTTTGTTTGAACCCAGAAAAGTGCGTTTTCATGGTCAGACAAGGCAAAATTCTAGGACACATTGTGTCAAAAAATGGAATCTCTACGGATGAAGAAAAGGTGAAGGTAATTGCAGAATTACCTAGACCAACTAATGTGAAAGAGGTACAGGCATTTATGGGCCATTGCGGTTATTATAGGAGATTCATACACATGTATGCAATCATAGCCAAGCCTTTGTACTCTCTTCTAACCAATTTTGAATGGACAGAAGAATGTGAGAATTCATTCAATGAACTTAAACGACGTTTGTGCTCAGCACCTATATTGACTACCCCAGATTGGAGTAAGCCATTCCATGTACATGTGGATGCATCCAATTATGCCATAGGATGTGTGTTAGCACAACCCACGAGTGAAGGTAACATAGATCTCCCCATAGCTTACGCGAGCAGACAATTGAACGCAGCAGAAAGAAATTACACCACGACGGAACGAGAAGGATTAGGGATGATCTACGCAGTAAAGAAATTCAGGCACTACTTGTTGGCCAACAAATTCAAGTTCTTTACCGATCATCAAGCCCTATTGTACCTAGTCAACAAACCATGTAACACGGGACGACTGATACGTTGGTTTCTATTACTCATGGAGTATGATTTTGAAGTGGTAGTCAGGAAAGGAAAGACACATCTTAGAGCGGATCACCTTTCAAGATTAACATCAGGAGAAGCTCCTCAAGGAGTAGCGGATGATCTACCAGATGCATATTTGTTTAAGCTTGAGATAGCACCAGAATGGGCTAAGTCTATAGTCCCTATTCTTACATACGGACCCAAGAACCCTAGGATAAAGATCAAAGAAGGAGAGATTACCAAATCTCAGAGATACCAAATCATGGCAAGAAGCATATATAAACAGGATAATCAAAAGATTCTTGCTTGTTGTGTAGATGAATCAGAACACGCGAATTGGTTGCAATTAGCACACATAGGTGCATTAAAGCAACATCATTCAAAACATCGAACACTACAGACTCTGCATAGACTAGGAGTATATTGGCCTACGATGGAAGCAGATGTCTACAGGTTGTGTAAAGAGTGCCACGTTTGTGGTGAAAGACCACCAGTAGAGCATGCTACATTATATCATGTGTCTCTCACACCAGACTGGAGCGAACCTTTAGTGACATACTTGAGGACGAACACATTCCCTCAAGGCATGACTTTAGCTCGACAACGTAGTCTGGAGCAGGAAGCTCAAGACTATTCACTTATTGGCGATAATCTATACAAAAGAGGACGAGATGGATATCTAAGACAATGTGTTCATGAGAGCGATTATCTGAGCATACTAGAGACTGCACACCAAGGTGTTGCAGGAGGTCATTTTGGACCCGATAGGATAATCAAAGCCATCCTCTTTGCAGGATTATGGTGGCCCACTCTTCACATGGATGCTCATACCTATGTAAAGAGATGTGATGTGTGCCAAAGAACTCAGTTTCCTACTCGCAGAGATGAAATGCCATTGAAACCCATGATGGGCGGACGTGCATTTTCAAAGTGGGGTATAGACTTTGTAGGACCCATTAACCCCCCTGCAAAAGGTACACATGCGGAATACATTATTGTTGCCACAGATTATCTTACGAAATGGGTAGAGGCAAAAGCCACGAAAAAGAATGATGCACACACAACTGCAAAATTCTTATTTGAAAGTGTCTTTACAAGATATGGATTGCCTATAGAGATAGTGAGCGATCGAGGCACTCACTTTCTAAACCAAGTCATTGAATATTTGTTACAGGATTTTATGGTGATTCACAAGAAATCTGCACCATATCATCCTCAGGCCAATGGTCAGGCTGAAAGCACTAACAAGATACTTTGTAACGTACTGACGAAACTCCTGAACAACAAGCGTTCAGATTGGGACAAACAGTTACACCATGCTGTTTGGGCATATCGAGTGGCCTACAAGACCGTACTCAATGCAACTCCCTTTCAGATGGTTTTCGGTCAGAATGCTGTGCTTCCTTTGGACTTCTTGATACCGACCCTTAAGGTTGCACAAGAACATCAGTGGACCGGCCATGAATTATCAGCGAGAATAATGGACTTGGAACGATTAGGTGAAACTAGGCTAAAGGCAGCAGCAGGCATCTATGCAGCGAAAAAGCGACAGAAAGCGTATTTTGATGCACATGTGAAAGATAAAGGCTTAAAAGAAGGAGATTTAGTTCTAGTATATACGCTGAAACAACACGCACGGAAGTTAGAAAAGCGAGGTTATGGACCTATGATCATTAACAGACTCTCGACAAGTGGAGCAGTACAGTTAGCCACCTTAGAAGGAAACATAATGCCTAATTATATTAGTGGCTGTAGAGTCAGGCTATATCAAGAACCTCTTACTGAGGATATGCTTAGACGACTCACGTTGGCAAAGAAGCGTAAGGAGGAAGAAAACAGAATACGAGCGGAAGCTCAGGCAGAAGCAATAGAACGCATCAAGCGCATGAAGCTAAGAAGACAAGGACTAGGGAGAGAACAATATGACCATCTGGAACCTACACCCAGATATCCCATGGCCATGTGTCAAGTAAAGTCAACCACTCATCCTAGTATAGTGGACAGGAGACCATTCATTACAGTTAGGCTAGAGCACGGCAACCCTTGCCAAGAGCTCAGGGCTTTAATTGACTCAGGTGCTGCGACTAGTGCGATTAGATGGTCCCACTATAAGGATTCAGGAATAGAAATGCGGCCAATTGAGGCATACCTCATAGGGCTAGGAGGCATGAAAACCCCTTGCATGGGTGAGGTGGACCTTCCTATCCTCATAAAGGGTGTGACCATGACGGCAAAGCTACTAGTGTGCCATGATGACGACCTGATAGAACCCCTAATCCTTGGCCAAGATTGGCTATACGATCACTCAGTGGACCTAAATCTTAGACAAGGCTCCTTACAGATTGGAACCTTAGAACAGAGGCGAGTGATACCGCTTGACTTCCCTAATGGCATTCCGCCTGACGGATGTGACCCTAGACCCTACGAAACGCATGCGACGGAAGACCGGAAGATCTTTAATCAGCTCAGTCACGTTACGTCTACACCAACCCCCTCGGGCTTGGCAATAGACAGTTGTCAATCAGAAGGACAACAGGAGATCTTCCCTGGGACTTCCTGCAAACTAGAAGGGGCAGCTACCCAACCGCTAGGGCAGATGGACACAATCAGCGGTCAGGTGGGTTGCATCAGCGGCCAAATGAGCACGACACCCTGCGGTGCTCATCCCTCCAAACTTGTTGCGGACTGGCCTAGATTAAAGTTAAAGAACGCATCACTTCCTAATGGGCAGGTCACGCAAGTGTTGGATCTCCCTTCTTTTCCAAAGCAGAGCGTCCATCCGACCTCTCAACCTCAACCACGACAGAGTCAACCACAACGGAGGAACCCAGAGCGACTGCAGTATCGGAGGAAACAACAAGGAAGGCAGTTCAGGCCACCCAAAGGAAGCGGCACCAGACAAATGTGGGTGCCAAAAGGACAAAAAGCACCAAAGAACTCCAACCAAGCAGAGATCAACAAGAAAGAGGCAGGGCAGAAACAGAATCAGTATCCACCATCCCCTCGACCTTCTTCTACAGGTCCGAGCATCCGACAAATGTGGATCGCCAAGAAGTACCTTACCCATAGACCCACGCCCACGCAGATTTGGGTACCCAAACCATGTATCATAGCTCAACCCATAAGCCATGTTATATATAACCTCCACAACTCATTTCACCCCTCGATACCACCACATCCGACACCACTCTTTGCCCCTCAGCAGAAACCCACCACCCACTCCAAGATCCTTAGGAAATGGATACCGAAACGTGTCCAACCGTCTCCCCCTAACCCCATGTCTGATAAAACTACCCCCCCGACTAACATACAACCTTGTACTAAATGACTAACCTTTAAACCTTGTATAAATTCACCCACCATCATCACACATCACTCGTAATCTCATATCATCAAGAAATGTATGCATGATCTGAAACGTATAGGTGTCTAGAGACCTGCACTTGTGCTGCAAGAAACATTGCATCCATCACAGCACAGCACTTGGCTACACGGGTTACGCATCAGTTATGGAAAGGGATTGCGGTCTCACTTTAATGGGATCATAATTAATTTCCATGCTAATGTGTTAATCCTTTGTAGCAGATCTTTCTCATTAGCGCATCAGTCACCATGCAAACCGACGAAGGAACATCAGGAGCAGGCCCCAGTGTAGCGGCTGTGCCCCTCAACGTGCTACGAGCAGAGTCCCACCCGACTGCTCCACCGCCGGAATTTCAGGGATTTCCAGGGCCCATGCCCATCGACAACCCACCCATGGGCTACACCGAAAAGATACACAGGAACTCTCATTGGTTTCAGGGCCTTGCAGGACCCCTTGCGGACGTGGACTTTATATTTGAATCCTCTTTGACATTTGATGACCGCACGTGGGGAAAATACCAGTTTTTCTCCAGAGAGTTCGAAGCCCTACAGAGCACCCAGGATTTAACTCATGTTTGGGCCAGAGCAGGCTTCACAGAGTATTTCAGTGATCCCCTGCCCAAACCGGATTTTTACAGGTGCTATTACTTAATCACTACCCTACTGGCCTCAGAGAATAAGGACATCCCAGGGACCTTCATATTGCCTACTCTAGTGGATGATCCACCTTACAAAAGGTTTTACCTATCTAAGGATTTAATCAGAGCGGCCATCAAAATTCATGGCACCCACACACCCACAGATCGAGAGAGATTAATTCCAGAACCGATGAAACGTGGGGATGTCACGAAGTGGGAGGAGATTTCGGCAATTACACCTGAGCTGTCGAAGCCATTAAGGATATGCATGCAACATTTCGCATTCCCCGCTCAGGACAGATTCACCATGCCACATAAGAGAATATGGTTCGGATTGTATTTGGCATGCACGGGACCTCAAACTGTTGATCTAGCAAGCTGGATCATAGATCAAATGTATCTGGCACAGCACAGATGGGAGCGCAAGAAAGTACTTAATGGATGTTGTGCACTCACTAGAATTGTGTATATGTGCTTAGCATATGACTTGCCCATCGAGCGCGCATTAACTGGAGAAGAGCTGAAAGCATTCAAAGGCACAACGAAGAAAGCCAGGAAGCCCAGTCGAACACGGGCAGGTAAGCGCATGAGAGGCACCATCCCTTCCCTTCAAGTGCCAGAGTCGCCATCACCACAACCCTCTCCAGAGCGACCACAGACAGAAGCAGCTCCCACAGTACAACCTATTCGCATAAGGTTGTCCAGACCAGTGGTTACGGAGGCCACCACTAGTATCGCTGCACCTCAGGCAGCTGCCACCACAGAACCCACCACCACAACAGCAGAAGCTCCCACCACTATTGGTGCGGAAGCGTTTTCTTTCCCGATACCACATATGGAGACAGACCCTATAAACACAACATTTGATTTTGAGATGCCTGATGCATTCTCAAACGAATTCCAATATTCAGAGGCACAGCTGTTCTCCCAGGAATATGAACGCCCCAGTTACCCTACCACACCGCGAGATCTGCCACAGGGACAAGCGGTGTCGAGCTCTGAAGAAGAAAGAACCGAAACAGACGACGAGGAAGGCGACGATGAAGCCAGCCAGGGCTCACATGACGGACAGACAGATGGTCAAGGCCAACAGACTGACACACACGGCGACACCAGCACATATGAAGAAGAGACTTTCGAAGCCGCAGCATACACGCTGGTCATAAAGAAATTATATCGTACCATGGAGAAAGTCTGGGCCCGGAAGAAGTTAACTGAAGAGGAGAGCCAGGCATTAATTGAACAGGAACTCATCTCCGGAGGATTCGAAGACGCATACATCAGAGGGTTCAGGGAGCTAGTCAAATCAGTAGGCTCCCATGAAGCACTCAGGTTTTTACAAAGAAAGCAACTACCACAGTTTGATCCCCGCCGAGTGCGACTACTTTCAAAACCCGGAGAGTATATTCGCGTACCAACAGGAGCTAGGTCTTCCGCACAAGTCAGGGAGGCACGCCTAGTCCCCGAAAGTTCATTGACCGCAGAACCCATCCTTGTAGATTCCCCACCACGTACCACTGTTGTACATACCACTACTATCTTCGAAATAACATCCACGCCCTCTACTCCTCTCTCACCTCATCTTTCACCAACCCATCCTGTATCCCCCGCACACCCACCCATTCATGCCACCATACCCTTACCCACCCCACCTCATCCACATGTTAACCCCTTCATCCCTTCATCCTTCCCATCCTTTCCCCCACCTTTAAGAAACCCTTTCACCTTTCTAACCCCACTAAACTTCTCCCCAGTTTCACCTCCTCAACCCACCATAACCCCTATTTCCCCTTTTCACCAAGCTGCTCCAGCCATCCCCCCTGTAAATTACTCTACGTTTGTAAATCCCGTCTTCACACCGACACAACCACCCACATTCACACCACTTTTCACAGTCACCGCACTTGACACGTCCAATGACATGGACATCTCACCACCCTCCGCACCAGCACCCACTCCACTCACAGCACCATCATATTTAGGTACGTCACACTTTTCCACGATTACCACTGCATCCACCTTCCCAACCCCATTTCCCATCCCCGCTGCATCTACTTCCACTGCATCCTCACTTAGCATTCCATTACTACTATCGCCAACCATAGACACTGCACTTCAACAAATGTTCACATGCATGTCACAAGTACGAGATGAATTCGCATCTCTGGGCAACAATTATCAACAGCTGCAGAGGACGACCAACGAATTACAGTCGCAGCTTAATTCATTATCAATCGAGAATGCCTCTTTAAATACACGATACCAAGAACTAAGAGAGGCATATCATAAGCTAGCGCTAGAAAGTGAAGAGAAAACAAAAGAAGCCACTGCGGATTTGGACAACCTCCTTCGAGCCCAAACCGTCCGAAATGCAACGCTCACTAGAAATATGGGCTTACTAAGAAGACACTTAGCCGCAGCAAAAGAGGAGAACCAGAGACTCCAAGAGCAGAATAGAGAAAATTTGGAAGCGGCATTGGACCATCCAGAACAACCATTAAGTCCTAGCAGATTCAAGGCAATCCCATCTGAATCGATGCGGATGTTGCTAGATGATCATGTGCGTTTGCTCGAGGACTATGATCGTATGAACGAAGAGCACCAAAAGTTAAAGGAAGATCACAAGCTGCTACAGCTCAGAGAACCGGCAACACAACAAGTACAAGTAGCAGCAGAATTACCAGCACCTGTGGACCCTGCCCCTGCAATTTTAGAGGAACTCAACGCACTCCGGGCCCAGGTAACAAATCTTGAATCTAGAATCGCAGCCTATGAAGCACCACCAAGGCCAGACTCCCCACCTGAGCTACCAGCTGAGGAAGAAACCGTCACTATCCCGGTGGAGGAAACATTTGAAGAGGCATACGAACCGATACCCATCCCAGGCGGACGTGTCACGGCCGAAGGCCAGATGACCTATGAATTACCTACTCCCGCGTGGATGAAGACAGTTGAAGAACTCGGAACGACACACTCGGCCAGAGTAGAGGCACAACTACATGCCATGGCCATGATTGAAGAGAGGATTTTACAGTCACCATTCTTTGCTCAATTGGCCCCGCGACGCTACATATCTGGGCACGAGCTTCAATATAAACCGTACTTCATGTTAATGGCCGAATATCAGTCAGCCATAGAGAAAGAAACAGGCATGAAACCAACGCATGCCACTCAATTCGAACCGGAAGACTTGCCACCAAGGGCGCAGAGAGGTGAAATCCTTCAACCAGACTCGCGCAAAGATCTATTGCAAAACTATCCAGAGATGATGAGCACATGGGTGAAAGCGCCGCTGCACTTAAAATTTAACCCGTGCTGGGGACCAGTACCACGACGCCGCTCTTGGACTGCATTCGCTATTAAGGTACAAAACAATAAGCAGTGCCAAGACTGGGTGAACTATCCCTACTTCAAGCCACCAATCGAGTTACCCACAGTAGGCTACATGATGGCGACGATCCGCCACTGGCTCCCTAGGTTAAAGCATATGGATGATATTGCCGCGCACATGACTGTCAAAATCTTTGACATGATGCAGATGATCTTTAAAGTCTTCCGACGCATCAAGGCTCCCCATGTAAACACCCCGGGCTTCGAGCATGGCAACTTTGATTTAGTCTATGATATGAGCACAACGCCATCGCTACGGGTGTGTTATGCCTGGCACTGCAGGATCAAATACCTACCGGCATGCTACAAGCAGACATTCGAAGAAATGTTCACCACCGGCTTTTGGGAGTACCATTCAGAGGTATTTATAAGCAGGCCCACACACTTATTGCAATTATTCGCCTGTGAACGAATGGTGTACTCCACACATTATCAGCTCCCACCACCAGACGAGCCGCAACCTATCGACTGGGAGAAACTCGAGGCTGATCTAGCCCGAGGCATTCGTATATCCGAGCACACCCTCGCTCAAGACCTCCTACAGAACTACATCCGGCAGACCGCACAACAAGGTTCTGTCGAGGACGACAGAAGCGAGAGGGAGGGGGGTGTTGGAAGCAGTCAGAGGCACAGTCAGAGGCACAGACGACATGGAAGCATGTAAAGATGGAGCAGGGAGCCAGTCGGATTATTTTTTAAACAATTATGTTTTTATTACCTCTTCAAACATCCAATAGTGATCTTCATCACTCTTGTAACATATGTAATATAGACAAAACCTCATTTTGTAATTCATAGCTCCATTTTGTGCAAGCCGAGGAGTCCTCGAGCTTGAGGAGCTTAGGTAGAATGCGCGTACCAATTTTCGTTATTTTTAGACATCGTTTACCCTTCCAAATAGCCTCTAGGACCTATTTTTTAACTATGCCGGTCACTAGATGTGAAACCGGTCAAAACTAGTCTAGAAACTATAAAAAGAGCTAGAGAGCTCATTTTTGGGTTGGTTCATTTTGGTTAGTGTGAGCTTAGAGCTAGTTTGAGCTTGTAATAGTGTTCTTGAGTAATAGAGTTGATTTCTCACCTTCCATTGTGTCTTGCTTGTCTCTTCGTAGTGTGTGTGTATGTGTGTGTGCATTTCTATGCTTCTCACCATCACTTTCACTTCATCTCACATTCACGATCTTCATATCACTCCTATCTCTTCCGCGGATTGACATTAAGGAGGTGGAGCTTCTTAACGTGGTTCTCACCATTGTGCTAGAGCAACATTTAGTTTTGTCACATTTATTGTCATTTTCTATGACTTTAGGTTCTATTTTAACCGCATGTATATCTTCATTTCCATCAATTGATTGTTCATTTTCATCATCTTTTATCCTTACATCTTCTTCTTTCCTTATCTTTTCCAATGTATCTTGATCCTTAGATGTAGGTTGAATATCAATGTTACTCATAGAATCAAGTTTAAGAAGGTTTTCATCATTGTCCAAGCATTTACTTTTAGTCACAACCTTGTTCATAGAATGTAATTGACATACATTACTTTTCTCATTATGACTCTTAGGTTTCCATTGTTTTTGAAGTTTGGTTGTAGGACTCAATTTTGTTCGATCAAAATAGTCTTTCATCCCTCCTCGACCTAAGTTTAATTTCAAAGGTAGTTGTGTTTGATAATCACAAATCTTCAGGTCATGTGAATGACTAAGTGAATTTGACATGCATTATTATAAGCAACACAATCCTCGTACCCATGACCTAGTTGGTCACACCAAAAGCATCTTAAGGGATATACTTTTCTATTCATAGCCCTATAGGTGGATCTCCTAAACTCATTCATATGGGTTTCATTAGGCAACTTTGGAGATAAACTTTTCATTTCATGCTCATTACACTTGCATTTAGGGTGTTCATTGACTTGTTTGGTCAAATCATCTATTTGGATCTTTAAAGTTTTAACAACTTGTAAAATTCCACACATCACACTATTTGAATTAGAAAATTCACTTGTCAATTAACAGAAATACTTCTTTAAATTTTGCTTGATTTGACGAATTTAACTTATCCTCTAAATCTTTGAGTTGTGTTTCAAGTCTCGAATTTGCATTCTTAATTAAACCCTCCATAGTAAAGTTCGTTTTATGCGTGTTTAAATTAACTGCTTTCATTTTACCCATTGATATTAAAGAAAAAAAAGTATTAGAGGATAGATCAATACCTGTAATCTGAGTCGAAGAAGAGGCTCAAAGAGTGACTGTGTGAAAATTTATACAATTTTTAATAGGATCAAAATCTAATACATCAATTGCTAATAGATGATTGTGCAAATGTTCCTCCCTCTAATGTCGATGAGAGGGGTGGCGAGATGAGGATAGCTACTTGCCACTCTTCGTGGAGGCGCTCAGTTCCCTAGGAAACAGCCCTCAACACCTAGAAAAGTGCAAGGTTCCAACGACACAGCCACAGCTCCCACGGATGAAGAAGCTTCTGCAAATCAACCTGTCGATATAATGTATGCACATGCAAGAAAAATTTAAAATTTATACCTGAGCCTCCATGTCGTTTGTTCACGTCGGGTTCACCAATATGTCGGCGCGAAAGGTACGGTCGGTGGATCAAGCCAACCGCCAAAAATACGGCACACACGGGGTGTCTGTAGCAAACTCAGGCTTATGGAAATAAGGGTTCTAATGAGAAAACAATTTAAATTACCAATATGTCGGCGCGAAAGGTACGGCCGGTGGATTAGGGCGACCGCCAAAAATATGGCGCACGCAGGGTGCTTCGAGCAATCTCAGGTAAGGTAATAGACTTTCAAGGGAAACTCAAGAGGATTGATTATGTCGATTCAAAAACCTTTGAGAGAAACAATTCTTCATACATACTTTCAAAGAAGTTTTCATTCAACGGACTAACACATCATTCATGTTTAATTCGTAGCTTGATCTTCAATAGTCAAAACAAGTTTAATAGATCAACCAAGTTTATGGATGATGTCAATGACAAGAAACGTTTGATCCTCGAGTAATGTACAAGAATTTATTCAAACCGCATACTCCTATTATTATTGCATTTGTCAAAGCCGTGAAAGAAGTCTTGAATTGAACTCATTTTCACAAAAGCAAAAGTATATGCTTAGTTACAAAAGAAACGTGAGTTTCAAATTCATAACTAATGATCATCGTTTTATTTCGAGTTCGACTTCATGAAAATTATGCATAAACTATTAGATAACTATGAAATCCTCAAGTCTGAAAGCAATACAGATTAATATTATTCAAAGCTGTAGTGAAAAGGTATTAAGCTCGACACCTAATGCAAACGTCCTGAAACAGGGGATAACAGAAACATACGTTTAGAGATTGTTCTGCACAGCGCACACCCCTAATTCTTGAGCTATGCAAGAGATGCAATTCAGAAATTCATCTCCAGTCGAATCAATCCATGGTTTTGACAAACGCAGAAGTACAACAAGCAATAACCTTCCACAGCTGTGGAGTGATGTTACCTATGTCAAAGTATAGTACTTTTTCCATTTAAATATTTTCTATGATGTGAATGTTAACGGACCTACGCGAGACAACTTGTATTAAGATTTGTTCAGTGCATATTCATGTGATATATAATTAAATTAAGAAGAAGCAACATCAAATGTACATGATAAACTAAAAAACAAAAGCTCTTTCATTTCTCAGCATTTCTCGACTGGTTTTTCTTTGTGCCAACGTTTCCTTGTTCTGTGGCTTGACAAACCTTCAATAGAAAATCATTATTTCTGCGACACACATCTTTATTTACCTCTATTCAGATTCCCTCTCAATAGAATTTTTATATATATATTAAGCTACACGTATACTGCTGCCCAAATTGTTCTTGGTTCGGACAGTGACCATAAGAACAAACTTCACGGTGATAAAAAATGGCTCTACTCGCATCCAGATCCATGCGCTAAGAAACATGATTGCTCATACACAAAAATGAGTTTCCTTTTACCTATAATAATGTTTATTCATATCAGTATTCAATCCAATAACATGATCTTCATTTTTTAGGATAGAGGTAAGGAAGGTGCTTGTAATATATGTAACCGCAAAGTGAAAAAAACATCGAATATGCGTATTCCAGCACGATATCGAATATGCATGTCGGACGACAATAAACGTGAACATGAAAGAATATGAGAGGTGAAAAGCTACTAAAACAACACTCCCTGGATCACAAAATCCAGGAACATAAGTAACTAAAAATTAGTTCTTCTAATGAAACAACGATTCTGAGAATTAAACAAAAAGGGTATACATTAATCAGTTTGTCATGCGCTCCAAATCATGGAAACTTAAAAACACCAATAAGATGTTGGAAGTGAAATCTAACTAAAGAAACATTATACCTTAA
The DNA here is from genome assembly GCA_020310875.1 of Ceratopteris richardii. Taxonomy (NCBI): domain Eukaryota; kingdom Viridiplantae; phylum Streptophyta; class Polypodiopsida; order Polypodiales; family Pteridaceae; genus Ceratopteris; species Ceratopteris richardii. The sequence goes on from CM035427.1 coordinate 10,388,889, forward strand.
CACTGCATGTCAGATGCCATACATGATTCCTCTTAGTTCGAGCTTTTAAATTTAAGAAAACAAGGCGCATATTGTATCCATGTCGCTAACAAGAAAGAAAATTCTTCAATTCTTGTGAACATCGCCTTCCTTCTTCAACCGCATATCAATCTGTCTGCTCGCTGATAGGAAGAACAAATCTGTCTGCCAGGATTGGTGACACGTCTTCAATCCATAAGATCTCCAAACAGTGCTCGAATCCATAAGATTTCCCAATAGCACTTGAATGAGAGTGCGGTGCCCTTCTTAATTTTCCATCATTCTACACGTATCCCTCCGCTGTTCCATCTATCCTCTGATATTTCTTTCTCGCTTCCCTTGAGCTGCATGCAAGTGTCGTTTTCCATCTGAACCTTCTGGCTTCCACGTGAAGGGATGAAGATATATCCTGAATGATCGTGTGTATTTACGAAAAGGAGATGGGAGAGTAACCGTAGAATAGACAGAAAGGTGTAGTTTAAAGAGCAAATGACCACGATGATTCGCGCCCTAGATAGTAGAATTGAGCATCCCTTTTATTCGCCCTGCCGAATCTGAGCTGTTTCGAAGACATCCATACTTCATATGTCTGAAGCTTTGCCCCCTTGAATGACCTTCTCTCTGCCTAGCACATAGCAGAAATGCCGTTGAGGAATTAGAGCACAGAAGTTTTGGAATTGCCGTCAGAGTTTGTCGAACAACACAGAGTGAAGATCCGTTTTTCTTCTGTTTCTTAGAATATCGATCAACAGATTTGTCAGACGACTGAGATTTCAGAACGTAATCGCTTCTTAATGCATGTTTCTAGCTGAACATCTTTCCGCAAAGCACCATAAAGCATGAATTGCTCTTCCAGGAATCAGAACGCGGAAGAGCTTTGATGAATTGGTCGCCATCCTCTCGTCATGCGTGATTAGTCAGATGGAAGAACATGGATCGGCCTTCCCATCTCAGTTGTCAGATCATGATTATTCAAGTTGATCTTTGCCCGTAACAGATCAGATGCATGTTTCCCCCTCTGATCAAGAAGATGAATTCCCCTCCTCTAATCATTTGCCAAAGAAGACCTTTCGTCTGCATGATCGGAACTCCCACTTCTCTTCATGCATGCGCCTTTTCACTTGAGATTAGAACTCTAAAGTTAGAGTCCAAAACAAATCTGCCATACGTTTCGTTTTGAGTTCTTTACAAACTAAATGTTCATACTACAAGGTTCACATGGACAATCAATAAAGTCTTTCTCAATGACCTTTGAATCGGTGATAAAATCTTCTATTCGTAAGATTCAATGACATCCACAAAGAAACACTATATGTTAAGAAAATATCATGCCAATCCATCAAATTTGCTCGAACATAATACGATCATCCTTCAATTAGAAGATTGATTGTTCTTTTCGTCAAAGATCATGCTTTAGTAAGGAGAGTAAGGAGAGTAAATCTCTCTGACAGCGTTGACTGCTTTGCGTATTTGTTCCTTGCTCTGACTCCCTTCTTTGGCTTCCTTGTCTTGTAAGTCCTTGACTGGTCTGACAACCAACACTCCCCCCTCTCTCGCGTGTCTCGTCTCTGACAGACCCTTGTTTGGCTGAGCATTTGATATAGTATTCAACCACATCTGAAGCTAGGTGATGTTCTTCTAGTCGCAACCCCCGTGCTAAGTGTGTTAATGAAGCATCCCAATCTACTGGCCCTGGGACATCCGGATGTGGCAACCACAATTGCTCGGAGTGTAAGGTCCTCTCCATAGCAAAAAGTTGGAGGAGATGTGAGGGTCTGGGTACAAATATTTCAGAGTGATATTCCCATAACCCGATGACGAACATCTCCTCGAAAGTTTGTTTGTAGCATGCTGGGAGGTACTTTATTCTTGCGTGCTAGGCATATATTACATTAAAAGAGGGGGTTGTGCTCATGTCATACACCAAGTCTAGGTTGCCTACGGTGAAGCCAACTCCTAAGAAATGTGGTTCTTTAATGTTTTTGAATGTTACGAATATGATCAACATTAATTCAAATATCTTCAGACACATTTGTGCCATCACATCAGGGGTGTTCCGTAGTCTAAGACTCTAGTGACAGATGGTGGAAATCATATATGCAACTGAGATTTGTCCTTGTGGAGGTGCGAGATACACATAATTCAACCATTTTGCACAGCCTTTGATGTTCTTGACAGCGATGGCAAGCTCAGACCATGTGCGCCTGTGGAGGACTAGAATGTAACATGGATTGTACCTGATAAATAGTGGCATGTTATTCCATGTACGAACCATATCTGGATATGTCTCAAGGAGACGAATCCTCCAGGTGGGTTGGAAGGTTCATCCTTGTTTTGCATGTTCAAGTAGATCATCGGGACCAAATTGAGTGGCAAAAGTCAGGGCTTTTCCACACCTTCGTTGAGTCTCTGCATTGTAATCTGCTAAGGGCACACAATAAGGCACGTATTGAGCATCATTTGTTCCTATCCAGCGGTGATGTGACATGTGCCGGAAGTACTTTGAGTTTATAATAGTGTCCTCTAGTTTAGCCTTTGATTGATTTTGTACTACGATGCGATCTTCACACTTCTATGGGCACTAGTTCCTCCATATTGGGTTCAATGATCGGGGAGGGTTGTCTTTCATACTGAAGTAGTTTCCTTTGTAATTCTTTGACCTGCTCTTTTAGCGCTTTTACCTCCTCCAAAGTAGATGCTGACTCTGGGACCTGGGATTGTTCTTCTTGCTCTCGTAGCTATTGGCATAGTGTATCTCGTTCTTTTCCACATCATCATGTGCTTCCAAAAGATTGGCATAGCTCTCAAGGATGGTCTTCATAGTTTTTGAAGGAACAACTTGGAATCTTTCTAGGTCGATCTCTTGGGGAGTGGTTTCCATTGTAGCCTCGAGATTTTCTTTGTTCTACTTTTGCAATCACTTGTTCTCTTCGAGTGCCATAGCCATGTGTTTTTGAGTAGGGTCAAATTACGCCGGACTCTAAGATTATCAGTTTGGTAGAGTTCGAGTAAAGCTTCGAGTTGTTTGACATCTAACGATTTTGATGGTTGGGGTATCTCTAGGAGGGTCTGATGGGCCTAATCAAGTGTGGTGTAGCGTTGATTGAGGTCAGCGTTTTTCGTCTTCGAAGGCTGCAAGCCACTTCTGTAATTGCTACTTGTCTGTAGTTAGTGACGATGGCAATCTTCTAGGGCCTGATATTCACTCTGCAGCTGATATACACATTGATGTAATGTAGAAACATATTATTTACATTTAAGAATGCTAGAAAGTGGAAGATGCAGGGGGAATGGGGAAGGGGAAATGGATCGTGAATGAAGTGTACACTAACAGGGATGTGGGAGGAGGGGGTATGGGAGATTGTGGTAGTGTTGGGGGAGGGGGTGGTGTTGTGCTTAGTGATGTTTCCATGGTGTCAAAAGTGTGTGTGACCATGTAGATGGGGACAGTGGGTGGGGTAAATGTGATGTTTGCGAATAGTGTTGTGAATATGGGCGTAGTAACCACTCCAAGTTGGGTACCTGAGGAAAGAGGAATTCCCATTACATATGTAGTGGTGGTGAAAATTGGGGTGGTAGTGTCGTGGGGAGAAGTGAATTGTGTAATGAGAGGTGGAGAGTGTGGGGATGATGGTGCTTCGTGGTGTGCCTCCGCTTGTGTCGTATCAGTGGTTGCCGATACATTAATATGAATTTGTTTCCCCATTCACATGGGGCGAGTGGGCACTCGGTGTTCAAAGTGATGAATGTAAGCCATAGCCGAATGAATGGCTTCATCCAGACCCAGCACATCCGCATGAAGATTCAAGGACTCAATAAATTGTTCATCGACACCTTCTTCTCCCAACATTTGGCTTATTAGCATTTTCCCTATTTCTAGTGATAGCTTGTGATGTTCTTGAACCCTCTTCATCATCTCATACAATCTTTTTATCTGTGCCGTATAAGCGGGGGCACTTGCTAGCTCTGAGGTTTCTTCTTGCTCATGGTTGTGTTCCTCTTCGGCCTCCCCTTCATCAGTCTCTTCTTCATCTTCGTCTACTTCCACTACTTCGGGTTGGGTGGGTGTTGGCTGCCCTGTAGTGGTTTGTGTTCTACGGGCCTCGGTATCTTTAGTCTCAAGACTTGCTTCATAGATCATCCTTGCAATTTCCTCATATGTTAAATCATCCAAGGTGTAGCCCTGGGGAAACTCCAAGTCAGATGGAACTAGAGGGAAAACTAGGTTAGGCCCTTCTGTACTTAGCCTGGGTAAGCAGATTATGAAAGGCCAGATGCGTCTTGTTTGAGGTGGGGTGATGTGTGGCATCAGTGTAGCACCCCTTGCTTAGGCACACGGAATTTGAACTGCTCCTCTCATCTTCTTGGGTCATGGGCTTGTTGTTGATGCCCGTCTCTAGAATTCTTGAGCTCTTGTCCACACCAATGCCCTTTGGATGGCACATCATAAGCTAGGCACGTGTAAATAATCCGTGTAAGTGTGCAGCATCCATTCTTGTTTTTCTTGTTTCAGCGTTAATGAGCTAAGTGGATTTGGTCAATACTCCAATGGGGTATATTCAGCGTGAGATTCTCTGTTTCTGCAATGTACAAGCTGAACCAAATTCTTTTAGGTGGCATGGTGAAGCGTTCCTAAGCTGGAAAGGCAAAGTGTTTCATAACCGTGCGTAGATGGAGGGCGATGGTTGGTGTCATGGCCACCATGTCTTTCAGTTTATTGAGATCCTTGTGCATTATCCTTCCAGGAATCATAGTTTCTTTTTCTGTAGGAATGTGCATTCCTTTCATGTCCAAGGCCTCCCGTACTAAATTGATGGTGAGTTTAAACCTTTTGAGCTCATGCCCTAGTGTTAGTAAGGGGAGTACAAAGGTGTTGTCTCCTCCTTTGGCTCTGCTAGGAGTTATCGTGCTCATCAAGTAGGAACAACGCAAAAAATCAGGCTTAAGTAGGAGTACCCTAAAGTAGCTACCTAAGACCGCCTTTGTCCACACTAATCTCATTACTTCTGCATCCTGATACTTCTCAAACTCACGGGTAAAGAAGTGGTATCTTCCCCACTTTCCGCTAAATTCAAGTTCGGCCTCCCATAAATAGGTACCTTCTCCGAGGGGACCTGCAACATCCCTGAAGCAATGTGCATGCTTTCCAACTTGTGAGGTATGCCCCTGCGGAGGGTCCTAAATCAGGATCATGTGCACTACCCTGAATTCTTGGGGTCTCTCAGTTAACTGGGTCTCGAGGGGAAGATTTTCAATATCCACTATATGGGCACTTGACCCTCCCTACGAGCTAGTTCCTGCTGCGTCTTCCATGTCACTTCTTGTTTGCTGGTTCTTTGAGAATATAGAAGCATGTGTTAACATTGTAATGCACAAGATAGAACAATTTTTGTCCCCGTTACAACATTAACATGAGGTTACTGATAGGTTAGTAGGTCAATGAGTGCTTGGTGATTGTGTGTGTAGTTAGTGGATGAATTGTCCTATGAGCTAAATGGAACGATGCAGTGTGAGAATGATGCATTTAGTAGGTGGAGATGAATTTACAAATGGGGGTCGGGGGGGTTTATTACAAGCTTTGGGCCGCCAAACATAGTGGATGGCTTTGTGGAGACTCTGGAGGGCTTTATGAGAGTGTGTGCTTGGAAATGAGGCTTTTTAGGGACCCATTTACAAGTGATTCTGCTCGTGCTCATGGGCGAATATGAGGGCTTTTGGTTTTGGTTTTGTGGAGAATCTAGAGGGCTTTATGAGAGTGTGTGCATGGAAATGAGGCTTTTTAGGGACCCATTTACAAGTGATTCTGCTCGTGCTCATGGGCGAATATGTGTTCATGCGTGTCGAATAAGAGTGGGTATCAGCTGTTGGAGTGAGTGAACCATGTTGTACATGGTGTGGTCTGTGTGTGGCTATTTGAGCCTGCAAGCAAGCCTTAGGCACCCAAATTTTTCTTGATTGTGGGTCAACCTTCATTGACTTCTTGGGTACCCAGATAGACTTCACTTTAGTAGAAGAAGGGCATTGAAAGATAATAAGGCAACAAGTGTGGCAAAATTCCTTTATCATAATATTATGACCAGATTTGGTTGTCCTATTGAGTTGGTAAGTGATAGAGGTGCTCATTTCCTTAATGAAGTAATTTCAAAATTTAACACAAACTCATTTGATTATGCATAAAAAGTCTACATCATATCATCCACACGCGAATGGTCAGGCTGAAAGCACAAATAAAACATTAATGTGTATTCTTAAGAAGCTTGTGCATGACAATCAGAAAAATTGGGATTTATTACTTGACTCAGCTTTGTGGTCATTCAGAACAACATTCAAAGTGACAACAGGTATGATGCCATTCCGACTCGTATATGGATTGGAGGCAGTGGTACCCATGGAATTTGTGGTTCCAAGTTTGCGAATCACTGCGGAAAAGGTGTCTCGTGATTTATCAGTTAAACACAGAAGCAAATATCTTTTGCAGTTGGAAGAGGATCATTTGGTAAGTGCGTACATAACTGATGTAATTCAAAGACAAAGACAAGCTTGGGTGAATCAGAATGTGAAGTTTAAGTTTTTTAAAGAAGGAGATTGGATAATGGTGTATAATTCTAAGGTAGGACAACATCCAGGAAAGGTCACATTGAGATATCAAGGTCCATATCAAATTGTGCAAGATTTAGGGCAAGAAACGTTTCTATTGGAAGATGTATTTGGCACAAGAATGGAAAAACCAATCAATGGACTCCGGCTAAAGAAATTTCAAGGGAAGCCGCCACATTTGGATTGGTTATCTTCTAATGTAGTGCAAGTAATGGTTAAGTCTGAAAATCATATTACTAACATGTCTGATCACCGGAGCAAAAAGGCTTATTTATCTGCATTTTCATCCTTGGTGACATGTTTCCTTGATTGTTGTTGGTCAAAAATGGCATTAAGCACGTTCTTACGAATCTATTGGGGGGATAGGTTATAATCAAGGGCTCACGTTTTTGTTAGCAGTTATTCATCAGCATACAACGAAGAAGGGAGTGTTGGTGAATCGGACTGAAGTATTAGAGGAATATTCAGAAGCAGCAAGAGATATAACTCAAGGTGCATGGACAGTGATGATAGCAAGCAGCCAGTAACATCATGGATTGGTGTTCCTCGGTGGACATGTAGATAGCGGAGGATACTAGTTTTATTGTCCATTGGAGAGTACAGTTCATCGGAACAAGGTAAGAGGAAGCAAGATTCAGGTTCAATTGGACTCTCAGGTGAAAGCAGTTATTTGTGTGAGTGTTAAGCAGCAAGTTGTATGGTGTCGGAAGGTTTTGTGGGAGCTTGTATGGTGGTGGATCAAAAAATGCAATGTGAAGGGGAGGAGATCTCAGTTAATTATTCTCGATTTGGGCATGAGCCTTAATGCGAATAACTGCACGTGTAGAATAACTTTTACTCATGGCATGGAAATGTGCATAAAGATGTGCCTAATGATTTTTAAGGTAGCTTAGGCCCAAACATTATTTAGTTGCATGTGTTGGCACATGATCAAGTACGTGAAGTTCTCAGCTCAGTGGCGATTTGAAAGTTTGCACTGCTTGTACCTCCGTTTTTCGTTTTATTTCATGGCTCCAAAGGCGATGTTGGTCGCAGGTTCTAGTGTGTCGTTGCAGGAGACTGCGGTGATGCGGGGGCGTTGTAAAAGATGAGAAGCAGTGTCGCATAAGGAGGTTAGGACAACAGAGGAGAGTGACAGTCTGCTTCATGATGAGGTGGAGGAGATTTCAACACCATCCACAACGATGAAGTTTATGTAGACCCTCATGGATTCGTTTACGGATTTCAAGGTAGAGATTGATACACATTCTCCTATTAATGCGGCTTGGCTCCACAAGATAGGTTTACTACAGTTTGCAGCGTTGCCGTGGGCACAATGGTGATGCAATTACTATGCCAAAAGTAAGCTTGAGATTCTTAAGAAGACAAAAGGAAAGTTGACATTACAGGTAAAGTTTTCGCCTGAGTTAGTGGCGGAGGTGTTTAGACTACCAATATATAAGGATGTGGTTATTCCGAAATGTTCAGAGGAGTCATTGAGAAAAGAATTTGGCACAAGAGAAGGTGGAAGACAGTATTATACAATGAAAAGAGCACGATATGCACGTCGAGAGCAGCGAAAGTGGTATTTAGAAAGATTATGTTTTATTATTAAGTATGACTACAAGTCAAGAGAAAACTTTGCGCCATTAGCTCATGCTAAATCAAATGGTAGGATAAGTTGGGCTCACTGGCTATATGAGCACATGCATGGTTGTGTACCTAAGCCAAGAAGACTCAAGGACTTGTGCCAAAGAGACTAGACCTCATTTGCAACACAAGTGCGTATAGTGGGAAATTAACACACGCTTAAATGTCAATCCGATATAACGACCTAACCAAGCGTATGAGGACATGTGCACATGATGGAGAATGAAGTGGTTCAGCTCACATGCATGGGGAAAGACTAACTCACCTCTCAAACTCACTAAAATACTAAAAGTGTCAGCCGCAATACCTCTCTCAATAGTTTTCAGTAAATCAAAGATTTGTCCCAGTTCCGAACTCCGAATATAGTCAATAGGTACTCATTTTGAAGCTCTTGATGAGACACCTCTATTGGAAGTGTTTTCACTCAATTCTGACAACTGTGTTTCAAGTTATGACCAAATTAGTGAATGGTGGGAAGCACCCACACTCACGCCACAACTCCCACAAGCTCATACACACACCACAGTAGCTCGAAACAGTGGGGAGGGGTAGATAACAATCTTACACATACATTCCAATCATTACACACACATAGAAGATCAAAGAGAAGATGGAAATCTGCAAGGAAGAGGCAAATTCGAAATTCAAGAGCTCTCGTTCTTCACAATGGCAAAAAGTCCCTGCAAAGAGTCACAAAGTGACTTATATACATGTGACCTAAGTTTGGTCCTTTCACACAAGAGACCGGCACTTTATTACTAAAAAGTGAATTTCCTACTAATTTACAAGGGATATTTTACAACAAGTTTGGATTATGCAACTAGAAGACTCCTCTAGTGCATTTACATGGCTTGAGGGAATTCTCTAAGACTTTGAAGAAGAGAAATCATGCCCATTAATTTGAAAGTTTTGGGGCTCTTCTCTTCCGCTTCTTTGCTCTGCAACACTCTCCCCCTCTTCGTCTCTCTCGTCCCTGGATAGGCTTTAGCTTCACGTCGGCTGCTTGCTTAAGTCTTCTGAACACACACACCCAGTGGTCAAAGAAGTAATAAGGACAGTCAGAGAATTTGTTATTTTGTTCGAAATATGTCCTTTGCTTCTGTTTGCCCCTTGGTATTCCTTATATCACACATCTGGGTTGCTGCATTCAGTCGGGCTGCCACACATGCCACGAGTGACTAGGAATGTGCTGTTCTTAGTCACCCGCTTCAACTTTTCCACCTCTACCTCTTTCTAACTTTTGGTCTTTTAATTTGTCTTTGTCTGCACATCTCTGACCTGTTGTATTGCTCTGCGCCTGTTTACTTTGTTGACAATGCACACTATCAGCGGAAGGATTATTACCTGCCAAATATCTTCTTGCACTTCTTCATGTATGCTTCTTGGCCCTGGTCCGTCCTTCCCATGAAATGTCCTGGTTCTGATTGTTCTTTAATTCCACTCCTCAAGACCTGGATGTTTCGCGTTGTTGCCTGATGCATGCCCCTGCGGGGCTTTGGGCAGAGGGTGGTTTTCCCATTTTATAATCTTTATTCTTTATTGCATAGTTTTTGACTTTGATCTTCTTCTTCTTTTCTTCTTGCTTGATTCCCCTTCCACATGTCCCTCCTGCTGAACTCTCTCGTCCCCGACAGGCTTTCTGTGGCGACGTGAATAGGTCTGTATGGCTGCCTGCTCTCTTTGATTCAGCAAATTAACTTGACATAGCATAAATTCTTTCCAGTGTTGTGATTTGACGCCATCCTCTGGTGCTTGTCGGTGATCCACAAAAAACTGGTTTCATAAGCCACCAGTCATGCATTGAGGTTTGAAGTCATTTTGACAAAAATTTCTGAATCTATTTCGAAGAAGCCGGTGAAAAATGCTTCTTCGAAAGTCTACATTTATGTTGACGGCAAAAACATTAGTCTTGAATAATACGCCATCAGGGTTAAGCGGCTCGGGATAGTAGAGAGATAAAAAACGAGTGCTTCGGATCCTTGTGTAATACGGATGAAGTTCAAAAATGTATATTTTGCGTGCTGAAAGACTTTGATTACCATAAGGATCAGATTAGAAATTTTATTCATCATTTTGACCGCTAAATCAGGTACGGTTGCGTATTTTGCAATCCAAAATTCCATTGTTTTTATCATATATTCTGTTGTCGGTAGGTAATTATGTGGAGGACTAGGTAACAATGGATAATTCAGCCATTGATGATTAATGCTTCCCTCGCACTGTCCTTCCCAAAATTGCGACCAGGAGCGTTTGCGGGGTACGGGACAGAATGCTGGATTGACCTGAAGCGCATATGGTGATGCTTCCCATTGTACCCGCAGTGTGGGATTCTTTTCCAAAACTTTGCGCCACCATACGGGGTTAGCTTTTTCGAATTCGTCTTGAGCATACTTGAATGTGTTATGGCTGAACTGGAGGTTGTTGTCCGGATCCTTATTCGTTGTAGTCTTTATATATTGTCGCGTTTGTTCTTTAAGTAGTCCGTATGGTACATTGAAGGGCTTCAAAATTTGATCCAAGCTTTTGCTTTCGATTTGGGCCTCCTTCATTACTGGATTATCTGATCTTCGAACTCAGCAGTAAGCTGGGACACCAGTAGTGCCCTTTCCGGTCGGCTTAGTTCTACAATGTCCCGAGTATTATTTTCAATTTGGACCTCCTGTTCCTTCCTTTGTGGCGAATGATATAAGGGTGGAGAGAGAGGACGTACCTCAGTCTCCTCAATAGCCTCTACGGATTTTGGAACTACTTGTGTCCCCTCAATTTCCTTGTGTGCTAGTTGATCATGTAGTTGTTTTATCATTTCCTTCTTTTGCTTAATTTCTTCCTGTGCCTGCAAAATTGTTTCCTTATTCTTTTGGATTTCCTCTACCACTATTGCGAGTTGATTAGTATCTTCTTTACACTGCAGTAGGTATCTATTCTCGGGTGTTTTCCATTTTGCCCTAAGAGCCGCTTTCTTCCATGTACCTCTTTTCCCACTCAGCAATGGTGGTTTGCTCCTGCTTGAGCTGATCTGCATACTTAGCTATCTTATCTTCCAAGTCTTTGATATCCCTTTTTGGTCTTCCTTGAACTTCTACTGGTTGGTCACTTAGAAGGGCTGTCATGAGCTCTTTATTTCCGTTCCTTAGATTTTCGGCGTCTTCCATGTATACCTTTATTTGTGATTCCAGTATTTTACTCCTTGCATTCATTCGTGCCTTCTCAACCTCACTAGCTTCATATTTCCTGTTTAATTACTGGAGTTGTTCCTTCAATTCGTCATTTTCCTTCTCTAGAGTTTTGTGTTGCGTTTTGATCTCTTGGTCTTCATTTTCTTTCTGTAAGAGCTGCTCCTTTGCTATCTTTAACTCATTAGAAAGATTCTTACCAATTTGTTGAAGTTTATGCTTGTCCTGCATCGCTTGGTCGTAGTCTTCATCAGCCTCAAGCATTAGTTGTTGTGTGTCCAGTGCGGTTCTGATCATGTCTTGCACTACTGGCTTGAGCTGAGCGATGTCGACATTCAACCATGTCCTAGGTATGCTTGGAGCTTCTCCAGTCTGCACATCTTTTCCTTGCTCTACATGAATAGTTTCATTGTGTGGTTGTCTGATTTGGAGCTGTATTTTTTGTTCTATTCCTCCTTCATCCAAATCACTAACTTTTGTAGCACTCCCTTGAAAAGTGACATCCATAGGGGAGGGTTCTGCCATGACCCTTATTGGTGTGAAGGGTTCCTCTTCTTCTGATGTCACTTCTTTAGTCTCTTTCTTCGGCAACTTTATTGACACCTGGCACATGGGTGTTGCCTCCTTGATAAGCATTGTGGAAGTCTCATTGATTTTTATCACATGCGTCCCCTCTTGGTTTGCTTCCTTGCTTGCGGTGTCCTGATCAGGGTGGGTAATGTTGTCATCCACCTTTGTGCCCTCTTCTTCTTCATTGTAGTTAACTGCATGCAATTCCTCCCATTGTCCATCATCCTTTGATTCACTTTGAATATCCATATTCAATAATGAAGTGTCAAGTTCTTCTTGTGCATCCGAAGTCGAGCTTGAATTATCCAACCCGATTTCTCTGTAACGGTGTACTTTGGTGAGTTTCCTTTTCACTTGCATCTCATGGTGGGCCTACTGATAATGGTGCCCTTGCATTGGTAGAGTGACTTGCCCTTCCATATATTGATGTGTATCCTCAAAGGCTTGAGTTAAGTCTTCCTATGTAATCAGCCTTTGCTATTCAATTGTTGTCTTTGGAAGTACATGCATTCTTTTCATGGCTAGAACTTCTTCTTCCACATGCTTTACTTCCCTTAATCTCTTTGTGCCTCTCATTCTGGGTTGAGAGCTAGTTTTTGCCTCTGCCACAATCTTGACTGCTTTCTTCTTTTTTGGTACTGTCGCGACCTTGACATATTTAGCCAAATCAGTCGATGATGGCATTTCTTGTAGGTGCTCTCTAATGCCTAAAGCATGGTAAATCAATATAGTCAGAGCTACGCTGCCATTGAGGAACTTCTTGTTGTTCCATTGCTTCTTTGCCTCGAATAACCTCTCCTGTATGTAAGGAGTCAGATTAATCTGATTTCCAATCTGCTTGATTGCATGTGAGAGCAGCTGGACAATAATCTTCTGAGGGGCCGTGTATCGATGCATACTAGGGAAGCAGAAGTGTTGATGAATGAGTCTAACTTCCTCTTCTATGTCAACTCTATTGATGTCCATGAAGGTTCTTATCTTTGCCCCTCGACTCTCTTCCTTTACTATGGTGACACCGTCCTTCTCCCATTCAAAAGCTTCCTTAATCAAATCATGTGTGAATTGGATGACTACCCATTCGCCTACTTTATCCATCACCCTAGCCTCTGGCACCAATGGATCATGAAGTGGTGGCTGTAATGTATTCATGACCTCTGTGCACCTTTGAAAGTTGGGCTTATAGATTGGCAATTCAAAATATTTATGAATACCCGCTTTCTTCATGATGGCAATGGTCGATGGGAGTTCATGCAAAACTCTGAAGTCTTGGAACATGATCGGAAATCGATGATCTGTATCCATGAGTTTTATAGTTGCCAGGAAGAGATAATCCCCAGCCGGTTGTTCTTCTCGAAACCAATGTCCCTTTGCTTTGGTGATACTTTGGAGAGGAAATTCTAATACTTCCTCTTGAATTGTTGCTTCCGAGTCTTCAGAAGCCATCTTCACTCGTAAGGGAAAGTGCATTAGCTCAATGGAAAGCATATCAATTATGCAGTGCATGGCAGTGATATATTGTTGTTTCGTCGCTCCATTTCCCTTGATTCTATAAGTGAAGTCTCTTAACACATCTTTTTATTTCTTTTCCTGAAAGAAAACAAGCATTAGTGGAGCCGAAGCATTTATTTATTTACATAGTATGTCCATTCCTAAAAGAGTTGAAGCTATGATCTAATCTCAAATGGAGAACGTGCACCACTAATATTATCATGTACATCAGGTGCCGAATGCTTGGCCTTATAATGTGGCCCTATTATGCATACTTTAGGTGCATTTGATACTTCATGAGTGCAATTGGAATCTCTATCGTTCTGATGGTCCACTCCTTGTCGTTGCTTGGGTGTCCGAATCCTTTTCGTTGTTGCTTTGGTAGGTCATTGTATTTCTTTTATTCCTCTCGCTTCATGTGTTCTCTCCATTTTCTCTATTGTCTTAGTGCTAGAGGTTCTGATCTTCGTGAGTGTAGGATAAGTTTGTTTTCGCTTTGTCGTTTGAGTGTTTTGATGTAATGTTTCCCTCCATTTGTGCATCTCTTGCGTGGCTGTTTGTCTGACCTTCTTGGAAATCCATATATGTTGTCGTGCACTCTGAGCTTAAGGAGCCACACTTGCAAGAGTCTTTTGGTTTTAGATTTCTGTGAAATTGGTTTCTTGTTCTCTTTTGTCTCCTCTTGAGGTGGTGTTGACGTCTATGATTTCTGCACTTGATCTTTGTGTACCCATCTAAATGCGGCCTTTCATTGATGCGAGTATTTGACTGTTGTTGTCCACCTTGTCTGCTTCTTCTAGAATGGTTTCTGAGGTATTGGAGCTGGAATCCTATTTCCTTAGCACTTCTCTGTATTTTTCTGTACTCTCGTTGACTTTTGGGTGTTGCGAATGCTTCTCCCCTAAGAGACTAAAAATTTCCTTGTGCCCTATCTTGGCTGAAATATAGCCTTGAGCTAGGTTGATGCTTAGTTCATTCTCAATGATCCAATCCTATCCTAAGATCAATTCTTCTATTAAATCTTCATCTCTTCACACTAAGACTCGTTGTTCCATGGAAGAATTTCCTAGGTGGAGGGATACGTTAGTTACTCCCATACATTCTATGATTTGACCTCCCATTCCTATCATTTGGACTTTTGTGGGACTCATAATCATATGAAGATCTTTTATGATTGTATTACGTATGCAACTAAGTCCTTCTCCTGAGTCTATCAAGGCATTTATCAATTTGTATTCTGTCTTTCCAATCCCTAGGTTTAGATAAGGCTGTGACTTGTAGGAATTTGTCGTGTCAGGTGTATGGATTTGGTAATTATCCATAGGGACCAGCTCTTCTCCTTGGAGATACCGTTCATCTCTTTGCCGAATCCATTCTTTCCTTTTCTTGATGTGTTCTATGGCCTCTTGTTGTGCCTCCTCTCTAATCTGTTCTTCCTCTTTCTTCCTATTTTGAGCGCCTACTAGACGTGCTAACATTTGATCCGTTAATGGTTCCATGAACTGTTTCACTCTGCATCCACTTATGTAGTTAGGAAGAATGTCTCCATCTAAAGTGGTTAGATTAACTGCTCCACTAGTAGAGATCCTATTGATGATCAGAGGTCCATATCCACGTTTTTGTAACTTCTTGGCATGTTGCTTTAAAGTGTAAACCAGGACTAAGTCTCCTTCTTTAAGTCCTTTGTCTTTTATATGTGCATCATAATATGCCTTTTGTCTTCTTTTGGTTGCATAGATTCCTGCTACTGCTTGTAACCTAGTTTCATGTAACTTCTCGATTTGGTCTAGTTGTTGGGACAATTCATGTCCCTTCCATTCATAGAGTTGGGCTACTCTCAATGTTGGGATTAAAAAATCAATTGGCAAAATTGCATTATGCCTGTACACTAAATTGAATGGGGTAGTTCCAATAGCAGTCTTGTATGCAACTCGAAAGGCCCAAATTGCATGATGCAATTGCTTGTCCTATTCCGACCTCCCATTATTGACAATCGTTGTCAACACCGTGCATAATACTTTATTGGAACTTTCCGCTTGACCATTGGCTTGGGGATGGTATGGGGCTGATTTTTTGTGGATCACTAAAAATTCATTCAATAGGGATTCTATTACTGCATTAAGGAAATGCGTTCCTCGGTCACTCACAATCTCAATTGGTAATCCAAAACGGGTGATTTATATGCTCAAAAAGGAACTTAGCAGTGGTTTGAGCATCGTTCTTTCTAGTGGCCTTTGCTTCTACCTATTTTGTCAAGTAATCAGTGGCTACTATGATGTACTCAGCATGTGATCCTTTGGCCGGTGGGTTAATGGGTCCTATGAAGTCAATACCCCATTTAGAGAATGCTCTCGCACAAACCATAGGTCTCAATGGCATGTCATCTCTCCGAATTGGGTATTTAGCCCTTTTGCATGTTTCGCAACTCCATACATACGTTTGAGCATCCATACGTAGAGTTGGCCACCACAAGCCCATGAAGAGAATCATTTTTACAGTTCTCTCGGCTGAAAAATGACCTCCTACTGCACCTGCGTGTACCATCTCCAATATGGGTAAATACTCTGCTTCATGAACACATAATCATAATTGGTTGTCTTTTCCTCTTCTAAATAAGTTTCTTCCTATGAGAACATAATCCTTGCTCATCTCCTCTAGGGATCTTTTTCTAGCCTAGCTAACTCCTTCCTCATGCTCTCTTGTCTTTAGAAATTTCACCAATGTTTTACTCCAATTGGGTGCTATCATTGAGAAAGGTATGGAAGTATGATCCTCTGGGATTGTCTCCTGGCATTCTGCACAATTACTCACGTAGTCATGGACATCCTTAGGCATGTCAGGCTAGTATACTCCTAATCATTTTAATTCCATGATAGTTCCATGAGTCCCTTGGTGTGTTCTCCATTTATTCACATGTGCTTGTTCAATTAGCTTGGTTTGTTCGTCCTCCTCAACACATCTTAGCAATACCCCATTGGGTTCCTTATAGTACACACTTCCCGCAATAATATGCAAGTTCCTTGATTGTAAGATTTCTTTTTTACTTTCCTTATTAATTGAGTGTTGTGGACCATGAATAAGTATAGGAATTAATTTCTCTGCCCACTTTGGACAAACTTCCAGGTTAAACAAATAAGTGTGTGGCAGATCATCGGGTACTCCACTTGGTGCTTCTCCGTGTGTTAACCTTGAGAGATGATCCACTCTTACATGGGTGTTTCCCTTCTTTACTATTACTTCAAAGTCGAACTCCATTAATAGTAGGAACCATCTTACCAACCTTCCAGTGTTACAGGGCTTACTGAGTAGGTACAATAAGGCCTGATGGTCTATGAAGAACTTGAATTTGTTGGCTAAGAGATAGTGTTTAAATTTCTTCACTACATAGACCATTCCTAATCCTTCTCGCTCGGTAGTGGTATAATACCTTTCAGCTTGATTTAGTTGTCTGCTTGCATAGGCAATTGGATGATCTAATTTTCCTTCATCGGCTGGTTGGGCTAATATACATCCTATTGCGTAATTAGACACATCAACATGAATATGAAAAGGCTTGTTCCAATTTGGTATTTTCAGAATTGGGGCTATGCTCAACCTCTTCTTTGACTCATTGAATGCCTTTTCGCACTCTTCTATCCAAGTGAATTGAGTTAAGAGACCATACAGGGGTTTGGCGATTATGGCATACATGTGGATAAATCAACGGTAGTATCCACAATGTCCCATAAATGCTTGCACCTCTTTCGCATTCTTTGGTCTAGGAAGCTCTAAGATGACCTTAATCTTGTCCTCATCCGTGGATATTCCATTTTTGGAGACTATGTGTCTGAGGATCTTCCCTTGTCTTACCATGAGAACGCACTTCTCTGGATTTAAACAGACTCTGTACTGCCTACATTTATTAAAGATCTTCCTCAACTCAGGAATATGATCGTGTCTTTGATTGGAGTATGTACATAGGTCATCTACATATACTTCCATGCTCTTTTTCAGGAATTTCTTGAAGACATGACAGATTAATCATTGGAAAGTAGCAGGTGAATTAGTGAGTCCAAAAGGCATCACTCGAAAAGCATAGACTCCCCATTCAGTCGCGAATGCGGTCTTATGTTGATCCTCAGTAGCAATAGCTACTTGATTGTATCCAGAGAATCCATCTAATAAGCTGTATACCTCTTTTCCTGCTACTCTTTCCAATAGATGGTCTGTAATGGGTAATGGGTAGCTATCACGTATGGTGGCTGCATTGACCTTCTTCAAGTTAATGCACACTATCAATTTTCCATTTTTCTTAGGCACAACTACTAATGGCGATACCCACTCGGTGTGTTCTATCTCATATATGAATCCTGCCGCTAGTAACTTGTCTATTTCTTCCTTAATTTTAGCAGCATAGATCTCATTGTATGTATAAGGGCATTGTTTTGATGGTTTTGCATATGCTGTCATTGGGATCCTATGAGAACAAATCGAGGGTTCCATGCCTTTGAGATCCTTATATGTCCATGCGAACACGTCTCGATATTCTCGGATCAGTTGTATGAGTTCCTCTTCCTCTTCGACCGATACATCTTTGCCTATGTATGTGCATCGTTCTTCTCCATCTTCCACTGTTACTATAATTTTTTTTGTTTGTTCTTTGTTGTCGTATGCTTCTCCGTCTCGGGCCTCTCGTTTAGGAATTTGAATGGCTACCTTTCGCTCTTCTGCTTCGTATCTTCTAAAATGTTCAAGAACTTCGAACAGGTCTAGGTCTGGTCGATTTTTATTCATTTTGGCTTCTTGTTTTTGTACTCTGGGAGCGGCTTCTATTGCTAAGATCTCTGTCGGTTCCTGTCTCTCTTTGGTTTGAATGGTGTCTAGATAGCTATCTTCAGAATCGAATTCTGGTTCCATTTCCATACTCTCATATTCCTCTTTCCATTCCTTTTCCAAGATTTCCCCTTCTTCCACCTCTTGAAGGACAATCATATAAAGATTTACATCATAACCTTCCTCATCTATGCACTCGTTCATTGTCAAAACTTCCTCATTTACGCACACATCTAAGGTTGCTAGGATTTCCATCCATCCATGCGGTTCAAAGGTTTCATCAGGAAAGATTTGAGGCATGTACATTGGGTCCTCTACAGGTCTGTAGTTAGTATGTCCTATTGGCGACGCTTGTCTTTTACTGTCCTCTTTCTTAGCCTCTTTGCACATCCATAACTAGGCATCCTCGTGCATCCATGATTGGTCACTTGATCCAGCACTATGAATGGATACATCGTCTTCCTCCTTGTGTATGGGATTCCATTGTAGTGGAGGGACATCTCTATAGGAAAAGGTGTGCAAGTTTATTTTGGTGGTATTTCCTTGATGTTGTAGGTACAATGAATCTCTTCCCCAATCTTGTACTACCCGCAATTGTCTCATGAAAGGTCATCCTAATATCATTTCGTAGTTGTTAGCCTTTTCAAATTTACAAATGGCTAATGTGTGTTCAAATTCAACTCCACAGGACCTAGTGGTTAATTTGATTCTTTACAATATTTATAAGGGTTTTTCCACATGATCGTGTGCTAATTGGAGCTTCATGCGGGTGGGCCGTAAGGCAGGTTTTCCCCATTTCTCCCAAATCTATTTGGTGGCGATTCCTACACCAGCTCTTGTGTCTAGTATAGCCTTGGTCATCTACCCATTGTAAGTGACAGGTAGACACGTATTACCTTCGTCTCCTTCACTAAATTCTCCCACCTTATCAACTAGAATTTGTATCTTAGATGAGTTTCCTTTTCCCTTAACCTCTTCCTCTTCCTTCTCTTGCCCTAATTCCATTTGGCTTGCTAATTGCTTCCATAAATGCGGCTTAATTCGAAGTAGTTCTTCCATGGTCAGTTTGCATTGTACTTTTGTCTTCTTTAGTTCCATTAGATTGTGTGAACTCTTTTTTGAGTTTTCTTTTCCCTTTCCATGTACTATGGGAGCTCGTATTATCATAGACTCCTTTTCGTATTCTCCCATGTAATTAGGCAATGTTGAAATGCTCTAGGTTTCTCTCTATTTCTGTCGAGTCTTGATACTTCCTCATATATTTCTTCCAGGTTGGGGTTTGGTTGATAAACTTCTACATCTATTTCCTCAAAGGGAGGCTTACGTACTCCATTCCTCTTCCATTGTTCTTCTCGGATTCTATTCCATAACTCCTTCAGCCATTCAGCCTCTAGGTCAGGTATGGTTGACATAGGTTCGTCCTGAGTTCTTATTCGCCCTTGCTTGTCAACCTTCTCTTTAGTTTCTTTATCTGTGGCTCTGGCATGCTCTTTATATTGGTTATCTGTTATTCGCGTCTCTGGGAGGGTTGGAATAGTCTTTTCTAGGGTTGCTTGTGCGACCTCTATAAGCTTTCGACACATTGCTAGCCTTTCTTTTTCTAACTCTCCTTGTGGGTAAAGCCTTTCATGTTGCTCTACTTTTGGTCCAGTCTTAATTCTAGCTTGGTAAGCTTTCAACCACATGTCTAAGTCGTCTGGTTTTGGGTCAGCTAGAATTGATCCTGGTTTCTCATCTTTTTGGACAAGCGGTGGGATAGGAATTTCCTCCGGAATCCTTCCTTCCTTATGTTCATTCTTGTTCTTGATTTGGTTCTTATTGTCTTGACTCTTATTTTTCGCCCATTTATCCTTGAGTTTTTCCCTTCTTTCCTTCTATTTCTGTGCTTTTGTGTTCTGGGTAGTGTCACCTGGGTCCAAAGAATCTTCAACTATTTGAATTTTAGGGCTTACTATTCTATTGCTCTCTTGTTTCTGTTCAGGTTGTTTTCCTTTTTGTTCCTTTGCTTGAGTTCTTGTAATGGCTTTTAAAGGTACTGTGTATTCCTTATCACTTCCTGATGCTTCTATCACTTCAATTACATTAATTGGTGCAGTATCTTGGACTTTGGTTGGATTCTTAGGGCAATCTCTGAAAATATGTTCCTTTCTGCAATCATTGCAATATCCTTCCCAAGTCCTAGGTGGTGGCAGATTGTAAGGTCGAGGCCATTCTCTAATAAAATGGCCTTCTCCACATCTATAACAAGGTCCTCTCGGCACAGGTGGTCTAATAGGTGGTCTCATGGGTGGTTGTGCTTTAAGAGCGGTATACATTAGAGTTGTGACCTCTATTTCATAGCTTTGTTCATAGTTTTTGTATCCATAGTAAGCCGAATCATAGGTTGGTTCGTAATCTAACATGTTGGCTTCATAGGGATAATAATCTCCTGAGGGCAGCTCATATCCAGGGTTCACTCATTTCACATTGATCATTGGTGATGATGGCACTATAGCTCTTTCCAAATTTCCTTCTGGCTAGGCGTACTTCACAGGTACTACTTGTTGAGGTTGTGACAGTTGTGGCCCCAACACCGGTTGTGGTGGTGGATATGATGCATGTTCATATGGTCTCGGTGCTCCTGATGGTGTTGGATAGGGATTGTATCTGGGCATCTCTCTGCCTAGCTCTCTAGGTGGATATCCGAATGGTCGAAACTGAGGTGGTTGTAAAGGGTGTGCCTGCCTATTGAATGGGCAGTTTTCTGTAGTTTGGTTGGTGTATTTTGTTTTATGTGGCAGTACAAGGCAGTTCCTTATTGAAGCTGTCGGTTGTAAGGATATGTCTGATGTGCACCGGTCCCTCCTCTCACACACATGTGTGTGGGGTGATCTCCTCCACATAGACTACATCTCCGTAACATGGGCATTCTTAGGGCTAGGTGTTGGTAAGTTCTCTGCCCTTGGACTCCTAGCTTCTTTGCTAATAGTTCCGCTAATTCTTCCACATTGCTGGATTTGGATGTAATGGTACTCCGAGAGTCTTCTGATTTAGTGGGACTAGGGGTGCTAGATTGTCTTCTAGGTCAATGCATTCTTGAAGACATTCACCCAGGGTTTGTAATCTCTTCACGTAAACTAAGGTTCTTAAGGTTCCATTCGTAAGTCCATCCAAAAATAATGAAATCATATTTTGGTGAGTGGGCCTCTCGGCAGCTGGGCATCTATCCACATACTGATTGAATCTCCGAGCAGCTGTTTTCACTGTTTCATTAGGGTTTTTTTTTTAACTATGGATTAAAGACGCAGAATTGTGTTTAATCCCTCTCTTAGTGAATTCCCCAATGAATTCTTGGAAAAATTGCTCCATGTTTCCAAATTGATTAGGATCTAATGGCTGGAACGAAGTTAGAGCCATTCGTGTGAGGTTGAGTCCAAAAGACTCATATTGCACAAAGAAGTCATCTACTTGTTCTGCCCTTAGAACTTGTTTAAATTCAGCAATGTGATCGTAGGGTTCTCCCAATCCATCATAATGATTTCTTACATATTTGGCCACTTGGATAGGTCTTAGTCTTCTCATTGATTCTGATGGTCTAGGTATTACGGGAAAAGCAGGAACTGCTGGTCTAACTAGGGGTATTCTAGGTTGCCCTCCTACTAGTGGTCATGGTCTTACGGGTGGCCGATACTGATTACCTACTCCTGGGTGGGTCTGATTGTGTGTTTGCACTCTTGGAGTTGCAAACTGTACATGAGTACAGTTTGGAACACTCCCTTGGCTGCTTTGTCCTGACATGGTGTGCTCTGCCTCTTGTTGATTTCCAAAGGGGTTCTGCAAAGTAGTTGCTTGATCTCTCTGAGGGAATACAAGAAAACCCATGTATTTCAATCGAGCTCTGTCTAAGGCACCAACCAACCAATATCTTCTCTGATTTTTGTCTAGGTAAGTGATTCTAGTTTCATCTCTTGGATCCTTCAGCTCATAAAATGTCATTGGGCTTTCTTCTCTTCCTGGAGCCGGTGAGTCTGTTTGAAGTAATAAGTCTGATCCATGGATCATATAAACTTCCAACAAGTAGTCATCTTGAGGTATCAAATCTCCTCTAAAGACTCGAGTTACTTGGGATCTACCCCTAGGGGTCATCACTAGCTCCTCGGGGTTTGGTCTTCCAGGGTTTTCTTGTTCCACTAACTCTCCCCTTTCATTGATCATCTCGGGAAATTCAATCACTATGTATATGTGACCTATCTTGTCCATGTATGCTCCTCCTTTGTACTTAACAGCAGGTCTGGCACAATCCTGGCATCCATGGAAGTGACCATCCTAGCCACCGATCTTTTTAAGCCATCCAGGTAGATGGGGATTTCCTCGGCATTAGTAGAAACATACTGTAAGGAGCTATGGTACTCTCCCTCTACAGCGGTCATGAAGTTTCTACTTGGAGTTGGACCCTACATATCTTCAAAAGCCATAGGCATCTCCTCCTCTGAGTCACTAGAGGTATCTGAATAGACTGAGTAGTGACTGACCTGGGCGGAACTCCCAACAGAAGATATGACACTTCTTCGGCTACATAGCACTCTCCCTAACCTCAAGTTCATTCACCCTCCTGAGGCTCTCTATGTCTCTAAAGCTCTACTTGAGTGGCTCTTCAATTGCCTTAAGCCCTAAAAAATGCTACAAAAGCTCTGGACGATACCAGTTCTAGGCGATACTCAACCAGGCGATACTGCACCAGGCGATACTGCACCAGGCGATACTGCCCTAGGCAATACCAAACTAGCCATGATACGATACCAACTTCCCTGACGATACGATACCACCAGAGTAGATGATGCGATACCTGGGATCCTCACGATATGATACCAAACTATCAGACGATACGATACCTAATCTTTGATACGATACCAAGCACACCGCTGATACAATACTAAAAAGTCAGACGACATGATATTGGAAACCCAGACGATATGATACCACTTTTTGGACGATACGATACCAAAAAGTGTACGATACGATACTGGAGTTTGCCCCAATACGATACCTGAATAATAGCCCATACGATACCACTACTAGGGGACGATACGATACCAAATTGGTATCGCGACACGACGCCTGAAAATGAGACGATACGATACTTGGGAACTGGACAATACGATACCAAATGCTAAGATGATACGATACCTCGAGTGGTACATGATACGATACCGACAGTTAGGCAATACGATACCACCGAACCACACGATATGATACTGAAATGGTATCATGATACTAGGCAGGGAAGTGGACGATACGATACCAAAAGTGGACCACGACACGATACCACTTTGGCAAAGTAAGATCGTGATACCAACCTGGCGATATGATACCACGAGTGGTATCGCGATACCAGGGCTGGTAACCGACGATACGATACTTCGATGAATATCGCGATACAAGGGAATTTTCGGTATCGCGATACCAAAAACTCAACCGATCACGATACTCATGCCAAAGTACCTCCAAATGTAAAAATTTTTATACCCCCTTGCTCCACTCTCACCCCTCTTCACTCCCAGCCTCTGCTTCTTGCAAAGAAACTCAAAAATTACACTGTCCCTCACCGCGATACCAGATGCGCAAGTGTTCATGTTTTTTGTGCTTTTTTTCATGTGTTTTTGCCAAAGAAATCTTGTAGAATCCTACCTTTGTGATGTCTTGGTTGCACCTTGATCTCAATACGTAGCTTTGATAGCCTGAAATGCACGATACCTCATGCGCGATACTAGTCGCTGGCTCTCAACGATACTGTTCTCTAATAAGTGAGAAATGACTTGAGTTTTTTTGGTCTTTATACTTTTTGATGATTGAACCTAAACTATACTAATTTTGGCAATTTTTTGGTGATCTTGGCCTACTCCTACTTCACTTCTCTTCTCCTCTCCTCTCCTTCTAACCTAACCCTTACTCTTCCCTTTCTCCCTTAATTCTAACCCTAAACCTAGAAACTCATTACACACACCTCCGGGATGTGAAGTAACAAGTGCTAAAGTGATTGACTCCTTGCCACTCAGCGAGTTCACTTCTACAAGTACGATTTCATCACACTCGATCTATAACCATCACGAAGCCACCTTGGCTGAGTGTTCCCCGACAACGGTGCCAAAAACGTGTGTACCTGAGCCAAGAAGACTCAAGGACTTGTGCCAAAGAGACTAGACCTCATTTGCAACACAAGTGCGTATAGTGGGAAATTAACACACGCTTAAATGTCAATCTGATCTAACGACCTAACCAAGAGTATGAGGACATGTGCACACATGATGGAGAATGAAGTGGTTCAGCTCAGATGCATTGGAAAAGACTAACCCACCTCTCAAACTCACTCAAATACGGAAACTGTGAGCCGCAATACCTCTCTCTGCAGTTTTCCATAAATCAAGGATTTCTCACAACTCCAAACTCTGAATATAGTCAATAGGTACTCGTTTCGAAGCTCTTCACCGGATGCATCTATTGAAAGTAGTTTCACTTGATTCTGACAACTATGCTTCAAGTTATGACCAAATTAGTGAATGGCAGGAAGCACCCACACTCATGCCACAACTCCTACAAGCTCACACACACACACACCACAGTAGCTCCAAAACAGTGGGGAGGGGTAGATAACAGTCTTACACATACATTCCAAGCATTACACACACATAGAAGATCAAAGAGAAGATGGAAATCTGCAAGGAAGAGGCAAATTCGAAATTCAAGAGCTCTCCTTCTTCACAATGGCAAAAAGTTCCTACAAAGAGTCACAAAGTGACTTATATACATGTGCCCTAAGTTTGGTCCTTTCACACAAGAGACCGACACTTTATTACTAAAAAGTGAATTTCCTACTAATTTACAAGGGATATTTTACAAAAAGTTTGGATTATGCAACTAGAGGACTCCTCTAGTGCATTTACATGGCTTGAGGGAATTCTCTAAGACTTTGAAGAAGAAAAATCATGCCCATTAATTTGAAAATTTTGGGGATCTTCTCTTGTGCTTCTTTGCTCTGCAACAATGGTGAAATTTTTATGGGAGATAGGCGGAAAACATTGTTGAACAGTTGTATGTCAGCGTCTATGGCAACACTTTTTCAGTTTGTATAGTTGACGGATAATCAGGGGCTGCCAAGTCCTAAAGAAACCAAAATTCCAGGTGATGAGTCTGGACTTTGGGGTCAAGTGCAGGTAATGGAGAAAGAAGTGGAAGGATCGCTGGAGATGTGTACGGATTTGCTAAAAGGGGGATATACGGCCCAAGAATTGGCACCAGTTATGCAAACACTTCAAACTGATTGTGAAAAACACATGCTAAATGATGACAGGTTATTGCAGGTTCCGAATAGTGCGGAGCAGCCAAAAGTAATAGGTAAGATATTTAAACTATCTAAAAAGAGAAAGTTAGAAGTGCAATTGTAGGCAATGGAGAATAAACTGGGGGAAGAGGTTAAGCAACAATCAATATTGCGAACAGGTTTTGATGTATCGAGTATGAAGGAGAAAATGCGGGAAATTTTAGTTTTTTTAGACTGGCAGGAGGAACAATTGAAAAAGTATGAACAAGCTAAAGAGTCTGCTAATATAGAAAGTTATCAATTCTTACAGAAGCAGGTGCAGCTACTTCAGGAAGAGGTAAACAAGAAAACACAGGCGTTGGAGGAATACAGTCAACAAAGTAAAATGCAGCAAGTAATGGAGTTGTCAAAAGTGAAGCGATCATTACAGGAGTTTGATGAGTGGAAGATCACTATACATGAAAAAATTGAGAACGAGATGAATGGGTTTTCTACACTGAATGATAATTTGTAGACAGAAGTCGTAGTACTTAGATCTCGAATGGAAGCATTATTGTCACTAGAGAAACAAACATTAGAAAATGAGGATGTGGAGTTTGATGCAGTTTTAATGTTAGAGTCGGATGTTGGAGTACTAAAGCAACATGTGCAGAGATATGTTCAAGACATATGGAAGGTGGTTCAAGGTCGTTTGCAAAGTCTATGTAGAAATCAGATTAAGTAGGTACATAACTATTTTGTTTCAAAGCATGAGAAGGATTTACTACATATGGTTGAAGAATATTAGAAGCAGATTGATGAGCATGTGAAAACAATCAAAGAAGTACAAGAGCAATTGTCGCAAAGAGATTTGGAGCAGAAAATTGATGCAATAGTTGAGCAGCAACAATTAGTTGATTCAATGGAACTGCATGAAGCGCAGAAAGGTACTAAGGAGGATGTGAAAGTGCTGCAGAGTCAAGAAGTTGGAGCAGAGGAAGCTAACAGTCCTAAACAGTCGATGAAAAAAATATTGTACGATCAAGGGATTGTAAATTCAGGTCTGATTTTTTGAAAAATCCCCCACCGAACTGTGCCAGGTGTTGAGGATTAAAGAATCTTGAGGATAAATAGTTAATCTAAATTTTGAAAGTATGCTAACTCAGATATTACTCAATCGGATGTTGTTGAGTCAGAAATTTGCTGAATTTGTATTTTCTTGCTTGGATTTTAATAGACAATTATTTTTCTGTTAGGTGTTGATGTCGCAATAAAGAGAGTAGTTGTATTTCATTCATGAGAAGGGGGTTAGGAAGGGGAAGAAGCCTCTCCAAGAGGGAGATCGAAAGAAACCTAAAGAGGCAAGAAGAAATCTTTCCAAGAAGAAAAAAGAAAAAAGCGTCCTCAGAGAGAACAATGCCTGAAGAGAAAGAGACTCCATTCTCCTAATGGTGCAAGATAATGGTGAAACAGAAATAATGAAATCTTGATTTGAGAGACATATTTACCTATTTTGTAATGTATTTTCTATAGTGAGAAGTTTTAATGAACTCTTCCATCATGTAATACCTGATGTAGAAGAACTCTAATGGAGTAATTTACTCATGTACATTCAGCGCAAGAATGAATCCTTGTCTATTTGAGTTATGTTCGTTGAAGAGAGATTTTTTCGCAGTGTAAACAATGCTAAATCTGAAATCTATTGGAAGCGTATTCTTTGTGTGAAGTAGATCAGTGCTAAAGTTTTATTATTCACAAACAAGTAGAGATGTGTTGAATGCGAACCCCAACAACATCTGTCATGATCTGTCACATTTGGCCCTTCTTGGATTCTAGCCTGATATGCTTTAAGCATCATGTCTATGTCCTCAAGAGTGGGGTCAGCTAATACTGATCCTACTCTAGGGGGTGGTGGAGTTGTATGCGGGAGGTTGGAAGGTGGTGAATGAGATGGTGGTAGGGATGAAGGTGGTGGTGGTATGTGAGAGTTTTTTTGAGAGGTGAGTTCAACAATTTTGGCCTTTGTTTCTCTTATGCTCTCTTCTAATTCATGCATCTTCTTGGACCATTATCTTTTCATCCTTTCCCGACTATCTTTCCAGGCTCTCGTCCGTTTCTTGGTTATGCTCTTAGTTTCACTAACTTTAGCACTCTTCTCTTTGCCTAAACCTTGGTTCTGCTGCAATGCCTGAGCTCTGGTGACCACTTGCACTGGCGCATTATAAGTCACGCTGCCTGTGGAGTCTACCACTAATCCAATAACATTGATAGGAGTGATTTTTGACATATTATTAGGGTTCTTTGAGCAGTCTCGTAAGAGATGCTCTTTCCCGCAATCTTGATAAAAGCCTTGAACTATCACCGATTGGGGTTGTGTAGGGGCAAGCATTGGGCAATCACGAATGACGTGATCTCCCTAACATCTGTAGAATATTCCCCTAAGGAATGGGGGTCTTAGTTGCCTAGGTTGAGATCTAGGGTTTGGATTTGTGCACATGATATTTGCATACTCTGGATCCCAACTAGGTTCACTTGGTTCTTCACAATAGTAGGACTCACCATGCTCAGATGACTGCATGTAGTACGCATGGGGGCTATCAATATGTGTAGAATAAAAAATCTGATCATTGGGGTCACCTTCTAAAAGCAATGGAGTCACTAGGACTATGGCTCTATTTAGATTTTCTTCTGTAAATGCATACTTTACTAGAATCACATTAGCCGGAGCAGGGGGTTGTTGTGCTAGAAGTGGTTGAGGTCTCTGCTGCCTTTGATAGGGTGGCTGATAGGGTCATTGATGCCTAGCATATTGTATGGGCAATCTTGCATAGTGTGATTAGTGTATCTCCGTTCTATGGTGCAATATTGGCTGTTAGGATTCACTTGGGGTTGAGCCATGATGGGACATACGTTCACCATATGGTCACCTCCACATGTGTAGTATTATCTCACTGGGGTAAATTGGGGTATCTGATTGCTTGAGACACCTAAGAAAACCTTCTCTGCAAGTTCCTCAATAGATGTGGGTTGTCTAGAAGAGATGCTGGTAGAGCTATCTGAATCTTTGTAAATTTTGCAAAGCTCCAATTCTTCCCCCAGATTATCCTCTATATCTATGAATATGCATACATACTCTTCTATGGTCTTGGGGTCCTTCAAGTGCACATATGATCTCAATTTGGTACTTAGCAGTCCATCCAAGAATAAATCCACTTGTTTGGTTGGTGTGGGTAACTCAGGAACAGGACACCTCTCTAGGTATTGCCTAAACCTCCTTACTACCAGTCGATTTGTCTCTTGAGGTGTTTGCTTGGAGCTATGGATCAATGAGGAAGTATTATGCCTTATACCACTCTTAGATAATTCGGTAATGAATGCCTCTAGAAGTTGGTCTATGTTCCTAAACTGCCTCTCATTTAGTGGTTGAAACCATGTAAGGGCTCTGTTCCTAAGGGTTAGACCAAAAGCATTGTACTATGTGAATAAGTCCTCAACTTGTTCAGCTCTCAAGACCTGCTTAAATTTGGCCACATGATCGTAAGGATCTCCACTACCACCGAAGTAATTCTTCATGGGCTTAACTAGCTGTGTAGGTCTCAAAGTCCTCATGTGCTCTCTAGGCCTTGGTAGAGGGAATTCATCTACATTTCTTTGGTTTCTTGGGGCTCTAGGTCTCTCAGGTTCCACTCTATCCGTTTCCATTCTCGTTCTTTCTATCCCCATTGGGTTGGCAAAACTTACTTCTAGCCTATCTCTACTCCTATTCCTTTGAGCTCCATGAGCTTGGGATGTTCCACCTCCTTGGTGACCATAGGTAACATTCGATCTTGCTTGGGGAAATATAAATTCACCCTTCCAAGTGTAGGCATGTGTTGCTCTAGCACAATGGTGAGAACCACGTTAAGAAGCTTCACCTCCTTAATGTCAATCCGTCGAAGAGGTAGGAGTGATATGAAGATCGTGAATGTGAGATGAAGTGAAAGTGAAGGTGAGAAGCATAGAAATGCACACACACATACACACACACTACGAAGAGACAAGCAAGACACAATGGAAGGTGAGAAATCAACTCTATTACTCAAGAACACTCTTACAAGCTCAAACTAGCTATATGCTCACACTAACCAAAATGAACCAACCTCAAAAATGAGCTCTCTAGCTCTTTTTATAGTTTCTAGACTAGTTTTGACCGGTTTCACATCTAGTGACCGGCATAGTTAAAAAATAGGTCCTAGAGGCTATTTGGAAGGGTAAACGATGTCTAAAAATAACAAAAATTGGTACGAGCATTCTACCTAAGCTCCTCAAGCTCGAGGACTCCTCGGCTTGCACAAAATGGAGCTATGAATTACAAAATGAGGTTTTGTCTATATTACATATGTTACAAGAGTGATGAAGATCGCTGTTGGATGTTTGAAGAGGTAATAAAAACATATTTGTTTGAAAAATAATCCGACTGGCTCCCTGCTCCGTCTTTACATGCTTCCGTGGCGTCTGTGCCTCTGGCTGCTTCCAACACCCCCCTCCCTCTCGCTTCTGTCGTCCCTGACAGAACCTTGTTGTGAGGTCTGCCGGATGTAGTTCTGTAGGAGGTCTTGAGCGAGGGTGTGCTCGGATATACGAATGCCTCGGGCTAGATCAGCCTCGAGTTTCTCCCAGTTGATAGGTTGCGGCTCGTCGGGTGGTGGGAGCTGATAATGTGTGGAGTACATTATTCGTTCACAGGCGAATAATTGCAATAAGTGTGTGGGCCTGCTTATAAATACCTCTGAATGGTACTCCCAAAAGCCGGTGGTGAACATTTCTTCGAATGTCTGCTTGTAGCATGCCGGTAGGTATTTGATCCTGCAGTGCCAGGCATAACACACCCGTAGCGATGGCGTTGTGCTCATATCATAGACTAAATCAAAGTTGCCATGCTCGAAGCCCGGGGTGTTTACATGGGGAGCCTTGATGCGTCGGAAGACTTTAAAGATCATCTGCATCATGTCAAAGATTTTGACAGTCATGTGCGCGGCAATATCATCCATATGCTTTAACCTAGGGAGCCAGTGGCGGATCGTCGCCATCATGTAGCCTACTGTGGGTAACTCGATTGGTGGCTTGAAGTAGGGATAGTTCACCCAGTCTTGGCACTGCTTATTGTTTTGTACCTTAATAGCGAATGCAGTCCAAGAGCGGCGTCGTGGTACTGGTCCCCAGCACGGGTTAAATTTTAAGTGCAGCGGCGCTTTCACCCATGTGCTCATCATCTCTGGATAGTTTTGCAATAGATCTTTGCGCCAGTCTGGTTGAAGGATTTCACCTCTCTGCGCCCTTGGTGGCAAGTCTTCCGGTTCGAATTGAGTGGCATGTGTTGGTTTCATGCCTGTTTCTTTCTCTATGGCTGACTGATATTCGGCCATTAACATGAAGTACGGTTTATATTGAAGCTCGTGCCCAGATATGTAGCGTCGCAGGGCCAATTGAGCAAAGAATGGTGACTGTAAAATTCTCTCTTCAATCATGGCCATGGCATGTAGTTGTGCCTCTACTCTGGCCGAGTGTGTCGTTCCAAGTTCTTCGATCGTTTTCATCCACGCGGGGGTAGGAAGTTCATAGGTCATCTGGCCTTCGGCCGTGACTTGTCCGCCTGGGATGGGTATTGGCTCGTATGCTTCTTCAAACGTTTCCTCCACCGGAATGGTTATGTTCTCGTCTTCAGCTGGAATCTCAGGTGGGGAATCAGGCCGTGGTGGTGCTTCGTATACATCTATGCGTGATTGGAGAGTGGTTACCTGGGCCCGTAGTGCGTTGAGTTCCTCTATGAGTTCAGGAGAGGGGTCCACAGGTTCTGGTACTTCTGCTGCCACTGGTAGTTGTTGTGGTGCCGGTTCTCTGAGCTGTAGTAGCTTGTGATCTTCCTTTAACTTTTGGTGCTCTTCGTTCATACGATCATAGTCCTCGAGCAATCGCACATGATCATCTAGCAACATCCGCATCGATTCAGATGGGATTGCTTTGAATTTGCTAGGACTTAAGGGTTGGTCTGGGTGGTCCAAAGCCGCTTCCAAATTCTCTCTATTCTGCTCTTGGAGTCTCTGGTTCTCCTCTTTTGCTGCGGCTAAGTGTCTTCTTAGTAAGCCCATATTTCTAGTGAGCGTTGCATTACGGACGGTTTGGGCTCGAAGGAGGTTGTCCAAATCCGCAGTGGCCTCTTTTGTTTTCTCTTCACTTTCTAGCTCTAGCTTATGATATGCCTCTCTTAGTTCTTGGTATCGTGTATTTAAAGAGGCATTCTCGATTGATAATGAGTTAAGCTGCGACTGTAATTCGTTGGTCGTCCTCTGCAGCTGTTGATAATTGTTGCCCAGAGATGCGAACTCATCTCTTACTTGTGACATGCATGTAATCATTTGTTGAAGTGCAGTGTCTATGGTTGGCGATAGTAGTAATGGAATGCTAAGTGAGGATGCAGTGGAAGTAGATGCAGCGGGGATGGGAAATGGGGTTGGGAAGGTGGATGCAGTGGTGATCGTGGAAAATTGTGACGTACCGATATATGATGGTGCTGTGAGTGGAGTGGGTGCTGGTGCGGTGGGTGGTGAGATGTCCATGTCATTGGACGTGTCAAGTGCGGTGACTGTGAAAAGTGGTGTGAATGTGGGTGGTTGTGTCGGTGTGAAGACGGGATTTACAAACGTAGAGTAATTTACAGGGGGAATGGCTGGAGCAGCTTGGTGAAAAGGGGAAATAGGGGTTATGGTGGGTTGAGGAGGTGAAACTGGGGAGAAGGTTAGTGGGGTTAGAAAGGTGAAAGGGTTTCTTAAAGGTGGGGGAAAGGATGGGAAGGATGAAGGGATGAAGGGGTTAACATGTGGATGAGGTGGGGTGGGTAAGGGTATGGTGGCATGAATGGGTGGGTGTGCGGGGGATACAGGATGGGTTGGTGAAAGATGAGGTGAGAGAGGAGTAGAGGGCGTGGATGTTATTTCGAAGATAGTAGTGGTATGTACAACAGTGGTACATGGTGGGGAATCTACAAGGATGGGTTCTGCGGTCAATGAACTTTCGGGGACGAGGCGTGCCTCCCTGACTTGTGCTGAAGACTGAGCTCCTGTTGGTACGCGAATATACTCTCCGGGTTTTGAAAGTAGTCGCACTCGGCGGGGATCAAACTGTGGTAGTTGCTTTCTTTGTAAAAACCTGAGTGCTTCATGGGAGCCTACTGATTTGACTAACTCCCTGAACCCTCTGATGTATGCGTCTTCGAATCCTCCGGAGATGAGTTCCTGTTCAATTAATGCCTGGCTCTCCTCTTTAGTTAGCTTCTTCCGGGCCCAGACTTTCTCCATGGTACGATATAATTTCTTTATGGCCAGCGTGTACGCTGCGGCTTCGAAAGTCTCTTCTTCATATGTGCTGGTGTCGCCGTGTGTGTCAGTCTGTTGGCCTTGACCATCTGTCTGTCCGTCGTGTGAGCCCTGGCTGGCTTCATCGTCGCCTTCCTCGTCGTCGGTTTTGGTTCTTTCTTCTTCAGAGCTCGACACCGCTTGTCCCTGTGGCAGATCTCGCGGTGTGGTAGGGTAACTGGGGCGTTCATATTCCTGGGAGAACAGCTGTGCTTCTGAATATTGGAATTCGTTTGAGAATGCATCAGGCATCTCAAAATCAAATGTTGTGTTTAATGGTTCTGCCTCCATGTGTGGTATTGGGAAAGAGAAGGCTTCCGCACCAATAGTGGTGGGAGCTTCTGCTGTCGTGGTGGTGGCTTCTATGGTGGCAGCTGCCTGAGGTGCAGCGGTACTAGTGGTGGCCTCCGTAACCACTGGTCTGGACAACCTTATGCGAATAGGTTGTACTGTGGGAGCCGCTTCTGTCTGTGGTCGTTCTGGAGAGGGTTGTGGTGATGGCGACTCTGGCACTTGAAGGCAGGGGATGGTGCCTCTCATGCGCTTACCTGCCCGTGTTCGACTGGGCTTCCTGGCTTTCTTCGTTGTGCCTTTGAATGCTTTCAGCTCTTCTCCAGTTAATGCGCGCTCGATGGGCAAGTCATATGCTAAGCACATATACACAATTCTAGTGAGTGCACAACATCCATTAAGTACTTTCTTGCGCTCCCATCTGTGCTGTGCCAGATACATTTGATCTATGATCCAGCTTGCCAGATCAACAGTTTGAGGTCCCGTACATGCCAAATACAATCCGAACCATATTCTTTTATGTGGCATGGTAAATCTGTCCTGAGCGGGGAATGCGAAATGTTGCATGCATATCCTTAATGGCTTCGACAGCTCAGGTGTAATTGCCGAAATCTCCTCCCACTTCGTGACATCCCCACGTTTCATCGGTTCTGGAATCAATCTCTCTCGATCTGTGGGTGTGTGGGTGCCATGAATTTTGATGGCCGCTCTGATTAAATCCTTAGATAGGTAAAACCTTTTGTAAGGCGGATCATCCACTAGAGTAGGCAATATGAAGGTCCCTGGGATGTCCTTATTCTCTGAGGCCAGTAGGGTAGTGATTAAGTAGTAGCACCTATAAAAATCTGGTTTGGGCAGAGGATCACTGAAATACTCTGTGAAGCCTGCTCTGGCCCAAACATGAGTTAAATCCTGGGTGCTCTGTAGGGCTTCGAACTCTCTGGAGAAAAACTGGTATTTTCCCCACGTGCGGTCATCAAATGTCAAAGACGATTCAAATATAAAGTCCGCGTCCGCAAGGGGTCCTGCAAGGCCCTGAAACCAATGAGAGTTCCTGTGTATCTTTTCAGTGTAGCCCATGGGTGGGTTGTCGATAGGCATGGGCCTTGGAAATCCCTGAAATTCCGGCGGCGGAGCAGTCGGGTGGGACTCTGCTCGTAGCACGTTGAGGGGCACAGCCGCTACACTGGGGCCTGCTCCTGATGTTCCTTCGTCGGTTTGCATGGTGACTGATGCGCTAATGAGAAGGATCTGCTACAAAGGATTAACACATTAGCATGGAAATTAATTATGATCCCGTTAAAGTGAGACCGCAATCCCTTTCCATAACTGATGCGTAACCCGTGTAGCCAAGTGCTGTGATGTGATGGATGCAATGTTTCTTGCAGCACTAGTGCAAGTCTCTAGACACCTATACGTTTCAGATCATGCATACATTTCTTGATGATATGAGATTACGAGTGATGTGTGATGATGGTGGGTGAATTTATACAAGGTTTAAAGGTTAGTGATTTAGTACAAGGTTGTATGTTAGTCGGGGGGGTAGTTTTATCAGACATGGGGTTAGGGGGAGACGGTTGGATATTCTTCGGTATCCATTTCCTAAGAGTCTTCGAGTGGGTGGTGGGTTTCTGCTGGGGGGCAAAGGGTAGTATCGGGTGTGGAGGTATGGAGGAATGGAAAGATTTGTGAGGGGTATATATTACATGGCTTAAGGGTTGAGCTATGATACATGATTTGGGTACCCAAATCTGCGTGGGTGTGGGTCCATGGGTAAGGTATTTCTTGGCGATCCAAATTTGTCGAATGCTCGGACTTGTAGAAGAAGGTCGAGGGGACTTTGGATGCTGATTCTGCTTCTGTTGAAACTTTGTCCTGCTTGCTTCTGCAGTGTTGCCAGTATCCTGTGCTTGTTGTCCTTTTGGCACCCATATTTGTTTTGTGCCACTTGTTTTGTGATGTTGATACTGCTGCTTTCTTTGCCACGTCTGGTGGTGTCGTCGGTCTGGGTTCCTCCGTTGTGGTTGACTCTGTCGTGGTTGAGGTTGAGAGGTCGGATGGACGCTCTGCTTTGGAAAAGAAGGGAGATCCAACACTTGCGTGACCTGCCCATTAGGAAGTGATGCGTTCTTTAACTTTAATCTAGGCCAGTCCGCAACAAGTTTGGAAGGATGAGCACCGCAGGGTGTCGTGCTCATTTGGCCGCTGATGCAACCCAC
This sequence comes from Ceratopteris richardii, assembly GCA_020310875.1. NCBI lineage: Eukaryota > Viridiplantae > Streptophyta > Polypodiopsida > Polypodiales > Pteridaceae > Ceratopteris > Ceratopteris richardii. The sequence goes on from CM035427.1 coordinate 10,424,353, forward strand.
CTGACCGCTGATTGTGTCCATCTGCCCCAGCGGTTGGGTAGCTGCCCCTTCTAGTTTGCAGGAAGTCCCAGGGAAGATCTCCTTTCGTCCTTCTGATTGACAACTGTCTATAGCCAAGCCAGAGTGGGTTGGTGTAGACGTAACGTGACTGATCTGACTCAAGATCTTCCGGTCTTCCATCGCATGTGTTTTGTGGGGTCTAGGGTCACATCCGTCAGGCGGAATGCCGTTAGGGAAGTCAAGCGGTATCACTCGCCTCTGTTCTAAGGTTCCAATCTGTAAGGAGCCTTGTCTAAGATTTAGGTCCACCGAGTGATCGTATAGCCAATCTTGGCCAAGGATGAGGGGTTCTATCAGGTCGTCATCATGGCACACTAGTAGCTTCGCTGTCATGGTCACATCCTTAATGAGGATAGGAAGGTCCACCTCACCCATGCAAGGGGTTTCCATGCCTCCTAGCCCTATGAGGTATGCCTCAATCGGCCGCATTTCTACTCCTGAATCCTTATAGTGGGACCATCTAATCGCACTAGTCGCAGCACCTGAGTCAATTAAAGCCCTGAGCTCTTGGCAAGGGTTGCCGTGCTCTAGCCTAACTGTAATGAATGGTCTCCTGTCCACTATACGAGGATGAGTTCGTGACTTTACCTCACACATAGCCATGGGATATCTGGGTGTAGATTCCAGATGGTCATAATGTTCTCTCCCTAGTCCTTGTCTTCTTAGCTTCATGCGCTTAATGCGTTCTATTGCTTCTGCCTGAGCTTCCGCTCGTATTCTATTTTCTTCCTCCTTACGCTTCTTTGCCAACGTGAGTCGTCTAAGCATATCCTCAGTAAGAGGTTCTTGATATAGCCTGACTCTACAGCCACTAATATAATTAGGCATTATGTTTCCTTCCAAGGTGGCTAACTGTACTGCTCCACTTGTTGAGAGTCGGTTAATGATCATAGGTCCATAACCTCGCTTTTCTAACTTACGTGCGTGCTGTTTCATCGTATATACTAGAACTAAATCTCCTTCTTTTAGGCCTTTATCTTTCACATGTGCATCAAAATATGCTTTCTGTCGCTTCTTCGCTGCATATATTCCTGCTGCTGCCTTTAGCCTGGTTTCTCCTAATCGTTCCAAGTCCATTATTCTTGTTGATAATTCATGGCCGGTCCACTGATGTTCTTGTGCCACCTTAAGGGTCGGTATCAAGAAGTCCAAAGGAAGCACGGCATTCTGACCAAAAACCATCTGAAAGGGAGTTGCATTGAGTACGGTCTTGTAGGCCACTCGATATGCCCAAACAGCGTGATGTAACTGTTTGTCCCAATCTGAACGTTTGTTGTTCACGAGTTTCGTCAGTACGTTACAAAGTATCTTGTTAGTGCTTTCAGCCTGACCATTGGCCTGAGGATGATATGGTGCAGATTTCTTGTGAATCACCATAAAATCCTGCAACAGATATTCAATGACTTGGTTTAGGAAGTGAGTTCCTCGATCGCTCACTAACTCTATAGGCAATCCATATCTTGTAAAGACATTTTCAAATAAGAATTTTGCAGTCGTGTGAGCATCATTCTTTTTTGTGGCTTTTGCCTCTACCCATTTCGTAAGATAATCTGTGGCAACAATAATGTATTCTGCATGTGTACCTTTTGCAGGGGGGTTGATGGGTCCTACAAAGTCTATACCCCACTTTGAAAATGCACGTCCGCCCATCATGGGTTTCAATGGCATTTCATCTCTGCGCGTAGGAAACTGAGTTCTTTGGCACACATCACATCTCTTGACATAGGTATGAGCATCCATGTGAAGAGTGGGCCACCATAATCCTGCAAAGAGAATGGCTTTGACTATCCTAATGGGTCCAAAATGACCTCCTGCAACACCTTGGTGTGCAGTCTCTAGTATGCTCAGATAATCGCTCTCATGAACACATTGTCTTAGATATCCATCTCGTCCTCTTTTGTATAGGTTATCGCCGATAAGAGAATAGTCGTGAGCTTCCTGCTCCAGACTACGTTGTCGAGCTAAAGTCATGCCTTGAGGGAATGTGTTCGTCCTCAAGTATGTCACTAAAGGTTCACTCCAGTCTGGTGTGAGAGACACATGATATAATGTAGCATGCTCTACTGGTGGTCTTTCACAACAAACGTTGCATTCCTTACACCATCTGTAGACATCTGCTTCCATCGTAGGCCAATATACTCCTGATCTTTGCAGAGTCTGTAATGTTCGATGTTTTGAATGATGTTGCTTTAGTGCACCTATGTGTGCTAAATGCAACCAATTCGCATGTTCTGATTCATCTACACAACAAGCAAGAATCTTTTGATTATCCTGTTTATATATGCTTCCTGCCATTATTTGGTACCTCTGAGACTTGGTAATCTCTCCTTCTTTGATCTTAATCCTAGGATTCTTGGGTCCGTATGTCAGAATAGGGACTATAGACTTAGCCCATTCTGGTGCTATCTCAAGATTAAACAAATATGCATCTGGTAGATCATCCATTACTCCTTGAGGAGCTTCTCCTGATGTTAATCTTGAAAGGTGGTCAGCTCTAAGATGTGTCTTTCCTTTCCTGACTACTACTTCAAAATCGTACTCCATGAGTAATAGAAACCAACGTATCAGTCGTCCCGTGTTACATGGTTTGTTGACTAGGTACAATAGGGCTTGATGATCGGTAAAGAACTTGAATTTGTTGGCCAACAAGTAGTGCCTGAATTTCTTTACTGCGTAGATCATCCCTAATCCTTCTCGTTCAGTGGTGGTGTAATTCCTTTCTGCTGCGTTTAATTGCCTGCTCGCGTAAGCTATGGGGAGATCTATGCTACCTTCACTCGTGGGTTGTGCTAACACACATCCTATGGCGTAATTGGATGCATCCACATGTACATGGAATGGCTTATTCCAATCTGGGGTAGTCAATATAGGTGCTGAGCACAAACGTCGTTTAAGTTCATTGAACGAATTCTCACATTCTTCTGTCCAGTCAAAATTGGTTAAAAGAGAGTACAATGGTTTGGCTATGATTGCATACATGTGTATGAATCTCCTATAATACCCGCAATGGCCCATAAATGCCTGTACCTCTTTCACATTAGTTGGTCTAGGTAATTCTGCAATTACCTTCACCTTTTCTTCATCCGTAGAGATCCCATTTTTTGACACAATGTGTCCTAGAATTTTGCCTTGCCTGACCATGAAAACGCACTTTTCTGGGTTCAAACAAACCTGATATTCTCGACATTTGTCAAATATTTGCCTTAACTCTGGGATATGTGTCTGTCTTACATTAGAATGAGCACATATGTCATCGACATAAACTTCCAAGCTCTTGCGTAAGAATTCCTTAAAAACATGACACATGAGTCGCTGGAAAGTGGCGGGTGCATTTGTTAAGCCGAATGGCATTACACGAAATGCAAATATGCCCCATTCAGTGGCAAAAGCCGTCTTGTGTTGATCTTCTGGAGCAATGGCTACTTGATTATAGCCTGAAAATCCATCAAGAAAGCTGTAAACTTCCTTGCCCGCAACTCTTTCCAATAGATGTTCTGTGATAGGAAGAGGATAATTGTCTCTAATCGTAGCGGCATTAACTTTTTTAAGGTTAATACACACACGCAATTTTCCATTCTTCTTGGGCACTACCACAATGGGGGATACCCATTCGGTATGCTCAATTTCGTAAATGAATCCTGCTTCTATCAAGCGATCTATCTCCTCTTTAATCTTCGCAGCGTAGTTATCATTGTACGTGTATGGTTTCTGTTTCGTAGGTTTTGCATCTGGAGTCATAGGGATTCTATGAGAGCATATATCTGGATCTACTCCTTTCAAATCTTTGTAACTCCAAGCAAACACATCTCTATATTCACGCAATAGGGCAACTAACTCTTCTTCTTCTTCGGTCGTCAAATCATGCCCTATGTATGTGCATTTTTCTTCTTCCCCTTCTATGGCTACTATTATTTTCTTGGTTTTCTCTCGGTTATCATATACTTGTCCGTCATTCGCCTTTCTATTGGGCATTCGTACCATGATTCTTCTATCTTCGATTTCATATTTCTTGAAGTTCTCGGGTACTTCAAATAAAGATTCTTCTTTTTCTGTCATGGTTTCTTTCTTCTTTCTTTTCTTGCCTTCACTCTTAGTAGTCACTTCTGTGGCTAACCTCACCTCATTCGTAATTTCCTCGTGTCTCTGAGTGTGAGTCTCTACTTCGAAAAAATATTCTTCCTCTGATGCAAAGGGTGAATCCATGATAATTGATTCTAACTCGAAATCGCTTGCATCCTCAAATGCATCAGTGCTAGGTTCACATTCTTCTAAAATTGCATCGCACATGATTGGCTCTATCGTGAAAGCTGATATGTCATAGCCATCCTCGTCACAGTGGGGTGTCCATTGTTCTTCATTGATGGCTACATCCATGGTTGCTAGGATTTCTGCCCAACCATGGGGTTCAAACTCTTCGTCTGGGAATACTACAGGTGCGTAAGCTGGATCTTGAAGGGTTCGTGGATTTTGTTCTGCACCTAAGGTCCTTGCTTCTAGTCGTTCTTCCTCTTGTTTGGCTACTTTACACATCCATAAATGGGTATCCTCATGCAACCAAGAAGGATCTGATTCTAATGAGTGCACGGATTCCGTCTCTACTGGTGTCTTATGGATGGTATTCCATTGTATTGGGGGTACATCTCTATGTGAATAGTCTTTAAGATTGACTTTGGTAGTCACTCCTAAATGTTGCAAGTACAAAGAATTGGTTCCCCAATCTTGTACAATTTGCAGCTGACGCATGAATGGTCGTCCCAATATCATCTCATATGCATGGTTTTTTGCAAAGTCACAAATGGCAAAGGTATGCTCGAATTCTACACCACAAGTGGTGAGAGATATGCCTTCTAGTAAGCCTAATGGTTTTTCTATGTGTCCATCGGCCATTTGTAGCTTCATCCTGGTGGGTCTTAATGCTGGCTTACCCCAACGTTTCCATAAAGCGGTGGTAGCTATGGCTACTCCGGCTCCTGAATCTAAAATGGCTTTCGTGGTGTAGCCCTGATGGGTTATTGGAAGATAAGTGTTACCTTCCTCTCCTTCACTTACATCTCCGATCTTTTCTACGGGTATCTCTGGTACCTTCTTATGTGATCCTATCTGAGAGGGTGTGGTAGCAAACTCAGGGAATTGATTTGCTACGTGCTTCCACAATTCTGGTTTTACCTTTAACAATTCCTCTAGAGTGAGATTACATTGTACCTTAGTGTTCTTGATCACTTCCGTGTTCCTAGGGATTACTGATTCTTCATTCCTCACTATTATCGTGGGTGCTCTCATACTCATAGACTTTGCTTCCCAAGGTCCTGTGAACTGAGGTAATTCTTGTAAAGAATTAGATTCAAATCCCGTGGGTTCACTCAGTTGTTCCTCCTCTACATCATCGTAAATAGAGGGAATGTCTTGGGGGAATTGCTCCTGCAAATCATTTATTTCTTGAATAGGAGGATGAGTTCCTTGTTCTTTTCTCCATTTCTCTTCTTGTATTTCTCTCAAAAATTCATGAGAGTACCTATGTATAGAAGACAAATTGTCTTGACTTTCTGTATTGGGTACTTGAGACAGGGATGGTGCATTCCTTTCCTGTGTCTCTGGGACAATAGGGTTCCTAGGCTGATCCTTTTTCTCTTTGCTCTCGATCAAATATTCTAGCCTCTCCATCAGTCCTTGAAAGTGTAATTCCGGTTTTGCCATGTTATTCCAATTAAGATATCTAGAGGCTTCGAACAAAGCTTGTGCTAATTCTACCATCTTCATGCAAAGTTTAGTTCTCTCAATTTCCAGATCAGCTCGAGGGTAGTTCTTACTCATTTCAGCTACTTGAGGTCCCTCTTTTAATCTAGCCTGATATGCACGAAACATCATGTCTAGATTCTCTGGTATGGGTTCCGCTAAAACTGATCCTGATTTTTGAGCTGGGTTTTCTTGGTTTAATTCCTGTGAAGTTAACTCTTGGATTTTGGCTCTAGATTCCTTTAAACTTCCTTCCAACTCAGTTATCTTTTTACTCCATTTTCTCTTAATTCTTTCTCTAGAATCTTTCCAAGATTTTGTCTTTTTACTGCTAGATTCTGCAACTTCACTGGTTCCGGCTACTTTCTCTTGATTAAGCCTATGGTTCTGTAAGAGCGCCTGGGCTCTCGTTATAGCTTGGATAGGCACGTATGTAGGGTTGGATCCATCTGCGTTACTTACAATACCTATCACGTTAATCGGTGTCACATTCGAAGTGTTAACTGGGTTCTTAGGACAATCTTTGATTATGTGCTCTTTGCCACAATCAGCACAAAAGCCTTGGATGTTATAGTACTGTGATTGTCCTCCTATCGGGGGATGTGGACAATCCTTTATGAAATGGTCTCCTTGGCACCTAAAGCATGGTCCTCTAGGGCCCTGTGGTCTCTGTTGTCTCAATTGGGGCCGTGGATTAGGGTTTGTGTACATTACATTAGCATAGTCGGGCTCCCAACTAGGTTCCAGTGGAGGACTATCATAATTATATGTCTCCACATGTTCTGGTGACTCCGTGTAATAAGCGGGTGGACTAGTTACATGGGTAGAGTCAAAACTGTTTGAGTTCGGGTCACTTTCTGTGATCAAGGGTGACGAAGGCACTAAAGCCCTACTTAGGTTCTCTTCTACAGCAGCGTATTTGACTGAGATGACATTCGCTGGTGGGGGTGGCTGCTGAGCTAAGACGGGTTGAGGTCTTTGTTGAGCCTGGTATGGGTAGTTCTGAGGAGGCCTATAGTAATAAGGCTGAGCATTGTAATGGCCTTGATACCTACCTGGCTGCTAGTATGCTTGCGGGTAGTTCTGTCTTATGGTCTGTTTGTTGTATGGGCAGTCCTGAGCCGTATGATTCGTGTATCTTCTCTCAATTGTACAGTATTGGCCACTAGGGTTGGCTTGTGGTTGTGGTGCGTTTGGACACACGTTTGCCATATGATCACCACCACAGGTGTAACAACGTACATTAGTTGGTAGCTTGGGCACCTGTTTACTAGAAACTCCTAGTTTTTGGGCCACTTTTTCTGCTAGGTCCTCTATCGAATTAGACAATTTTGTGGATGCTAGAGAAGAACAATCTGAGCCCTTATAGACCTTTGAGAGTTCTAATTCATCTCCTAGGTTGTCCTCGATGTCTATACATATTCTTACACACTCCTCTAGCGTTCTGGGTTCTTTTAGGTACACATAGGAGCGTAGTTTAGAGCTCAACAAGCCGTCTAGAAACAATGAAACTTGTTTAGCTTGTGAGGGTAACTCTTGCATTGGACATCGTTCAACATATTGTCTAAACCTACGTCCTGCCAGTCTAACTGTTTCCTGAGGGGTTTGTTTAAAGCTATGAATCAACGAAGATGTGTCATGTCTAACCCCACTTTTAGAGAATTCGGTGATGAATGACTCCAAAAAGTGATGGATGTCTCTAAATTGCCTTTGTTGCAAAGGTTGGAACCAAGTTAAAGCTGTATTCTTTAACGTTAGTCCAAATGCGTTGTACTGCGTGAACATGTCTTTGACTTGTTCTGCTCTTAGTACCTGCTTGAATTCTGCGACATGATCGTAGGGATCTCCTGTCCCATCAAAATAATTTTTCATTGATTTTACTAATTGTGTGGGTCTCAACATTCTTGCGTGTTCACGTGGTCTAGGTAGAGGAAAATCATCTCTACCACCTGGTATTCCATGATCTCTTTGTCTATCCGTGGTTGTTCTATCTCTCCCTATGGGGTGAGTGAAGCTTACTTCGGGTCTTTCTTTATTCTTTTCTCTTTGATTTCCAAAGGCTGATGATGTTCCTGCTCCTTGTTGACTTGTATTCATGTTCGTTCTGGATGGAGGGAATACCAATTCACCTCTCCATGTGTATGTGTTTCTAGCGTGGTCAGGCACCACAAAGACTCTTTCTGAAGTTTCATCCAGGTATACAACCTTTCCAGGTGTATCCGGGTCCTTGAACTCATAGATTGTGATGATACCTACCTCACTAGGGTGTTCCTTTCTGTACCTCCAAAAGGCTTCATCGGTCTCTTTATTTAACAACAACTCGATACTCCTGTTATCTTGAGGGATCCACTCTGGGATGAGTACTCTCGTTAATACGGATTTCCCTCTAGGTGTTCTAGGTTCTTCTAACGGTTCTTTTCCTTGAAATTTCGCTTCCGTCTCTAATTGAATTGTGCCAAACTCATTAGTATCGTTTGGCTGCGTACTTAAGATGCACATCGTTCCTTCTTTGTCTATGTAAGCGTCTCTCTCAAATTTCACCACTGGTCTCTCCAATCCTATGGGTTGATCAGGGTTGTGCAGTTGCACCACTTGCCTTCGCAAACCATCCTCATAGATGCGAGCACCTAATCGGTTGGTTCGGAGAAACTCTAATTGCGTTCTATAGGGTCCTTCAGGTTTTTCTAAGTATGCTACATTTGACCCTCCTTCTGGTCTTTCTGTGCTAAATGCCATTTCTAATTCGCTAGTATCTGAGCTCTCGTAAGGGTAACTAGTATTCAATTGTTGAGCCCACGATCGAGCAGTAGTTCTTACACTCGCCTCTGATGATCTAAGGCTTCGTCGGTCTGACTTGCCTATATGTTTGCCTGATCTAAGGTTCATTAATTTTCTCCCTTGCTCACTTAATTACACACTTAGATCGTCTCTGATTCTTTGTTATTCCTTTTTGTTTCTTTTTAAAGGTCTTTAAGTTCTTGTCTTAATGTATGCGTCAGGAATTCGACTTTCCGTTGTAATTTTGAGTTCTCGTTCCGTCAGACTTAGGTTCTTTCCTTTAGGGTTTTAGCGTCACACACACCTTTATCTTTAGTCTTGGACTTGAAAGAATTAAGTATCTTGAACTTGAGGCGTTCCTATAGTCGTTAATCACAATGCTAACGTTTAACCTAAGCAAAAAATTGACTGAGGGGGTTGAGTAATCTTCCAACCTCGAGTCAGCTTTTCTGGTTGCTCTGATGCCCTGTTGCCCAAGAAGCCGCGCTTCCCAAGCTCTACTGTCTTCACTGCCTTGCTTGCTTGCCTTTGATTGCCTTTGCTAGACCTGAAAATTCCAATGTTAGACCAATTCACAGGATGATCAAATACTTGAGTACATATACCATTTAAGTCCCTTCCCTTTTTTTGCCCAAATTTTCAATGTGTACCCCCTGGCTTCCTAGTCCCTAACTGAGTGAACCTCAAAATAGCTTATCCAAAATTAGATGTATTCTTTATGAAAAAAACAGTTGAGGTCATGTAGTACTCGTCACGAGCTTTCTAATGAGCTATTAAGCTCAAAAAACGAACTTCGGATGAAAAAGTTATGAGCGTTCAGGCCCTGGGGGGTAAAAACTGACAAACAGGTTTTTCTCTAAATCTGAGCTAAGGGGTCTCCGATGAGTCTAATGGTCCAAAAATTTCTCAAAAATTCCCTCAAAATTGGTCAAAAATTGAAGTCCAAAATTTGCGATGGGGGTGCACAATCGCGATGGTCTGGGACCGTCGCGATGGTCCGAGCGAGCCGTCGCGATGGCCCAAAAAATCGAACCGTCGCGATGGCCCGAAGTGAACGATCGCGATGGCGTGGGGTCGAACCGTCAAAAATCGAACCGTCGCGATGGCCCGAAGTGAACAATCGCGATGGCGTGAGGTCGAACCGTCGCGATGGTCCGGAAAGTGAACCGTCGCGATGGCGCGGTCAACGGTCAAAGGTCGAACCGTCGCGATGGCTCGATCAAGCGGACAATCGCGATGGCGCGGGTCAACGGTCAACGGGGAACAATCGCGATGGTCCGAGGTGAACCGTCGCGATGGTCCGCGATGCGATGGCTTGAGCCAATCGCGATGGTCCGAATTTTGGAAGTGTCGCGATGGTCCAAAAAATGAACCGTCGCGATGGTCTATCGTGACACGTGGCACTGTCGTGGCGATGGCGTGAGCCAATCGCGATGGTCCGGGGTCAACTGAACCGTCGCGATGGTCCAAGTGGACCGTCGCGATGGTTCAAGTGAACCGTCGCGATGGTCCGAAAAGTGAACCGTCGCGATGGTCCGGCCGAGCCGTCGCGATGGCGTGAGCCAATCGCGATGGTGCGACACAATCGCGATGGTCCGAGCCAATCGCGATGGTCCACCAAACAACGAATTTTTGAAATGCAAGAATGGTTCCGTGTATGCGCAGGGATCGCCTACCTCGTGGTGTGGTCGCCTACCTCAAAGTCCGAAAGTTGCAGACCATCGCGATGGTCCGCCCTACTCGGAAATTTCTGACAGAAAGTACATGTTTTACCTTTTGGAAGCTCTCCTGATGCTCTGAAGCTCTGTACCTGCAAGAAAACTCAAGAAAATGCAAGCACACACAAGCACAAACACTCTCTCTCACTCTCTCGCATGCACAAATGAGGGGAAATGAGGAGAATGGGTGGATATGGTGAATTTTCTGATTTTTTTGGAGATGAAGATGATGATGCGATGATGAAGATGGAGTATGGGGAAGGTAAAAAACACTAAAAACTAAGTAAAAACAATAACCAAAAACTGAAATTTTTACCTTCCAACGCCACTTCTTGCTATACTCTTACCATCACACATTCGTCCTAGACTCGATCCCCGGCAACGGCGCCAAATTTGGTGTTGCTCTAGCACAATGGTGAGAACCACGTTAAGAAGCTTCACCTCCTTAATGTCAATCCGTGGAAGAGGTAGGAGTGATATGAAGATCGTGAATGTGAGATGAAGTGAAAGTGAAGGTGAGAAGCATAGAAATGCACACACACATACACACACACTACGAAGAGACAAGCAAGACACAATGGAAGGTGAGAAATCAACTCTATTACTCAAGAACACTCTTACAAGCTCAAACTAGCTATATGCTCACACTAACCAAAATGAACCAACCTCAAAAATGAGCTCTCTAGCTCTTTTTATAGTTTCTAGACTAGTTTTGACCGGTTTCACATCTAGTGACCGGCATAGTTAAAAAATAGGTCCTAGAGGCTATTTGGAAGGGTAAACGATGTCTAAAAATAACGAAAATTGGTACGAGCATTCTACCTAAGCTCCTCAAGCTCGAGGACTCCTCGGCTTGCACAAAATGGAGCTATGAATTACAAAATGAGGTTTTGTCTATATTACATATGTTACAAGAGTGATGAAGATCACTGTTGGATGTTTGAAGAGGTAATAAAAACATATTTGTTTGAAAAATAATCCGACTGGCTCCCTGCTCCGTCTTTACATGCTTCCGTGGCGTCTGTGCCTCTGGCTGCTTCCAACAGCATGCCTACCATGCTCTGAGACCACAAATATCCTCTCTGAAGTATTATCTAAATAGGTCACTTTGCCTTGGCTATCGGGGTCTTTAAATTCGTAGATCGTAAGTGCTCCGACCTCATTTGGTTGATCAGGCTTATACCTCCAAAAAGCTTCATGAGTCTCTTCGTTTAAGAGGAGATCTATGCTCTTATTGTCCTAGGGAACCCACTCTAGTGTGATAATTCTAGTGAGGACTGATTTGCCTCGAGGGGTTTTAGGCTCTCCACCTATGTTTCCTTGCTCTAGGTCTCCTATGTCCATTTTGGGGATCACATTACCAAATTCGTCTGTCCTATCTAGGTGGCTGGTGACTACATATATGGTTCCTTCTTTGTCTAGGTATGCTCCATTTTCAATTTTGACTATTGGATGTTCTAGTCCAATGGGTTGATCTGGGTTTTCTGGAACATAGATCTTCCTAGGCCGTCCTCATAGATGCACGCACCTAATCGGTTGGCCCTAAGGTATTCGAGTTGCGTCTTGTAAGGACCTTTGACCCTTTGTAAGTATGGCATGCCTGAACTTCCTGTGGGTCTCTCCATAACTTGAGACATCTCTAATTCACTAGTATTAGAGCTAGGGTAGTGTGAATAATGGCTCAACTGCTGGGCCCAAGAGCGAGCCTTATGATTGATACGAGCTTCAGAGGACTTAAGGCTTTGTCTATCTCTTCCTAGGTGTCGTCCTGATCTAAGGTTCATATGCCCAATTGAATAACCCCAAATTTCCCAAGTACAACTTCATTGCTGAGTTCTTTTGTATTAACCACTTTCTCTTTTTAATTTTTCTTAGGATGTCGCTTCTTGTCCAATCAATGTTCGTCACAAGGAACACTTAGGTTTTATCGTACTTGAGTTTGGTCGCTTGATTTAAATTCTTTTCCCTTAGGTTGTTTCGCAAATGGAATTTCTTTGTACTTGCACTTGAGTGATTAGAGTTCTTGGACTTTGTCATGCTTAACATAACCTTAATTGATCAAAACCTCTATCCGTACTTGGCCTAAGCTAGGAATTGAGAGAGGGTGTTGAGAATTTCCAACCTTTAGTTTCTCTCCTTGGTTGTCCTTGTGTGCCCACGAAGCTTGTTCCCAAGCTTGCACTTACTCTTGCTTGAATGCCCTTTGATGCTCTCAATGGACCTGTAGATGTCCCAAAGTTAGCTCAAGATTTGAATTCAATTGACACAAAAAACCATCTTCATTCATGCAATTCAGAGATTAAATTGTTCTTTGGCTTTATGGAAAACCATCCTAAAGATCCCTCAATTTTCTTCCCCATGAGTATGGTCAATTTTCTTCCCCACGAGCTTTCCAACAAACCCAAGATCACAACAAACCGATTTCGTATGAGAAGGTTATGCTAGTTCAGGGTTCTAGGGCTAGAACAGGGTTAAAGCAGGCTAATAGCTAGACAAGATTTCTCAAATTACCTGTGTAGCGGCTTCGCAATGCTCTAATAACCATTAGTGTTTCCCAAATATTAGCAAAAAATAGAACAACTATCTCTTGCCCTAAAAAATGCCGAATTTGCATTCCAATTGCAATTGAGTGGTTTGTCAATCGCGATTGATGTGTCAATCACGATGAACGTGTCGCGATTGACAGTTCCATCATGGCTGTCAATCGTGATTGATGGGTCAATCACGATTGACACGTGGCCTGAAATTTCTGTCAGTCATGGTCAAACAATCGTTGATTGGGTCAGTCACGATTGATAGATCCGTCGGGGCTGTCGATCGTGATTGATGGGTCGATCGTAATTGAAACATGGCACACGAAGGCTTTGTCGGTCAGGGTCAAAGATAGACCCATCAAGGCTGTCAATCGCGATTGATGGGTCGATCGTGATTGATGGGTGGATCGCGATTGACATGTGGCACGCGCAGATTGTGTCGGTCAGGGTCAATCGGTCATTGACTCTGTCGGTCATGATCGATATCATGATTGACAGGTCCGTCGGCAAGTGTCCGCCATCGTTTGTCGATCGCGATGGACATGTCAATCGGGATTGATAGAAAACAGAGGAATTTTAAAATTTTAGACATACTTTTGGAATGCTCTAGGCCTACACATCATGTTTATGCACTTAGTTTAGCAGTTTGGTCGATTTTTTTGTCAATCGATGTTGATAGCAATCAGGGCACCCAAGGACTGACAAGACAAGGAAGCTAGTGGAGAGAGTCAGAGCAAAGAGAAGGATTAAGTAGATAGAGTAGCCAACGTAGATCTAGAAGATAGGCCCTTCAATTTTTTCCAAATCGACATCTTTATAAGAGTGATTCTCATCACTAACAATCATTGTAACTACCATTTCACCTTTTTGTAACTCCATTTTCTTCAAGCCGAGGAGTCCTCCGGCTTGAGGAGTATTAGAAGCATCACCTACCAATTTTCATAATTTTTAGACCTCGTTTGAGCCCTCAAATAGGCCCTGGAACCTAATTTTTAACTAGGCCGGACACTAGGTCTGGACAAGGCCAAAAACTAGTCAAAAACTATAAATAGAGCTAGAGATCTCATTTTTGAGGTTAGCTTGTTGTAGTTTTGAACTTGTAAGAGCACTTTTGAGTAATCTAAAGAACTCCATTGTCTCTCTCTTTTTTCTTGCCTTGTGTGCGTGTGTGTGTGTGTATGTGTGTGCATGTTAGTGTGCTTCCCACTCACTCACTTGTGCCATCACTTGTTCGAGGTCTTCATACCATCCTCACGTCTTCCCGGATTGACATTAAAGGAGGTGCTACTCATCACTCAGCTACACCAAATTTTGGCGCCGTTGTCGGGGATCCAGCTTTGAGGACGAGCGTGTGATGGTAAGACGTAGAGTGTGACGTTGGCAAAGTAGGTAATTTCTTTACTCTTTCTTACTTCACCATCATCGTCACCATCATCATCCTCACCATATCCCACCTCCATCTCCATCATCGCGAAAATTTCAATTTTTGATCATATCTCCTTTCCCCTTCCATTTCCCTCATTTCACTTGTGAGAGAGAGCGAGAGAGCGAGTTGTGTGCACTGATTTTGCATGTTTTTTGAGCTTCCTTGCAGGTTTTTGCTGTATCATCCTCTCCAGTAGGCTGCACAGGTACATAAAAGCTCAACTCTGTCTCTGTGTTGTAGACGCGATCGACAGAAAATTTCATCTTTTGGTAAAACAGAGTACACCACAAGAACACTCATGATGAGCACTTTGCAAAACACTAATCAAAATTAAAAAATTCCTTAATCCTCTGTCAATCGCGACCGACATTGTCGATCGCGATCAACAACCATGATTGACAGACTCTGTCAATCGCTACTGACAGACCTTGACGGACTGCCACGTAGGACTCAATCAATTGCGATCGACACCATCGATCGTGACCGGCTGAAATTTCACGATTGACTCAAAGACTCGCGTTGTCACGTGTCCATCGCGACGGACACATCCCCGATTGACTGAAATTATGGTAAAAATTACGGAAAATGTGTCGATCGTGATTGACACCGTAATTTGTGATTGATAGGACTCATGACCAACTCCGTCGATCGCGATTGACACTGTCAATCGTGACTGACGTGTCGATCGTGATCGACAGCCATGACGGACACCTCAATCAATCGCGATTGACAGACCTGTCGATCGCGATTGACAGGCATTTTTGCCAAATTTCTAGGGTTTTTTATTCCAAGTTTTTGGGGTAAATTTTAGGCATACTTATCAAGGAATTAGTGATTTTTGAGGTCCCTACACGTGTGTTTTGAGAAAAATCCCGTGAACTCTTAGCCTATTTGAACTCTATTATAACTCCAAAACCCTGAACTCTCCTTCCTCATAGGAAATCCATTCGGGGTGATCTTAGGCTCATTGGAAAGCTCGTGGGGACCATACCCAGGGGGAACAAACATAAGGGATCTCTAGAATCGTTTTCCATAAAGACAAAAGGCTAATTGATATCTGAGTTACATGAATGAAAATGATTGGTTCTATGATTTGAATTTAAGTCTTGGGCTAACTTTGGCACTTTTACAGGTCTAATGAGAGCACTAGAAGGAATCCAAATCAAGGGCATTCCGTAAGCTTCAGAACGGGGTTCTTGAGCACCAAAGAGCACGGAATCAGCAACTGAGGTTGGAATATTCTCAACTCCCTCTGTCAATTCTTAGCTTAGGCTAAGTGCGAGTAGTTCTAGAAGTAAATCAGGGCGACGATAGGCATCCATCAAGTTGAAGACTACTTAAATACTCAAAGTTCAAGCTAAAACATAATCTCTGTGCGATCGATAACTTTAAAGGAAAAGAACATAACGTGGAACGATCAACTTAAAGTGCAAAAATTAACTCAAGTATTCCTGACAGCGTGATATCAGACAAGATCATAAACACGATAATCAACTAAAAAGAACCAAGTGACTGATACAAATTGATCGGCAACGAGGCTGTACCTTGGGTAAAAATTGGGATTGCTCAGTTAGGCATATGAACCTTAGATCAGGACGACACCTAGGGAGAGATAGTCAGAGTCTTAGGTCTTCAGAGGCTAGTGTCAATCATACTACTAGGTCTTGGGCCCAGTAGTTGAGCCATCATTCTCACTACCCTAGCTCTAAAACTAGCGAGTCTGAGATGTCCCACGGTATGGAGAGACCTAAAGGAAGTTCAGGTGTGCCATATTTACATAGGGTAGAAGGCCCTTACAAGACGCAGCTGGAATAGCGTAGGACCAACCAATTGGGTGATAGTATCTATGAGGACGGCCTAGGAAGATCTGTGGTCCAGATCAGAAACCCAGATCAACCCATTGGACTAGAACGTCCAGCAGTCAAGTTTGAAAATGAAGCATACTTGGACAAAGAAGGAACCATATATGTAGTCACCAGTCACCCAGAAAGGACAGATGAATTCCGAAATGTGATCCAAGAAACGGACTTAGGTGACCTAGAGCAAGGGAACATGGGTGTAGAACCTAAAACCCCTCGAGGCAAATCAGTTCTCACTAGAATTCTCACACCAGAGTGGGTTCCCCAGGACAATAAGAGCATAGATCTATTCTTAAACCGAGAGACCAATGAAGCCTTCTGGAGGTATAAGCCTGATCAAGCAAATGAGGAAGGAACAATCACAATCTATGAGCTCAAAGAACCTGATAGCCCAGGCAAAGTGACCTATTTAGACATTACCTCGGAGAGGATCTTTGTGGTCTCGGAGCATGGTAGGCATGCCTACACTTGGAAGGGTGAATTTGTTTTCCCCCAACCGAGATCTAACGTCTCCTATGGCCACCCTAGAGCAGGGACATCCCAAGCTCATGGAGCTCAAAGGGACAGAAGTAGAGATAGACCAGAGGTGAGTTTCCCCAACCCGTTGGGAAGAGAAAGAACGAGAACGGAAATGGATAGAGTGGAACCTGAGAGACCTCACGCCCCAAGAAACCAAAGAAATGGAGATAAATTCCCTCTGCGAAGGCCTAGAGAACACACTAGAACCTTGAGGCCCACCCAATTGGTTAAGTCTATGAAGAACTACTTTGATGGAACTAGAGACCCATATGATCATGCGGCCAAGTTTAGGCAAGTCTTGAGAGCTGAACAAGTTGAGAACCTATTCACGCAGTATAATGACTTTGGCCTCACCCTTAGGAACACCGCTCTTATGTGGTTTCAACCACTAAATGAGAGACACTTCAGGAACATAGACCAACTTCTAGAGGCTTTCATTATTGAATTCTCTAAGAGTGGCATAAGTCATAACACTTCCTCACTGATTCACAGCTTCAAGCAAACCCCTCAAGAGATGGTAAGACTTGCAAGAAGAAGGTTTAGGCAATACCTAGAGAGATGCCCTGTTTCTGAGTTGCCCACACTAGCCAAACAATTGGCTTTATTCCTAGATGGACTGCTAAGTACGAAGTTGAGATCATATGTGTACTTGAAAGACCCTAGGACCATAGAAGAGTGTGTACGCATGTGCATCGACATCAAGGATAACCTATGGGAAGAATTAGAACATTCCAAAATCTACAAAGATTCAGACAGTTCCACTAGCCTCTCTTCCTCACAATCCACATCTATTGAGGAACTCGCTGAGAAAGTAGCTCAAAAACTAGGTGTCTCTAGCAAACAAATCCCAAGATTTGCCCCAGTTAAGCGGTGCTATACTTGTGGAGGTGACCATATGGCGAGCGTATGTCCCATCATGGCTCAAACCCCAAGTGAATCCTAGTAGCCAATACTGCACCATAGAATGGAGATACACTAATCACACAACAGAAGATTGCCCATACAATAAGCAAGCGGTTAGGCAAACCTACCCTCAACCATATCCACAACAGGGAAGATATCAGAACTAGTACCCACCACAACAGTATGCTAGGCCTCAAAAAACCTACCAACCACAATATCAAGCCCAGTAGAGGCCTCAACCAGTGCTAGCACAACAACCTCCTGCTCCAGCCAATGTGATTCCTGTAAAGTATGCAGTTGCTGAAGAAAATTTCAATAGAGCTATAGTCCCAATAACACCATTACTTTTCGAAAGTGACCCTAGTGACCATAACTTTGATTCTGCACATATTGATAGCCCCCAAGCTTACTACATGCAGTCTCCTGAACATGGTGAGTTGTTGGAGCAAGTGTATGACAAGCCTAAGTATTGGCTTGAGTCTCACAAAGTCTTAGAAGAAGCCTTAAAAAGAAGACTATGTAAAGTTCACTTGTGAACTACCTCTTGTAACTTTTGAAGAGTTTACTTAATGTAAAAGTGAAAGAATCTTAAGTGGTTGAGTCCACTTGATCAAGAATGGAAAGAGGAGCCACGAATTTGTGATTTGTGGTAGGTAGAGAATCAAATCAATCATTGATTGATTGGAGAGTGATTGAGGGAAGTTAGCCTCCCAAACTCAACTATAAATAGATGGCAGTTTTAGTCGTGGTTAGAGAGGCCTATGTGAAGACCTCCAAGAGCTGAGATTTATGCCATATCAAGGTGTAATTACAAGGCACACATATGTATCAGTAAGTCATTGTATTGTACAAGCAATATACTTTCATTTTCATGATTATTTGAGTTCATCTTTTCATGTTCTTGTGAAGTGTACTACTCACTGCCATTACTCTCAGTTTTTCTCAGTCAGCTTGCAGAGATGTTTTCTCTGAGCTTGGTGCATCATTTTCAGTAATTTAACTTGGTAAAGTTAGCTCTATAAGTCTACTATATGCTCACAAATTTGCATGTCATTTGGATGTTTCCATCTTCAGTTATGCTAAGTTGAAGTCAATAGTGTCTGTGCATTTTCACTTCTCTGTTAGGTACCCGACTTTTTCACTCATCTTGGCAGAGGTGTTTCTCAGTCGTTACTTATCCAAATTCAGTGATTTAAAGCTTTTTGAATTTAGCTTACTGTCTAGTACAACCATACAAATTTTCATAATCATTGGATTCTTACATTTTGAGGTATGTTGATTTTTTTGCTCACTAGTCTCAAACTATAGCAGCCCGTGAAAATCGGGATGATGTCATCGCTTGTTAAAACTCATTCTCAGTGTGTGCTTCATTATTTTTTATGAGATTACTCTTGAAAGTTAGCTCCCTAAGTTATCTAGACTTCCCGAAGAGGAATTAAGCTAATTGCTGCTGTGCTCAGAGAATTATGTAAAACACTGGACAGGTGTATGAACCAAGAATAGCAATTTTTCACCTCTGAGCTAACTCCAACTTATCTGTTTTGATCTATTTTTTTGAGAGTGATCTTCCAAGGTACATAGGGTGTCTAATACATCCATTGGCAAGCTAAAAGGGCCCACCATATACTTATGGAGTTCATTTGGCTGGTGTAGATCAAGGATTTTGCAACACCTCTTTATCTTCAAGCATATACCTATCCATCTCTTCACATGAGTCCTACTTGATGGGGGAAGTATCTCAACCCCTAAGCAACGACGAAGCACGAGTGACCTCCATAGGTATCCTTCTTTGACCTCTACACACCAAAAATCCTCTTACTCAGAGCTTATGCAGAGAACTCCAGTGAGCTTTTGTAGACCTGTAGTAGACACCAAAGGCTTTCCAACAAAATAAATTTCACTTCAAATGGATGCTTACACAAAGAGAAAGAATGTCTACAACATAAGCTAGTTGAATGCTCACAACTGCTAGTCAAGCAGAGACCTCACTTCACTCCAGCACACGTTTCTCAGCAATTATACAAAGAATGAATCTCAAACTTGTGTCAACTTTAGAGCACTCTAATAGCTACCCAATGACACCAAAATCATAGCAAATGGATAAATAGAGAAGGAGAAACAGCCCTTACAACAGAGAGCAAAATATTTCCAACAGAGCCTACACATAGAGAGAGATATCAATCACACAACTTCACTAAAATGAATGTTGCTCCCATATTACTTAGAGAGTGCTCCAGAGAATTGATGAGCGTAAAATAGACTTTAATAGCTATCCAATGAGACAAGAATTACATCAAATGGATACAATATGAGGGAGAACCAATGCTAACAACTCAGGGGTAGAGAGTTGCAACACTGCCTACGCACACACATAGATATGCCTACTAAAAGAAAAGAAAGAAGCAAGCAAGGGGCTAGCTTAAGCAAGGGGCTTGCTTATCACAACTCCAGCACTTAGTGCTCACTTTACATGAGCTAAAAACTCCAAGAAGATGACCCAAAAGAAGTCGGGATACATGCTCCTTTTATAGTGAGAAGTGTGCCCCTAAAATCTAGGAACTACCTTTCCAAATCAGCCTCCTAACTTGGAGGACTTAGTTGAGATGACTTGGGGAGTGGTTGAGTGACTTTTCTTGATGGAATCTCGTGGCTTTTGGCTTCCTTTGATTGCTCCACATTTCCATAAAAGATTCCCCATGAATTTGTAGCTTGAAGCTTGACTTTTAACACTCCCCCTCAAGCTTCAATTCTTCATCCTCATCCAAGCTCCTTCATGTCGATGCATTGCTTGAATTTTGAAATCTTCATCCCATCCAAAGCCTTTGTAAAAGTGTCCGAAACTTGGTACTTGGTACCAATATGATGTACTGAAACTTCCTTGGATATCACCTTTTCCCTTATGAAGTGTTAGTGCACTTCAATATGCTTGGTTCTAGCATGATAGACAAGATTCAATGCTAGATGAATGCTACTCATGTTGTCACAAAAAATTGGATATGTGTCAACCTGCAAATTTAGCTCCATAAATAACTTCTTAATCCACATTATCTCACATGTGACATGAGCCAAAGCTCTATACTCAGCCTCGGTGGAAGATAATGACACCGTGGGTTGCTTCTTTGAAATCCATGAGATGATCTTGCTACCTAGCATGACTAGGTAACCACTTGTACTTCTTCTATCCTCCTTCGAACCGGCCCAATCGGCATCAGAATAAGCTTTGACCCGCATATCATCATCAAATGAATAGAACAATCCTTCATTTATAGTGGCCTTGAGATATCGTAACATTCTTCTTGCAGCTTGCAAGTATGTAGTCCTTGGACTATGCATAAATTGTGATAACACTCCAACTCCATATGCTATGTCGGGCCTAGTTATTGTGGCATAATTGAAAGAGCCTACAATAGATCGATACAAGGTTACATCCTCTAATGGCTCTCCATCAATGGAGCTTAGCTTTACATTAACTTCCATGGGATTTGAAATAGGCTTGCAATGTAGCATCCCAAACTTCTCAAGTAGGTCTAGAATATACTTCCTTTGTATGAGCATAATACCTTCTTCTTTGTATACAACTTCAATGCCAAGAAAATACCTAAGATCTCCAAGATCAGAGATCCTAAACTCCTTTCCAAGCTTTTCCTTGATCTCCTCAATGCCCTTTGTATCATTACCTTCAATGATAAGATCATCTACATACACGCACATGTAGACTACAAGTTCTCCTCTTTGTTTGATGAAGAGAGATGGATCCACCTTGCATTGATTGCAACCACATTTGATCAAATAGTCCACCAATCTTTGGTTCCAAGCCCTTGGAGCTTGCTTTAGGCCATAAAGTGCCTTCTTTAACCTACAAACATGACGTGGAAATTCTTTATGAACAAAACCTAGTGGTTGCTCCATGTATATCTCTTCTTCCAAGTCTCCATTGAGAAAGGCATTCTTGATATACAATTGGAAAAGCTTCCATCTTTTGCTAGCAGCCATTGCAATGAGTGTCCTAATGGTGCTCATCTTTGCCACGGGGCTGAATGTCTCTTCAAAGTCCACTCCATAGGTTTGTGCAAAACCCTTGGCCACCAATCTTGCTTTGAACCCGGAAATAGATCCATCTGAATTCCTCTTTACTTTATGCACCCACTTATTACCTATTACCTTCATGTTCTCCTTCTTGGGAACTAGAGTCCATTTTTTATTTTCCTCAAGTGCGTCGATCTCTTCTTGCATTGCCTCTTTCCATTTGTTGTACCTGCTTGCATCTTCATAGCAATCGGGCTCATGATCTTCTACTACTTTGTTCATATATGCATAATGTGTTGCCATGTATGAATCATAAATAAACCTTTGAGTTGGATACTTAACTCTAGAAGACTTCCTTTCTTCACCTTTTGGACGAATAAACCTCCTTTTCCTTGGGAACTTGATCTCTTTCTTTGACATGACTTCTTTCTCCATCATGTGTCCTTCATCATCTTCAACTTCATTAACTTCTTCATCCAACTCCACCAATGTTGCTTTGCCTTTGTTGATTGATTGTGCTTCATAGCTTGATGAAGATCTCCCCCTCCATGGTGAGTTCATGCTTGAACTATCTTCATTGATGGAACACCTTGGGCCGCTTAGCTCTAGGTCGATTTGTTCTTCATCATGTCCATGTTTTTCTTCTTCATAGTCCTGCATACAATCATACTTCTTATACCAAGGGAGTAGCTCATCAAATGCTACATCCCTTGATATCCTCAAGTCCTTTTTGTTTGGGTTGAAGCACCTGTAACCTTTATGATCATTTGAATATCCTAGAAACACACACTTTTCTGCCTTTGGTTGTAGCTTGTGCCTCAATTCACTTGGCACATGTACATAACAAGTACATCCGAATATCTTCAAGTGGGAAAGATCAGGTTTCTTACCATAATAGGCTTGATATGGTGTCAAGCCATGGATCCGTGAGGTAGGAGCCCTATTCATAAGATACACAGCGGTATTTGCTACATCACTCCAAAACATGTTAGGTACATTCATCTCATTAAGCATCGCTCTAGCAATTTCGGTAATGTATCTATTCTTTCTCTTTGCTACTCCATTTTGTTGGGGTGTGTACCTGCATGTTACTTGCCTCTTGATGCCTTGACCCATTAAAAAATCAGAAAACTCATTGGAGAAATATTCTCCCCCTCCATCGGACCTTAGCTTCTTGATATATGTACTTGTTTCCTTCTCTACCGTTGCTTTGAATGCTTTGAAACATGTAAACACATCTGATTTGTTTTTTATGAAATAAACCCAAACCATCCTTGTGCAATCATCTATAAAAGTGACAAAGTACTTGTTACCTCCAATGGATTTCTCTTTGGTTGGCCCCCACACATCTGTATGTATCAACTCCAATGGATGTTGGCTTATGTAGCCACTCTTCTAGAATGGAAGTCTTGCTTGCTTCCCTAGTTGACAAGATTCACATAAATGCTTCATACCTTGTCCTTGGAAGTTGGGAAGACCTTCAACCAGCCTTTTGAATTACATTTCCTTCATTCTTTGTATGTTGATGTGACCTATTCTCTTGTGCCACAAGTCCAACTCCGAAATCCTCTTGTTTCCATATGTGAAGTAGACATGTTGAGTAGAATGAGAATTTACCTCCAAAGTGAAGAGTCTCCCGTGCTTCTTTCCTCTTGCTATGACCTTGTAACCTTGCTTAGGGTTCTCCACAAAACATCCACCTTTGTTGGACCTTACCTGATAGCCTCTTTCAACCATTTGCCCAACGGACACCAAGTTCTTTGTGATAGTAATTACATGCAAGACATCCTTGAGACATCTTCCTTCCTCCTTGTCATCCAAAGCTACATCTCCAACATGGGAGATCTCATGGGTTGTATCATCACCTGTTTCTACATGTCCTTTACCTTTGGGAATATGTCGATTAGTAAACCAAGAAGCATTGCAACTCATATGGTTGCTACATCCATTATCAATATACCAAGTGTTATCTACTTTGCTTGAATTCCCATTCATGTGCATCATCAAGAGATTGTCATTTTCTGAACTTGTAGAAGCATAATTACCATGGCCTTTGTATGAAGAGCCTTGATTATAGCTCCTTTGGTTTCCTCCTTGGTAGCAATCTCTAGCATAGTGGCCAAACTTGCCACATATGTAACATCCTTCGCCATCTTGATTCCTGTTTTGTTGATGTCGTCCTCCTCTTCCTCTTGTTCTTCCTCTCCCTCTTTGTGATGAGGTGCCTTGGTCATGTCCTTGATTGCTTAAGTGGCTTCGCCTTCCTCCAAACCTTCCTTTGCCCCTTCCTTGTCCTCGTCTTCCTTTGCCTCTTTGATTACCTGCATAGAAAACTTGTGCATCCTTGCTTTTAGTTGAACTTCCACCTATGTTCATCTCTTCGGTCACGATGAGAGCAACCAATTGCTCAAAATCGGGAAGATTATCCCTTACATATACTGAAGTGGTAAAGGGTTTCCACTTCTCATCATCTCTCAAACCATTGAGAGTATAAGCCACAAGATCGTCATCGTCTACGTGGCTTCCAATGGATCCCAATGCATCTGATAACTCCTTGACCTTAAGTATGTAGTCATTTATGCTACTCCCTGAGCTCTTCCTAAGGTTGTTGAGCTCATTCTTGAGTTGGATCTTCCTTGCTTTGGTGCTTGTTGAATAAAGCCTTTCAAGTGTCTCCCATACCTTCATGCTTGAATCCAAGTATTGGATATGGCCGATCATGCTATTGCTAATGTGTTGGGAAAGAATAAAGATAACCCTCTTGTCTCTTTCATTCCATTCCCTAAAGGCCCTTCTCTGGTCATTGGTTGGATTCTCATCCAACCTAGGTCTTGGTTCACTTCCACTAATCAACCCCCAAAGACCCTTGCCCATAAGATAGTTGGAGACCCTAAATCTCCATGGTTGATAGTTACCTTTGTCTAGCTTTTCAATTTGAGTGTTGAAGTCTCCCATATCTAGTCTTTGATACTTGACCTAGCCCTTGGCTAATGCTCCAATGTGTGTAAAATGAAAATGAGGCTCTCAGGTTACCTCAATCCAAAGCTCTCCTTAGATGGACACCTTGTGCTCTTGCAAATTTGAGTAGAATAGCTCCCCATTGATGTGAGCTACCTCCAAGAACCTTTTCTTGATGCACATCTTCAACCACCAACTCCAAGAAGTCTTCTTGCTTGTATGTGATGCCTCCAAGATTCCCAAATGCTCTGATACCACTGATGGGGGAAGTATCTCAACCCCTAAGCAATGACGAAGCGCGAATGACCTCCACAGGTATCCTTCTTTGACCTCTGCACACCAACAATTCTCTTATTCAGAGCTTATGCAGAGAACTCTAGTGATCTTTTGTAGACCTATAGTAGACACCAAGGGCTTTCCAACAAAATATATTTCACTTCAAATGGATGCTTACACAAAGAGAAACAATGTCTACAACATGAGCTAGTTGAATGCTCACAATTGCTAGTCAAGCAGAGACCTCACTTCACTCCAACACTTTTTTCTCAGAGATTATACAGAGAATGAATCTCAAACTTGTGTCCACTTTAGCGCACTCCAATAGCTACCCAATGACACCAAAATCATAGCAAATAGATAACTAGAGAAGGAGAAACAGCCCTTAAAACAGAGAGAAAAATATTTCCAACAGAGCCTACACACAGAGAGAGATATCAATCACACAACTTCACTAAAATGAATGTTGCTCCCAGGTTACTCAGAGAATGCTCCAGAGAATTGATGAGAATAGAATAAACTATCCAATGAGACAAGAATTACATCAAATGGATACAATATGAGGGAGAACCAATGATAACAACTCAGGGGTAGAGAGTTGCAACATTGCCTACGCACACACATAGATATGCCTACTAAAAGAAAACAAAGAAGAAAGCAAGGGGCTAGCTTAAGCAAGGGGCTTGCTTATCACAACTCCAGCACTTAGTTCTCACTTTACATGAGCTGAAAACTCCAAGAAGATGGCCCAAAAGAATTCGGGATACATGCTCCTTTTATAGTGAGAAGTGTGCCCCTAAAATCTAGGAACTACCTTCCAAATCAGCCTCCTAACTTGGAGGACTTAGTTGAGATGACTTGGGGAGTGGTTGAGTGACTTTTCTTGATGGAATATCGTGGCTTTTGGCTTCCTTTGATTGCTCCACATGTGCATAAAAGATTCCCCACGAATTCGTAGCTTGAAGCTTGACTTTTAACACTACTATAGTGAAGAACTGAGTGAACCTAGTTGGGAGCTAGATTACGCAAATGTCATGTACACAAACCCCAACTGTAGACCTCAACCTAAGCAAGTAAGACCTCCATTTCCTAGAGGGCCATGCTATCGATGTCAGGGAGATCACCTCATTCGTGATTGCCCAATGCCTGCACCTACACAACCCCAGTCAGTAACAATCTAGTGCTTCTATCAAGATTGCGGAAAGGAGCATCTCCTATTAAGGTTATTGGGTTAGTAGTAGACTCTACAGGAAGTGTCACTTCCACTGCACTAGTGCAAGTGGTCACTAGAGCTCACGCTTTGTAGCAAAACCAAGGTTTGAACCAAGAAAAGAGCATTGAGGTTAGCGAAATTGAGAGCATAACCAAGAAAAGGACTAGAGCCTGGAAAGATAGTCAAGAAAGGATGAAAAGACAATGGGCTAAGAAGATGAGTGAACTCGAGGAAAGCCTAAGAGAAACGAGAGCCAAGATAATTGAACTTACATCTCAACCTCTCTCTCACACAAACCCACCTCCACCATTCCCATCTCCATCTGATCCACCACCTTCCAACCCACCTCAGGCTACCCCACCACCCCCTAGAGTAGGATTAGTATTAGCATATCCACTCCCGAGGGCCTAAATATGATGCTTAGGGCATATCAGGCCAGAGTCCAAGAAGGGCCAAACGTGATGGATCATGAAAAGTGTTACCCTAGAGCCAAACTAGAGCTTGAACGAACTAAAATTTGTGCTAAGATGGTGGAATTGGCTCAAGACATGTTTGAAGTTAGTCACGTCTTTAACACCTCTAGTTCAACTAAGACGCAGTTGCTCTTTGATGGACTGCTAGAAAGATTGGAGAGGCTAATTGCACAATCGAAAAAGGAACCTGCCTCGCAAAATAAAGACAAGCCAAGTGAAAGGCTAAGCCTTCCCACCCACGAAGCTTATGTGCCTAACTCCACAGAGCGAGACACATCTTCTTCTATGAATCGGTACTCACCCGAATTCTTACGAGAGATTCAAGAAGAGAAATGGGCAAAAGAGAGTGAACTCCTTCCTCCCATTGAACTTGTGGATGACACGCATTATCAATTCCCACAAGATATTCCCTCCATTTATGGAGAGCTGGAGAGTGCACAATCTCAAGAGAGATTAGACTTTGACTCTAATTCTTTACATGAATTACCCCACTTCACAGGCCCATGGGAAGCTAAGTCTACTTGTATGAGAGCACCCACGGTCATGGTACGAAACAAAGACTCAATCATACCTATGAATACGGAGGTAGTAAAGAACACTAAAGTGCAGTGCAATCTCACTTTAGAAGAGCTACTCAAGGTTAGGCTAGAACTGTGGAAACATGTAGCCAAATAAGTACCAGAGGTAGCTAAACCTCGTTCTCAGGTAGGTTCTCATAGAACAGTGCCGGAGATACCTTTGGACAAGATAGGAGACATGAGTGAAGGAGAAGAAGGAAACACCTAACTACCCATTACTCATCAAGGATATACAACCAAGGCCATTCTAGACTCAGGTGCACGAGTTGCAATTGCTACCACTTCCCTATGGAAGCGATGGGGCAAGCCAGCACTCAGGCCAACTAGGATGAAATTGCACATGGCCGATGGTCACATTGAAAGACCCTAAGGGCTACTAGAAGGAATAACTCTCACCACATGTGGAGTTGAGTTCGAGCATATGTTTGCTATATGTGACTTTAGCAAATATCATGCCTATCAGATGATTTTGGGAAGACCATTTATGCGACAGTTGCACGTGGTACAGGATTGGGGAACCAACTCCTTGTACTTGCAACACCTAGGTATCACGACCAAAGTTAATCTCAAGGATTACTCCCATCGAGATGTACCCTCCATTCAATGGAACCCCATCCATAGAGCTAGATATGATACTGAGTCTGTGCATTCCATAGGATCAAGATCCTCATGGATGCATGAAGACACACACCTATGGATGTGCAAAGTGGCAGTAGAAGAGGAGAAGAGAGAAAAAGCCAGAGAGGTAGGTGCGAAAGAGACACATAGATCAATTCAAGACCCAGCCTATGCACCTGTAGTATTTCCTACAAAAACTTTGAACCTCATGGCTGGGCAGAAATTTCAGCAACAATGGATGTAGCCATCAATAGAAGAACAATCGACACCCCACTGTGATGAGGATGGCTATGACATTCCAGTCTTCTTCATAGAGCCAATCATGGGAGACTCAATTCTAGAAGAATGCGAACCTAGCCCTGATGCATTTGAGGATGCAAGTGACTCTGATTTAGAGTCAATCATTATGGACCCACCATTTGCATCAGATGAAGAATACTTCTATGAAGTAGAAGCTCATCCTCAGAGACATGGAGAGCTTACAAATGAGGTGAGGTTAACCACCCAAGTGACTGCCAAGGGCAAAGGTAAGAAGAGGAAGAAGAGAACAATCACACTAGAAGAGGAAGAGTCTTTGTTTGAGGTCCCTGATAATTTCATAAAGTATGAGATAGACGACATGAGAGTCATGATAAGAATGCCTAAACGTGAGGCTCAATCAGGGGAGACCTATGATAACAAAGAAACCACCAAGAACATAGTTGTAGCCCTAGAAGAAGGAGAGGAGAGATGCACTTACATAGGACATGACCTGATGAAACAAGAAGAGCACGAATTGATAGCCTTGCTAAGAGAATACAGAGATGTATTCGCTTGGAGTTACAAGGACTTGAAAGGTGAGGACCCTGACATATGCTCACACACTATCCCCATGACCTCAGATGCCAAACCCTCTAAGCAAAAGCCATACACATACAATGATAATTATGCTCCCAAGATCAAAGAAGAGATAGATCGTTTGGTGGAAGCTGGATTTATCTATGAAATTGAGCACACTGAGTGGGTATCCCCCATTGTAGTGGTACCCAAGAAGAATGGAAAACTATGTGTATGCATCAACTTGAAGAAGGTTAATGCAGCCACTATTCGAGATAATTATCCACTTCCTATCACTGAGCATCTACTAGAAAGAGTAGCAGGCAAGGAGGTGTACAGCTTCCTTGATGGATTTTTGGGCTACAGTCAAGTGGCTATAATTCTAGAAGATCATCACAAGATGGCTTTTGCCACTGAGTGGGGCATATTTGCTTTTCGGGTAATGCCATTCGGGCTTACCAATGCTCCTGCAACCTTCCAAAGGTTAATGTGCCACGTCTTTAAAGAGTTCTTGAGGAAGAATTTGGAAGTCTATGTTGATGATCTCTGTGATCCTTCCAACATTAGAGAGACACATATACCTGAACTCAGGCAAATCTTTGACAAATGTAGAGAATATCATGTCTGCCTGGACCCAGAAAAGTGTGTTTTCATGGTTAGGCAAGGCAAGATTCTAGGACACATAGTGTCAAAGAATGGAATATCTACGGACGAGGAAAAAGTGAGAGCTATTGCAGAGCTACCTAGGCCAAGGAATGTCAAGGAAGTGCAAGCTTTCATCGGGCATTATGGCTATTACCGACGGTTTATACACATGTATGCCATCATAGCAAAGCCTCTGTATGGACTTTGAACCAATTTCGAGTGGGCTGAAGAGTGTGAGAACTCCTTCAATGAGCTTAAACGACAATTATGTTCAGCACCAATCTTGACCACACGAGATTGGAATAAGCCCTTTCATGTTCACGTGGATGCATCCAATTATGCCATTGGATGTGTACTCGCACAACCTACTGGTGAAGGCATTATGGATCTTCCAATTGTGTATGCTAGTAGACAATTGAATGCCGCTGAACGAAATTATACCACCACTGAACGAGAAGGATTAGGCATGGTATATGCAGTTAAAAAGTTTAGACACTATTTGCTTGCAAATTAGTTTAATTCTTTTACTCATCATCAAGTACTATTTTACTTGGTAAACAAGCCGTGCAATACAGGTAGATTGGTGAGATGGTTTCTCTTGCTAATGGAATACGACTTTGAGGTTGTGGTGAGGAAAGGAAAGACTCACCTGAGAGTAGACCATCTCTCTAGGCTCACATCCGGAGAAGCCCCACAAGGAGTATCAGATGACCTTCCTGATGCTTACTTATTTAATTTGGAAGGTGTACCTCAGTGGGCTAAGACACTAGTGCCAGTATTGACATACGGGCCTAAACATCCAGTAGTAAACACTCAAGATAGGGAGATAGTAAAAGCCCAAAAATACCAGATCATGGCAGGAAGTATGTACAAGCATACAAATCAAGGGATCCTAGCTTGTTGTGTGGACGAGGATGAGTACACAAAATGGTTGCAATTAGCACATGTAGGTGCATTAGAGCAACACCATTCGAGGCAAAGAACCTTACAGACTCTAAGGAGACTCGGAGTGCACTGGCCGACTATGGAGGCTGATGTCCATAAGTTGTGCAAGGAATGCCCAATCTACTGCACTAAACCACCTGTGGAACATGCCACTCTTTATCAAGTGTCCATAGTGCCAGATTGGAGTGAACCACTAGTAGCCTTCTTGAGGACAAAAACATTCCCTCAAGATATGACCATGACGAGGCAAAGAAGTTTAGAACAAGAAGCCCTAGACTTCTCAC
Organism: Ceratopteris richardii; assembly: GCA_020310875.1. Taxonomy (NCBI): domain Eukaryota; kingdom Viridiplantae; phylum Streptophyta; class Polypodiopsida; order Polypodiales; family Pteridaceae; genus Ceratopteris; species Ceratopteris richardii. Next base: position 10,454,715 of record CM035427.1, read on the forward strand.
TCATTGGTGATAATCTATACAAGCGTGGTAAAGATGGTTACCTCAGATTATGTGTCCATGAGAGCGAATACCTCAAGATATTGGAAATTGCTCACCAGGATGTAGCAAGAGGACATTTTGGACTAGATCGGGTGATCAAGGCTATACTATTTGCAGGTCTTTGGTGGTCGACCCTTCACATGGATGCACATACCTATGTGAAGAGGTGTGATGTCTGTCAGCGAACTCAGTATCCTATACGTAAAGATGAGATGCCTTTGAAACCTATGATGGGTGGACGAGCATTCTCTAAGTGGGGAATAGACTTCGTAGGTCCTATTAATCACCCACCTAAGGGTTCCCATGTTGAATACATTATTGTGGCCACAGATTACCTAACCAAGTGGGTAGAGGTAAAAGCTACGACCAAGAATGATGCTTTGACGACTACTAAGTTCTTATTTGAGAATGTGTTCACTAGATACGGGCTACCTATAGAGCTAGTTAGTGATAGAGGGACTCACTTCTTAAATGAGGTCATTGAAAATCTTCTTCAAGAGTTCTTGGTGATACACAAGAAATGTGCCCCCTATCATCCACAAGCTAATGGGCAAGCCAAAATCACAAACAAGATTCTATGCAATGTGCTCACTGAATTAGTGAATAATAAACGCTCTGATTGGCACAAACAACTACATCATGTTGTTTGGGCATACAGAGTTGCCTATAAAATGGTACTCCAAGCCACACCCTTTCAGATGGTATTTGGCCAGAATGCAGTGCTCCCATTAGACTTCTTGATACCTACACTAAAGGTAGCACAGGAGCATGAGTGGACGGGTCATGAACTCTCTTCGAGGATTTCTGATCTTGAACGACTATGTGAAACAAGACTAAGAGCTGCAGTAGGTATATATGCTGCTAAGAAAAGACAGAAGGCGTACTTTGATGCCCATGTTAAGGATAAAGGATCAAAGGCTAGAGACTTAGTTTTGGTGTACACCCTGAAACAACATGCAAGAAAGCTAGAAAAGCATGGCTATGGACCCATGATTATCAATAGGATCTCCACGAGTGGAGCAATTCAATTAGCCACACTAGAAGGTGATGTTCTTCCTAGTTGCATTAGTGGATGCAGAGTCAAGTTATTTCAGGAACCCCTCATGGAGGAGATGTCAAAGCGACTCAATACTGCACAGAAACGTAAAGAAGAGGACAAGAGAATTCGAGAAGAGGCATAGGCCGAAGCATTGGAACACATCTGAAGAATGAAGTTGAGAAGAGAGGGTAGAGATCACCCTAGGACCGATGCCTATGCAGCTCAAGGATATCATATGCCTATGTGTGAAGTTTCATGTATTAGCTCTCCTAGAATAATTGATCGATGTTCTTTTGTAACCTTAGAGATAGGACAAGGGAAGAGTGCAAGGACTGTACATGCCTTGATTGACTCAGGTGCAGCCACTAGTGCTGTTAAACTTTCCTACTGTCAAGAATTGAATTTAAGTGTCAATCCTGTAGAAGCATATCTCATAGGGTTGGGAGGTGTGGAAACCCCTTGCATGGGCGAGGTGGAACTCCCTCTCTACATTCAAGATGCTCTTATGACAGTTAAAGTACTAGTGTGCCAAGATGAGGACCTCATTGAGCCTCTTGTCTTGGGTCAAGACTGGATCTATGATCATGCAGTCAACCTAAACCTAAGAAGTGGACTTCTTCTGGTCTGGGTTAATCAGAACTGCATTACGCTAGAATTAGAGAATGAAGCACTCAAGGAACTAGGAAAGGCACACACTCCTGGTCCTTCGAGGAGTACACATGAAGATGACCATGCTATTCTTGTCCAAAACTATGTGATGCAGAGGGATGATTATCTCAACAAAGAAGTCAAGGATACGACGGAACTCCCTTCTTTTCCAAAAGCCACAGGGATACAACAACCAAAGGTGGATCAAATGCAGAAGAAGCGGACGACTTATGCTCGAAGCCCAAAGAAATTACAAAACACGGTGTCTCAACCATCAAAACAAGTGTGGGTGCGAAACGGTGAGTATCCTATTGTGGTCAAGCCACAAAAATTGGCTCAACTTCCTATTAATGATCAATGACAAGACACTAATAAGAAGTCCTCCAAAAATTCTTCAGTGAAAGTGAAGTCTATCTGGGTACCCAAGAAGTCGATGAGGGTTGACCCACAATCAAGACAAATTTGGGTGCCAAAGCCTTGTTTGCGGGCTCAAATAGCTACACAAAGACCACACCCTGTAGAACATGGTACACTCACTCGAACAGCTGATACCCACTCTTATACCTCATGCACGAGCACATATTCTCCCATGAGCACGAGTAGAATCACTTGTAAATGGGTCCCTAAAACTCCTCATTTCTAAGCAGACACTCTCACAAAGCCCTCGAGAGTCTCGACAGAATCAAAAGAGGAAGCCATCCACTATGTTTGGCAGCCTAAACCTTGTAGTAAACCACCTGATCCCATTGTAAAATCACCCCCGCATACTGTTGGCAGCAGTTAGGGAACCGAAGGAGCCACAAGGCAAAGAGGGTCGGAACGAAGAGATAGCACAAGCAGACACGGTAGCCAAAGAAGATCTAGCAAGTAGGCCATCTAAATTTTTCAGACATCAAGGAGTTGAGCACACGAGAAGAAAGAGCAAGTAGGGAGCTCAAAGAGGTGTATGACAAATCAACAGAGAAAATCCCTACACAAATAGTGATTTTAATCACTAAACACCATTGTAAATACCATTTCGTATTTTTGTAGCTCCATTTTGTGCAAGCCAAGGAGTCCTTGAGCTTGAGGAGCTTTAGAAGTATCTACCTGCCAATTTTCGTATTTTTAGATCGCGTTTGAGCCCTCAAATAAGCCCTGGAACTTAATTTTTAACTAGGCCGGACACTAGGTCTGGACAGGGCCAAAGCTAGTCAAAAACTATAAAAGGAGCTAGAGAGCTCATTTTTGAGGTTAGCTTGAAATAGTTTTGAACTTGTATGAGCTGTTTGAAAGTAATCTAAGAACTCCATTGCTTCTCACTCTTTGTCTTACTGTGTGTGCGCGTGTGTGTGTGTGTGTGCATGTTAGTGTGCTTCTCACTCACGCACTTGTGCCTTCACTTTCTCGAGGTCTTCATACCATCCTCATGTCTTCCCGGATTGACATTAAAGGAGGTGCTACTCATCACTGAGCTACACCAAATTTTGGCGCCGTTGCCGGGGATCGAGCTTTGAGGACGAGCGTGTGATGGTAAGACGTAGATTGGAGACGTTGGTGTTGTAGGTAATTTCTTTACTTTTCCTATTTTTCTCTTTCTTACCTCACCACCATCACCACCATCATCACCATCATCGTCATCACCATCTCCCACCTCCATCTCCATCATCGCAAAAATTTCAGTTTTTTTATCATATCACCATCTCCACCTCATTTCCCTCATTTCACTTGTGAGAGAGAGCGAGAGAGCGATCTTGTGTGCGCTGTTTTTGCATGTTTCTTGAGCTTTCTTGCAGGTACATGCTGCATCATCATCTCCAGCACTCCGCGCAGGTAAAAAACGTCACGAAACTGTCTCTGTGTCGCAGGCCTCTGTCAATCGCGACCGACAGAAAAAATGCTCCATTTGCTAAACAAAGTACAAAACCATGATCTACAGGCCTAGAGCTTCCTAAAACTGTGCTTAGATTTTTGAAATTCCTCAGATTTCTGTCAATCGCGATCGACACGTCAATCGCGATCGACAAACCACGACGGACAGACCTGTCAATCGCGATCGACACGTCAATCGCGATCGACCCATCAATCGCAACCGACACAGCCAACGACCGATTGACCACGACTGACGGATTATACGCGTGACACGTGTCAATCACGATCGAGCCATCAATCGCGATCGACCCATCAATCACGATTGACAGCCCCGACGGACCTGTCAATCGCGACGGACACAGTCAATGATTGTTTGACCACGACGGACAGACCCTCGCGACCGACCTGTCAATCGCGATCGACCCATCAATCGCGACTGACAGAGTCAACGACCCTTTGACCACGATTGATTGAATTATCGAGCCACGTGTCAATCGCGATTGACTCATCAATCGCGACTGACAGCCACGACGGACCTGTCAATCGCGATCGACACATCAATCGCGATTGACCAGTCAATCGCGACTGACAGAACTTGCGAACGCGATAGAAGGGCAAATTTGGCCAATTTTTAGGGCAAGGAATAGGGGGCTAATTTGGTCAATTTGTGGGACAAACACTCGGAGTTAGCAATGCATGTTGAGGCCGCAACGCAAGTAATTCAAGAATTTCTGCCTGCTTGATTAAACTGTTTTGAACCCTGTTTTAATCCCTGAAGCCTAAACTGACACAACTTTCTCATACGAAATCTGTTTGCTGTGATTCTTGTCTTGTTGGAAAGCTCGTGGGGAGTACAACCAAAACTTCCACTGGTTATGTGAAAATTAATATCAGGATTATTAGATAAGGTTTTTTGAAGTTGTCCATACCCCGAGGTAGGAAAACTGAGGAATCCTTGGGATTGTTTTCCATAAAGGCAAAGGATAATTTGGTCTGAGAGTTACATGCATGACAGTGGTCTATTGTGTCATTTGAATCTAAGTTTTGAGATAACCGTGGGACTTTTACAGATCCAGTAAGAGCGCTTGAGGGCATTCTAAGCAAGAGTAAGTGCAAGCTTGGGAACACGCTTCCTGGGCACTCAAGGGCAACCAAGAAGGAAACAAAAGGTTGGAAATTCTCAACTCCCTTTGTCAATTCCTAGCTTAGGCTAAGAACGACTAGTGATAGGAGTAAGCCAGGGCGATGATAGGCATCAATCAAGTTGAAGACTACCTATGCACTCAAGATCAAGAGTAAACATAATCTCTTTGTGATGCGATAACCGTAAAGGAAAGGATCTAGCGTGGAACGATCGACCTCAAGTGCGAAAATTAACTCAAATATTCCTGACGACGTGATTTCTGACAAGAGCATAAACACGGTAACCACTAAAAAGAATCAAGTGACTCATACAAAAGGACTCAGCAACGAGGTTGTGCTTGGGCAAATTTTGGGCTACTCAATTAAGCTTATGAACCTTAGATCAGGACGACATCTAGGAAGAGATAGACAAAGTCTTAGGTCTTCAGAGGCTAGTGTCAACCACACTGCTAGGTCTTGGGCCCAGCAATTAAGCCACCACTCATACTACCCTAGCTCTGAGACCAGTGAATCAGAGATGTCTCAAGGCATGGACCGACCTACGGGAAGTTCAGGAGTGCCATACTTGCACAGGGTAGAAGGCCCGTACAAGACGCAACTGGAATACCTTAGGACCAACCGATTAGGTGCTAGCATCTATGAGGACGGTCTAGGAAGATCTATGGTCCAGATTAAAAACCCTGACCAATCCATAGGACTAGAGCACCCCACTGTCAAGTTTGAAAACGGGGCATACTTGGACAAAGAAGGAACCATATACGTAGTCACCAATCACCTAGATAGGACAGATGAATTTGGAAATGGGATCTCAAAAGCGGATTTAGGTGACCTGGAGTAGGGAAACATGGGTGTAGAACCGAGAACCCCCCGAGGGAAATCTGTGCTCACAAGGATTATCACACCAGAGTGGCTTCCCTAGGATAAGAAGAGCATAGATCTGCTTCTGAACCGAGAGACAGACGAAGCCTTTTGGAGGTATAAATCTGATCGGCCAATCGATATAGGAACAATCATGATCTATGAGTCTAAAGATCCAGATAGCCCAGGCAGAGTGACCTACCTAGATCACGCATTAGAGAGGATCTTTGTGGTTACTGAACATGATAGACATGCTTACACTTGGAAGGGTGAATTCGTTTTCCCCCAACCAAGGTCGAATGTGTCCTATGGTCACCCCGGAGCGGGAACATCCCAAGCTCATGGAACTCAAAGAGACAGAAGTAGAGATAGGCCAGAAGTAAGCTTTGCCAACCCAGGGGGCAGAGAAAGAACAAGTACAGAAGCAAATAGAGTAGAACCTGAGGTACTTAGAGATCCTAGGAACCAAAGGAATGCGGCTGATTTCCCTTTGCCAAGACCAAGAGAGCACACGAGAACCCTGAGACCGACTCAACTAGTTAAGTCCATGAAGAACTACTTTGATGGCACTGGAGATCCATACGATCATGTGGATGAGTTTAGGCAAGTCTTGAGAGCTGAACAAGTGGAGGATCTATTCACACAGTACAACGCCTTTGGTCTAACCCTTAGGAACACTGCCCTGACATGGTTTCAACCACTAAATGAGAGGTAGTTCAGGAATATAGACCAACTCCTAGAGGCTTTCATTATTGAATTCTCTGAGAGTGGCATAAGACATAATACCTCCTCGCTGATTCACAGCTTCAAGCAAACCCCTCAAGAAACCATGAGACTTGCAGGAAGAAGGTTTAGGCAATATCTTGAAAGATGCCTTGTTTCGGAGCTCCCCACACCAGCTAAGCAAGTGGCTTTATTCTTGGATGGATTGCTAAGTACAAAATTAAGATCCTATGTGTACTTGAAGGACCCTAGGACCATAGAAGAGTGTGTACGTATGTGCATCGACATTGAGGATAACCTAGGGGAGGAGTTAGAACTTTCCAAGATTTACAAAGATTGAGATAGTGCCTCTAGCCTCTCCTCCACGCAATCCACATCAATTGAGGAACTTGCAGAGAAAGTAGCTCAGAAATTAGGTGTCACTAGCAAACAAATCCCAAGGTTTGCCCCTGTGAAAAGATGCTATACTTGTGGGGGGGACCACATGGCGAACGTATGTCCCATTATGGCTCAACCCCAAGTAAATCCTAGTAGCCAATACTGCACCATAGAACGGAGGTACACCAATCACACCGCGCAAGATTGCCCCTACAATAAGCAAACCGTTAGGCAGATGTACCCACAACCATACCCTCAGCAGGGAAGATACCAGAATCAGTACCCACCACAGTAGTATGCGAGACCTCAACAAACCTTTCCAACCACAATATCAAGCCCAACAAAGGCCTCAGCCTGTGTTAGTACAACAACCCCCTACCCCAGCTAATGTGATTCCTGTAAAGTATACAGCAGCTGAGGAAAATTCGAATAGAGCTATAGTGCCAGTAACACCACTACTTTCAGAAAGTGACCCGAGCGATCATAGCTTTGATTCTACTCACATTGATAGCCCCCAGGCTTACTACATGCAGTCTCCTGAACATGGTGAGTCCTACTATAGTGAAGAGCCAAATGAACCTAGTTGGGAGTCTGACTACACAAACGTCATGTATGCAAACCCCAACCTAGGTAGGTAAGACCCCCATTCCCTAGAGGGCCGTGCTACAGATGTCAAGGAGAGCACCTCATTCGTGATTGCCCCTTACCTCCACCTACACAACCTCAGTCAGTGACAATTCAAGGCTTTTGCCAAGAGTGTGGAAAGGAGCATCTCTTACGAGACTGCCCCAAGAATCCGAATAATATGCCAAAGATTACTCCTATCAATGTGGTAGGGTTAGTGGTAGATTCCACAGGAAGTGTCACTTCCACTGCGCCAATACAAGTGGTCACGAGAGCCCAAGCCTTACAGCAAAACCAAGGGGTAGGCTAGGAAAAGAGCCACAGAGAGCATGACAAAGAAAATGACTAGAGCTTGGAAGGATAGTCGCGAAAGAATGAAAAGACAATGGGCAAAAAAGATGAGTGAACTTGAGGAAAGCCTCAGAGAAACAAAGGCCAGGATAGCTGAAATCACCTCTCAAACTCCCTCTCACACTACCCCACCACCCCCATTTCCATTCCCATCCGCCCCACCACCTTCCTACCTGCCTCACCTAATCCCACCACCCCCTAGAGTAGGATTAGTCCTAGCATATCCCACTCCCGAGGACCTTAATATGATGCTTAAAGCATATCAGGCCAGAATCCAAGAAGGGCCAAATGTAATTGATCATGAAAAGTGTTACCCTAGAGCTGAGCTAGAGTTAGAACGAACCAAAATTTTTGCCAAAATGGTGGAATTGGCTCAGACCATGTTTGAAGCCAGTCGCCTATTTAACATCTCTAGTTCAGCCAACACACAGTTACACTTTGATGGACTATTAGAAAGAATAGAGAAGCTAATTGCACAATCAGAAAAGGAACCTGCGTCTCAACCTAAGGACAAGGCAAGTGAAAGAGCAGGTCTTCCTGCCCAGAGAACATATGTGCCTGAAACCTATGTGCCTAACTCTACGGAGCCAGACACATCATCTTCTATGAATCGATTCACACAAGAATTCCTACGCGAGATTCAAGAAGACAAATGGGCTAAAGAGAGTGAAGTTCCCCCTCCTATTGAACTTGTGGATGATGCACATGACCAATTCCCACAAGACATCCCATCCATTTACGAGGAGCAGCAGAGCACCCAATCTCAGGAAAGATTAGACTTTGAGTCTAACTCTCTACAAGAATTACCACATTTCACAGGCCCATGGGAAACCAAGTCTACTTGTATGAGAGCACCCACGGTCATGCTACGAAATGAGGATTCGGTCATACCTAGGAACATAGAGGTAGTGAAAAACACTAAAGTACAGTGCAACCTCACCTTGGAAGAGCTACTCAAAGTAAAGCCAGAGCTATGGAAACATGTAGCCAAACAAGTACCAGAGATAGCAAAACCTCGTTCCCAGGTAGGATCCCAGAGAACAGTGCCAGAAATACCCTTGGACAAGATAGGAGATATGAGTGAAGGTGAAGAGGGAAACACTTATCTTCCCATTACACATCAAGGATACACAACCAGGGCGATTCTCGACTCAGGTGCAGGAGTTGCAATTGCTACCACTTCCCTATGGAAGCGTTGGGTCAAGCCAGCACTCAGGCCAACGAGGATGAAATTGCAGATGGCTGATGGTCACATAGAAAGACCCTTAGGCCTGCTAGAAGGAATAACTCTCACCACATGTGGTGTTGAGTTCGAGCATACATTCGCCATATGTGATTTCAGCAAGAATCATGCCTATGAGATGATTTTGGGAAGATCGTTTATGCGACAGTTGCAAGTGGTACAGGATTGGGGAACCAACTCCTTGTATTTGCAGCACTTAGGTGTCACGACCAAAGTGAATCTCAAAGATTACTCTCATAGAGATGTTCCTCCTATCCAATGGAATCACATCCATAAAGCTAAAGAGGATACAGAATCGGTGCATTCCATAGGGTCAAGATCCTCATGGATGCATGAAGACACCCAGTTATGGATGTGCAAGGTAGCAGAAGAAGAAGAAAAGAGAGAGAAAGCCAGAGAGGTAGGTGCAAAAGAAACACATAGATCAATCCAAGACCCAGCCTATGCACCTGTAGTATTTCCTGATGAGGAATTTGAACCCCATGGTTGGGCTGAAATCCTAGCAACAATGGATGTAGCCATCAATGAGGAACAATGGACACCTCACTGTGATGAGGATGGCTACGACATTTCAGTTTTCTCCATAGAGCCAATCATGGGAGAGGCAGTCTTAGAAGAATGTGAACCTAACCCTAATGCATTTGAGGATGCGAGTGACTCTGATCTAGAGTCAATCATTATGGATCCACCTTTTGCATCAGATGAAGAATACTTCCATGAAGTAGAATTCCAACCCCAGAGGTATGGAGAGCTTACGAGTGATGTAAGACTAGCCACACATGTGACCCCTAAGGAAGAAGGAAAGAAAAGAAAGAAGAGAGAAGTCCCATGTCACTCTAGCACAATGGTGAGTACCAACGTGAGAAGATTCACCTCATAATTGTCAATCCGTGGAGATGTGAGGACTAGTATGAAGACTATGAGCAAGTGAAGGCACAAGTGTTTGAGTGAGAAGCACACAAGCATGCACACACATACACACACACGCGCACACAAGGCAAGAACAAGGAGAGGAACAATGGAGTTCTTTGCATTAGTCAAAAAAGTCTCTTACATAAGCTCAATTCACAAACAATCTAACCCCAAAAATGAGCTCTCTAGCTCTTTTTATAGTTTTTGAACTAGCTTTGGTCTTGTCCAGACCTAGTGTCCGGCCTAGTTAAAAATTAGGTTCTAGAGTCTATTTGAGGGCTCAAACAGAGTCTAAAAATTATGAAAATTGATATGTTGCTAGTTCTCATACTCCTCAAGCTCGAGGACTCCTCGGCTTGCACAAAATGGAGTCTATTCTACCAAAAACGGGATTTACAATGTTTGTGTAGTGATTAAAATCACTTGAGTTGTAAATAATCCATGGGGAAAAAAATGATTTGGCCTTGTTGCCGTATTGTGCATGACTCCTCTGTTGCTCTGTTGCTTTGTATGCCAACACGCCCCCCTTCCTAGCGTCTGTCGCCCCTGACAGACCTTTGTTCTCTTGGGTGGTCGATATAGTATTGGATGACATTGGTGGCCAGTTCATGTTCTCCTATCCTTAAGCCTCTTGCTAGATCAGCTTCCAATGCCTCCCAATTTATTGCACCAGGGGCCTCTGGTTGCGGGGTGGTGTAGTACTCAGAGTACATTGCTTGTTCACAAGCAAAAAGTTGGAGCAGATGTGTTGGCTTCGGTGCGAAAATCTCCGAGTGATACTCCCAGAAACCTGATCTGAACATTTCTTCAAAAGTCTGTTTGTAACAGGCAGGGAGGTATTTGATGCGCGCATGCCAGGCGTAAGCCACACGAATACTGGGGGTGGTGCTCATGTCATACACCAAGTCATAATTTCCATTTCTGAACCCCGGAAGACGTACCTGTGGTGCGGCTGCATTTCTAAAAGTTTTCAGGACTACCTGCATCATATCTAAGATTTTAAGCATCATTTGTGCTGCTACATCTTGCATGGGCTTCAAGCGCGGCATCCAGTGGCGAATGGTTCCCATCATATATGCTACCGACGGTGGTCCCTGTGGTGGCGCAATGTACGGGTAGTTCAGCCATTCTTTGCATTGCGCGTTGTTCTGTACCTTGATATTGAATGCCTTCCAAGACCTGCGGCGTGGGACTGGGCCGTAGCATGGATTGTATAGAAGGTGTAAAGGCGCGTTGTTCCATGTGCGTAGCATTTCTGGATATGTCTCTAGAAGTTTCTGCCGCCAGGTGGGTTGACGAATTTTGCCTTTTTGCGCCTCTGAAGGAAGGTCTTCGGGTTGAAATTGGGTCGCAAAGGTAGGAATCTGACCCGTGACTCTTTGTATTTCTGCATTATAATCAGCCAAGATAATATAATACGGCCTGTATTGGAGTTCAGATGAGAGGATCAGGCGTCTCGATGACAGGTTCTTGAAGTAAGCCGATTGTAGCACAGTTTCCTCTATGACCCTCATGGCCTGATTTTGCACTACTGTGCGCTCTTCGTGCGAACTCCCGATTTCCTCCACTTGACGTAGCCATGGGGGTCGTGGTGCCTCGAATGTGTCCTGAGCTTCTTCTGTTTGTTGGCCTCCTGGGAATGGTTGTGGATCGTATTCTTCATCAAACGTTTGTTCCACAGGAATTTGCACAACTTCTTCGTCCGTGGGAGCCTCTGGAGGGGAAGGTGGTCTCTCATATTGTAGTAGACGTGTTTGCAATTCAGTGACTTGTTTCCGGAGATCTTTTATGGCCTCTGCGTCTGTGAGAAGTGAAGCCGCGGAGGGGGTGGTTGGAGAGGCTGCTGTTGGTCCTTTTTGGTGTTTCTGCTTCAATTGTCCCAGTTCCTCCGATAGCTTATCATGTGCTTCAAGCAGCATGGCATAGTCTTCCAATATGATCTTGATATTATCGGGGGTCACTGCTTGAAACTTGGATGGGCTGATGGGTGCCCCTGGTGTGCTCTCAATAGCTGCCTCCAGGTTCTCTTGATTTTGTACTTGCAGACGTCGATTCTCTTCCTGAGCGGCCGCAAGATGGCGTTTGAGTAGAGCCATATTTCGCTGAAGCTTTGAGTTGCGTTCCAGCTGTGTCCGTAGGTGACCTTCTACCACCTGTATCGCTTCCTGATTTGTGTTCTGTAACTGTACCTCCAATATGCCATGAGCTTCTTGGAGAGTTTGGAACTATGTGTGGAGGCGAGCATTTTCCTCTTCTAGTGCCACGAGGCGGTTCTGTAGTGTTTCTGAGTGCTCGTGCAGGCGTTCATTCTGTTGCTGGAGCTGAATGTAATCTGTCCTTAAGTTTGATATGCACGCAAGCATGGTGTCCAATGCACTTCCTATAGATGAGTGGGTGGTGTTTACAGTGGGAGATGCATGGGAAGGGAATTGGGGATGGGGAAGAGTGGATGATGTGTCTATTGAAGTCGTGTGTGTGAGTGAAATTGGTGGAGGGGGAATGGGAGGAGGTGGAATCGTGGGGGGAGGTGCCGTGGGTGGTGAAATGTCCATACCTTCAGGAGTGGGTGCGAGTGTGGGATCTGCCATATACATTGGGATGGTAGGTGGTGTGTGTGTGGAAGTGGTGAATAGATGCGAAGTGGGGAGGGGAGCTGAAAAGAAAGGAAATGGTTGAGACCCTGGTTGAAAAGTTCTAGCAAGGAGGTCATGGAGGGATTGTAGAAATGGAGAGAGAGAGGTCGGGGGTTGAGGTCGTAAATTGGAGGAGGGCGCGAAGGATTGCGTGGTAGCAGGGAAACCCATGAATGTGGATCTAGGGTCAGGATGACCTATGGCTGAGGGCATGGGGGATGGTTGCCCTAGGGCAGGCTCTAGGAGCGGTTCGGTGGATTGTGTAGTGATGGGGGTTGCTTCAAAGATTGGGTTATCAGTGGTAGAGAATAGGGTGGAACTAGAGATGGGAGTACGGAAGATGAAGGTTGGTTCGGTGGGTTGAGTGGTCGAGGTGTTTTCCACTGGTTCTGCTCTAGGAGGCGAGGGTGGGGGTGTGGGTGGTTGTGGCTCTGTGGACTCCTCATGGGTGACTGGGTGCTCTTGGCTAGCCGTTTCGGTTGCTTGGTAGGTTGTCCTGATAGGTTCAGATGTAATAGTTGGCTCTTCTGCAGTTGTAATGGGAATCTGGATATTCTTACCTGAACGTGGTCGTGTCTGGAACCTTCGTGGATCATATTGAACTGGAGACCTCTGAATAGCCGTGCGCACTGCTTCCACTACCCCATATGTTTCTGCCATCAATAAGAGACCTTCCCTATACTCTGAGTCAACTCCTGCTTCTTCCAACAACTGAGTCATGAGTACTCTGCTACTTTGTTCGGTGAGTAGTTGTTGCGATCGCACTCTTTCCATAATCTGATACAGCCTTCGGAGTTCTGCTGTATAGGCTGGGGCTTCAGTGGTCTCCTCTTCATACGCTCCTTCTTCTTCTAGGTGTCCTTGTTGTTGACCTTGCTGAGCGTCACTCCAATGTACATGTCGATCGTCTGTAGACTTTCTTCTTCTTCGTGAGGATGTGTCTTGTTCCTCTGCCTCTGAATAAAACTCCACATCAGAGAATTGTGTACTTTGTAGGAATGCTTCGAAGTCCTGGGGGTCAATTCCTTCAGCATCTCCAGTGGCAGCAAATTCGAATTCAGGTGGAACAGGAGGAGCCGATGGGGTAGCTTGTGTCGTAGTTTCAGATCCTGACCTGGGTATCCTAATGGTAAAGGGAGGTACAGTGGCCTCCCTTCGTGGCGATACCTCAGGAGTAGTCAGAACTTCCCTTGTCTGGACACAAGGGATCGCACCCCTCATGCGCTTGGATTGATGTGTGGACGTCTTGAGCTTCTTAAACATTTGTAATTGTGCCCAAGTTAAGGCACGTTCAATGGGAACATCGTATGCTAGGCACCGGTAAATAATGCGTGTGATTGCACAGCATCCGTTCACCACTAATTTCCTAGAAGACCGTTTGTTTGCTTCATACAATTGATCTATAATCCATACCGGTAGCTTAATGGGTAACGCACCTGCTTCCGCTAAGTAGAGAGCGAACCAGATTCTCTTGTGTGGTTGTGTGAAGCGGTCTTGGCCGGGAAAGGCGAAATGTTGCATGCACATGCGAAGAGGGATGGACACGTTTGGTGTGAGTGCTGCCATGTCTTTAAGCTTCAATAGTTTCCTATCCTTCATGTTAGTGGGAACAAGAGCATCCTTTTCAGAGGGTATATGCGTGCCGTGCATATTCAAAGCGTCGCTTACCAACTCCACAGTAAGTTCAAACCTCTTCAACTCGTTGTTGCCCAGCAAGGAAGGAAGAACAAATGATCCGGGTTTGTCCTTTTCTTCATTAGCTTGTAATGTGGAGACCAAATAGTAACATCGGAGGAGATCTGGTTTAGGTAGTGGGGCTTCAAATTATTCTGCTAGCCCTGCTCGTTGCCATATGGTCTGGAGATCCTCGGTGTTCTGTAAAGTCTCGAACTCCTTGGAGAAAAATTGGAATCGAACCCATGATCTGTCATACTCGCACTTAGACTCCCATATATACTTGGCCTCTCCTAATGGACCTGGCATGCCATTGAACCAATGAGAATTGGCATGGACTCTTTCTGTGATCCCTATGGGTGGATCCGGCACTGGGATTTGCTGAAGGTGCTGCAGCTCCACTGGTCGTTCAGTTGGTGGCATATCCACAGGTAGACTATCCACATCAATTCCTGCAGTAAGTATCCCTACTTGTGAGCCCGAACCTGCCGCTTCTGCCATTTTACTTCTTGCCTTCTGATTCTGTGAGAATATAGAATCATGTGTTAACATCGTAATGGACAGAATAAATCCGTTGTTGTCCCCGTTACAACATTAACATGAGGTAGATGGTGAGTTAGTGGTTAGTAAGTGCACGAAGACAGTGTGTGTAGTTAATGCTTGGGTATTCCTAGGAGACTAATGCAGTTAGTAAGTGGGGTGAATTTACAAATTGGGGTCGGGGGGTTTATTACAGGTCTTAAGCTGCCAAATGCAGTGGATGGGTTTTTCTCTTGGTTTCGTAGAGACGCTAGAGAACATTATAAGTGTATCAGCGTGAACATGAGGCCTTTTAGGGACCCATTTACAAATGATTCTGTTCGTGCTCATGGGCCTTGGTGTGTTCGTGAGTGTGGAAAACGGGTGGATGCCGGTTGTGCGAGTGAATGGGTTACGCTGTATAGGTTGTGGCTTCGGCGTAGCTATTTGCGCCCGCAAGCAAGCCTTAGGCACCCAAATTTGTCTTGATTGTGGGCTAGCCTTCATCGACTTCTTGGGCACCCAAATAGATTTCACGTTAGCAGAAGAATTTCCGAAAGACTTCTTATTAGTGACGTGTTGTCGGTTACTAATAAGAGGCTTTGACCATGTGGTTGGCTTGAGTGCAGCCGGGTGCTCGCCTTTCCGCACCCACACTTGGTTTCCTTGCTGAGATATTTTGTTGTGCTAGTACTTTTGATTTACGGCATAGGTAGTATGCTGCTTCCTTTGCCATTGATCGACCTTTGATTGCTGCCTCCTTCTGGCCTTTGGAAAAGAAGGGAGTTCCGTTGCATCCCTGACTCCTTTTTTGAGAACATCATTCCTCTGCAACACATAGTTTTGGACAAGAATAGCATGGTCAACTTTATGTGCGCCCCTGGAGGGACCAGGAGTCTGTGCCGTTCCTAATTCCTTGAGTGCTCCATTATCTAATTCTACTGAAATTCGATTATGATTGACCCATACCTGAAGAAGTCCACTTCTTAGGTTTAAGTTGACTGCTTGGTCATAAATCCAGTCTTGACCTAGGACAAGAGGTTCAGTGAGATCATCATCTTGACACACTAGTACTTTAACTGTCATTGCCTCATCATGAATGTAGAGGGGAAGTTCCACCTCGCCCATGCAAGGGGTTTCCACGCCTCCCAATCCTATGAGATACGCTTCCACAGGGTTGATAGTTAACTGCAACTCTTGACAGTAAGACGATTTAATAGCACTAGTGGCTGCTCCTGAGTCAATCAAGGCTCTTACAGTCCTTGCACCCTTTCCTTGTCCTATATCTAGGGTTATGAAAGGACGTCGATCAATTATCCTATGCGAGCTTGTTCCTGCGACTTCACACATGGCCATCGGATATCCTTGATCTGCATAGTCATTCGTTCTAGGCTGATCTCTACCTTGCCTTCGTAACTTCATCCTTCTGATGCGTTCTAAAGCTTCTGCTTGAGCTTCTTCTCGAACTCGCTTTTCTTCCTCTTTGCGTTTCTTAGCAGTGTTGAGTCGGTTGAGCATTTCCTCCGTGAGGGGTTCCTGATACAACTTGACTCTGCAACCGCTAATATAGTTAGGGAGAACATCACCTTCTAATGTGGCTAATTGCACAGCTCCACTTGTGGAGATCCTATTAATGATCATAGGTCCGTAGCCTCTCTTTTCTAGCTTCCTCGCGTGTTGTTTCAGTGTATAGACCAAGACTAGATCTCCTGCTTTCAAGCCTTTATCCTTCACATGGGCATCAAAGTATGCCTTCTGCCTCTTCTTAGCTGCATATATTCCTGCAGCGGCTCTCAGTCTTGTTTCCCCTAATCGTTCAAGGTCAAAGATCCTAGAGGAGAGCTCATGACCTGTCCATTCGTGCTCCTGTGCTACTCTCAATGTAGGAATGAAGAAATCCAAGGGTAGCACAGCGTTTTGGCCGAATACCATCTGAAAGGGGGTGGCTTGGAGTACCGTTTTGTAGGCAACTCGGTATGCCCAAACAGCATGGTGTAGCTGTTTGTCCCAATCAGAGCGTTTTGTGTTCACTAATTTCGTCAGTACATTACATAAGATCTTATTAGTGCTCTCAGCTTGTCCATTAGCTTGAGGGTGATAAGGGGCAGACTTCTTGTGTATTACCAAGAATTCTTGGAGTAGATTTTCAATCACTTCGTTCAAGAAATGAGTGCCTCTATCACTTACAAGCTCTATAGGTAGCCCGTATCTCGTGAATACATTCTCAAACAAGAATTTGGCAGTTGTTTGAGCATCGTTCTTTGTCGTAGCCTTTACCTCTACCCACTTGGTGAGATAGTCTGTTGCAACAATGATGTATTCCGCATGAGAACCTTTAGCTGGGGGATTAATAGGACCTACGAAGTCTATTCCCCACTTAGAGAATGCTCGTCCACCCATCATAGGTTTCAGTGGCATCTCATCTTTGCGTATAGGATACTGAGTCCTCTGACAGACATCACACCGTTTCACATAGGTATGTGCATCCATGTGAAGGGTAGGCCACCAGAAACCCGCAAATAGTATTGCCTTGATCACCCGATCCGGTCCAAAGTGTCCTCCTGCTACACCTTGGTGAGCAGTTTCTAAGATCTTAAGATACTCACTTTCATGGACACATAGTCTCAGGTAACCATCTTTACCACGCTTGTATAGATTATCTCTACTCCAACAATTCTTGGTAGTTCATAAGAAGTATGCCCCCTACCACCCACAAGCTAATGGACAGGCCGAAAGCACAAACAAGATTCTGTGCAATGTGTTGACCAAACTAGTGAATAATAAACGCTCTGATTGGGACAAACAGCTACACCATGTTGTTTGGGAATACTGAGTCGCCTACAAAACGTTACTCCAAGCCACCCCCTTTCAGATGGTATTTGGCCAAAACGCTGTGCTACCATTGGACTTCTTAATACCTACACTGAAAGTAGCACAAGAACACAAATGGACGGGTCATGAACTCTCCTCTAGACTTTTTGACCTTGAAAGATTAGGAGAAACAAGACTGAGGGCAGCTGCAGGAATATATGTAGCTAAGAAACGACAGAAGGCATACTTCGATGCCCACGTTAAGGATAAAGGTTTGAAGGCAGGCGACCTAGTATTAGTCTACACTTTGAAACAACATGCGAGGAAGCTAGAGAAAAGAGGATACGGACCCATGATCATTAATAGAATCTCAACAAGTGGAGCAGTACAACTAGCCACATTAGAAGGCGATGTTCTCCCGAGCTACATTAGCGGATGAAGAGTCAAGTTATACCAGGAACCTCTCATAGAGGAAATGCTAATTCGACTCAATACTGCTAAGAAACGGAAAGAAGAAGAAAAACAAATTCGAGAGGAAGCTCAAGCAGAAGCCTTAGAGCGCATACGGAGAATGAAATTAAGAAGACAAGGTAGACAACAACCTAGGCCAGAGGCGAATGCAGATCAAGACATGGCGATGTGTGAAGTTTCAGGTATCAGCTCCCATAGGATAATTGATCGACGTCCAATTATAACCTTAGACATAGGACAAGGAAAAAGTGCAAGGACTGTAAGAGCCTTGATTGACTCCGGTGCAACCACTAGTGCGGTTAAATTGTCTTACTGTCAAGAGTTGAAATTAACTGTCAATCCTATAGAAGCATATCTCATAGGATTGGGAGGCGTGGAAACCCCTTACATGGGCGAGGTGGAACTTCCCCTCTATATTCATGACAAGGCAATGACAGTCAAAGTACTAGTATGTCAAGATGAGGACCTCACGGAACCTCTTGTCTTGGGTCAAGACTGGATCTATGACCGAGCAGCCAACTTAAACCTAAGAAGTGGACTTCTTCAGGTATGGGTGAACCAGACTAGAATTGTAGTTGACTTGGAAAATGAGGCACTCAAGGAACTAGGCAAAGCACCAACTCCTGGTCCCTCCAGGGGTACACATGAAGTTGATCATGCTGTTCTTGTCCAAAGCTATGTGATGTAGAGGAATGGAGATCTCAATAGAAAAGTCAAGGCTTGGGCGGAACTTCCTTCTCTTCCAAATGTCAGAAGGAGGCAGCAACTAAGGGCAGATCAATTACTGAAGACTATCTATGAGGGAGACCAAAAGGACGTGCGAAGCCGAACAACTCAGCCAGTGAGACAAATGTGGATGCCGAAAGATGAGCTGCCGACTATAGTCAAGTCACGACAACTGTCTCAACCACCTATTAGTAATCAACGACATGATACTAATAAGAGGACTCCTAAAACCTCTGTTGAGAAAGTGGAATCTATCTGGGTACCCAAGAAGTCGATGAAGGCTGACCCCCAATCAAGACAAATTTGGGTGCCTAAGGCTTGCTTGCAGGCTCAACTAGTCCCACACGACTCACATCATACACGACCGAGTCCGCTCACTCAAGGAACCACCTCCCACTCTTGCCTGACACACTCGAACACACAGTCACTTAGAATCATGCACAGACTCACTCGTAAATGGGTCCCAAAGACACATCACCCCCGAGCAGAATTACTCGTGCAACCCTCCAGAGTCTCCATAAAACCAAGACCAAGAGCCATCCACTGCTTTTGGCAACCTAAGAAGTGTAATAAACCCCCCGACCCCAATGTGTAAATTCATCTTCCCTTACTAACTGCATCAGTCAGACACTGCACCTTTCTATCTAGCTCCTAGGACTATCCATTCATTAACTACACACACTGTCATTGTGCACTCACCGACCCACTAACCCTTTACTCACCTCACAATGATATTGTAACGGGGGCAAAACGCGTTCTATCTTATCCATTACAATATTAACACATGCTCTATATTCTCGACAGAACCAGCTAGCAAGCAATAATGATGGCAGAAGTTGGAGGCACCAGTTCCCAAGCCGGGTCTGGCGCACAGATTCTGGACATCGAAACCCTCCTCCTGGAGCAACCACTCACCGAAAGACCTCAAGAACTTCTAGCGGTGCACGTTCTCCCGATTCAGGACCCTCCTCAAGGACACACGTCTCAAGTGGGGAAACATGCTCACTGGTTTAGTGATGTAGCAGGGCCACTGGGAGATGGCACCTATTTCTGGGAAGCAGAAATGGAATTTAATGGCAAACTGGGATGCTACCACTTCTTCACTTGGGAATTTGAGAACTATCAGAATGCTGAAGTTATGCGATCGGTTTGGACCAAAGCAGGCCTGGATAACTATTTCTGGGCACACTTACCGAAACCTGATTTCCTGCGTTGTTCTTATTTTATCAGCACCATCACTCCCAGCAGGGCCAAGGGAGGTGACAGTACTTTTGTACTACCATCATTGTTGCCAGGTCACGAACTGAAAAGATTCAAACTGACCCTCAAGCTGGTACGGGAAGCATTGAACATGCAAGGAATGCATATTCCCACCGAGAAAGAACTCATGGTTCAAGGCAGGATGAAGCATAAAGATCTCAATAAATTGAAGGACATGGTGGCAATGACGCCTACCATTGCTCTCCACTTACGAATTGTTATGCAACATTTTGCTTTTCCCGCACAGGAACGATTTACTATGACCCCTAAGAAAATTTGGTTCAACTTATACTTGGCAGAAATAGAAAACCTCACCCTCAACATACCGCACTGGGTCATCGACCAGATACACCTAGCCCATCAGCGCTGGAATAAGAAGCAGAAAAATGTACTTCATGGATGTTGTGCCCTAACAAGAATAATTTACAGATGCCTAGCATATGATGTGCCCATTCAAAGAGCGCTAGTGTGGCCCAAGGCCCAAGAATTCCAAAGGCGACTATCAACAGCGGGTCCTCCATCGAAGAAGATGAGAGGGGGCGTCCAATTACCATGTGCTCAACCAAGAGGAGCCACGACCACACCTGAGGTGACTCCTCCTCAAACTAGGCGTGTTCGGCCATTCACCATTCCTCTTCCCATACCAAGTACAGAAGGGCCCAGCTTGGTGTTTCCCCCCATTCCATCAGATTTGGAATTTCCACAGGGATTTACTCTCAATGACCTCACGGATGAAGAAGTTGCCAGGCTAATATACGAATCTAATCTTGAAACAAAAGTAGGCCAGACCCAGGAACCACATCCCACCACCACAACAACACCAGCCCCGACACAACCAGTCATTGTAGACGTCGAAAGAGATGAACAAGAGGCAGGAGGAGAAGAAGAAGAGGCTGACGAAGAACAACATCAAGAATATGATGAACTCTCAGAATTAGCAAGTGCCCGAGCATATTCGGCACAAATAAAAAGATTGTACCAAACCATGAAGCGAGTTCAGGAACAACACAAAATGTCACTTGAATCAGGCAAGGTGCTCATGAGTCAACTATTGGTAGAGGAAGGGGTGGATGAAATGTTTATCGAATCCATGAACTTACACGCAGAGGCAGTCGTCTTGGATGAGGCCATACATGAGGCCATGACATACATTAATCGATTTGAGAAACGTGTGCCTGCCCGACCCATGCGATCTGGAAAACAAATACACATCAATGTGTCAGAACCGGGAGGCCGCACACCAACTGAAGAACATCAGGAGGAACAACTCTCCCCACCCACGTCACCTCTCACTACACACTTCACTTCACCAACCGACACGACCACACGCTTTTCTACCGCTACCACAGTCGTCATGGGAATTCCTCTCTCTCTCGGCATCCAATTCGGAGGAGTTTCCATGCCCACCTTCACGACACTCTTCACAAATGTCACTTCCACCCCACCCACTGTCCCCATCTTTACAGTCACTCACACACTTGACACAATGGACACATCACCTGCCACAGTACCACCCCCACCCCCCACACAACCTCAATCTCCCATACCCCCTCCACCTACTTCACCACTTGACTCCACAGCATCCACAACTCCCTTCCCCTTCCCCATTCCCCCTGCATCTTCATCTTTACCTGCATCTTTTAATGTAAATAGTATATTCCTATCATTACATCATTGTGTATATCAACTGCAGCGTGAGTACAGGGATCTAGAAGGCCTCCATCATCAGTTGACAACGAACCATCAACAACTACAAAGACGACTCACAATGCTAGAAGAAGAAAATGCGGAACTCAACCAACGCCACACCACTCTCGAGAAAGCCCATCAAACACTCCTGGAGACACCCCAACCATCAGTAGAACCCGGTGTCAAACAACTCGAAGCCTTGCTAGAGGTGTACCAAACAGATAACCTAAGAGTCCGGCGTAATTTAACTCTACTTCGAAAGCATATGGCTACACCACTTGAAGAAAATAAACGGTTGCAGAAACAAAATGAAGAAAACCTGGAAGCAGCCATGGAAGGTTCCCCCCATGAGATCGATCCAAAACAGTTCAAAGCGGTTCCCACAGAAACAATGAAAACCATCTTGGAAAGTTATGCGGATTTATTAGACGCAAATGACGATTTGGAAAGGGAACGAGATGAGCTACGTAGCCAGCTCAGGGAAAAGGAGGCCCCAACCAAGGTGATAGAAACTGCCTCGACTTCAGAGGAAGTAAAGGCATTGACAAAGAAGGTGGCCGAGCTCTAGAAAAAGTTACTAGAATATGAAAGGCAGCCCTCCCCAGTTGTAGAAGCCGAACTAGAGGACTTAGTACCCATTGAGGTGGATGACACATATGAGGAACCATACGTTCCTATGCCGATGCCAAGTGGTGCAGAGACCTTAGAAGGAATGGAAACATTAGAAGTGGAAGTACCGGAATGGCTACAAACACTCGAGAAGACAGCAACAACTCACGAAGACAGAGTGGCCATTCAAATCCAATCTATGGCAAGGTTAGAAGACACCATCATCAAGTCTGAATACTTTCGAAGCATGTCTCATCATAGATGGATCGGCACCAACGATGATCAAAATGTGCCATATTGCGTGCTCCTTGCGGATTACAATGCAGAAATTCAACGCAAATGTGGCAAACCTCCAACTTTTGCCACACAATTTGGGCCAGAGGATATCCCAGAAAGTGCGAAGAAAGGCTCCATTCATCAACCAACCTGGAGAATCCGTCTTCTTGAAACCTACCCGGAAATGGTTCGTACCTGGACTAACATGCCCCTTTTTATTAAATACAATCCTTGTTATGTTCCAGTATTCTGCCGGCGCACTTGGCCAGAGTTTACAATTGCTGTCAAGAATGTCAAGGGTTGCACAAAGTGGTTAAATTATGTTTATCTAGCACCGCCACAAGGCCCTCCCACTGTAAATTACATGATTTCTACCATCAGACACTGGAGCACTCGACTACGGAATACCCCCGACGTGATGGCACAAATGTGTATGAAAATCTTTGAACTAATGCTAATCACCTTCAGGACGTTCAAGAATATTAAAGACCCCCACTTCTCAGGCGTCGGATTTCTTACAGGAAACCAAGATCTAGTATATGACATGAGCACAACCCCATCCATAGAGGTAATATATGCTTGGCACGCCAGAATAAAGTACCTCCCAGCTTGTTTTAAATAGACATTCGAGGAGATGTTCATAACGGGATTCTGGGAATATCACTCCGAAATATTCGTACCCAAGCCCTCACATCTCCTCCACCTCTTCGCTGTGGAGCGAACCATCCATTCAGAACAACTACGGGTGCCACATCCGGATGTACCAGGACCAGTGAATTGGGATGCATTACTAACAGACCTCGCACGGGGGCTCAGATTAGAAGAACATCACCTTGCTTCCGATGTTGTCCAATATTACGTTCAAGGAACCTCTAGACAAGGGTCTGTCAGGGGCGACAGACGCGAGAGTGGGGGGGGGTGTTGGCAGCAGTCAGGGAACCAAAGGAGCCACAAGGCAAAGAGGGTCGGAACGAAGAGATAGCACAAGCAGACACGGTAGCCAAAGAAGATCTAGCAAGTAGGCCATCTAAATTTTTCAGACATCAAGGAGTTGAGCACACGAGAAGAAAGAGCAAGTAGGGAGCTCAAAGAGGTGTATGACAAATCAACAGAGAAAATCCCTACACAAATAGTGATTTTAATCACTAAACACCATTGTAAATACCATTTCATATTTTTGTAGCTCCATTTTGTGCAAGCCAAGGAGTCCTTGAGCTTGAGGAGCTTTAGAAGTAAGATACCTGCCAATTTTCGTATTTTTTAGATCTCGTTTGAGCCCTCAAATAAGCCCTGGAACTTAATTTTTAACTAGGCCGGACACTAGGTCTGGACAGGGCCAAAGCTAGTCAAAAACTATAAAAGGAGCTAGAGAGCTCATTTTTGAGGTTAGCTTGAAATAGTTTTGAACTTGTATGAGCTGTTTGAAAGTAATCTAAGAACTCCATTGCTTCTCACTCTTTGTCTTACTGTGTGTGCACGTGTGTGTGTATGTGTGTGCATGTTAGTGTGCTTCTCACTCACGCACTTGTGCCTTCACTTGCTCGAGGTCTTCATACCATCCTCATGTCTTCCCGGATTGACATTAAAGGAGGTGCTACTCATCACTGAGCTACACATACTAATTGAATCCACACCACACCTAATCACCTCAAATATCACATAAGAATTGTCATCCACTAACCCCACATTGCACTCACGATCATACACACACTCACTCACCCACTAACCACATGAAAATTCATCAAGTTAATGTTGTAACGGGGACAGTGTGTCATCTTGTATCCATTGCAATGTTAACATTCATTCATATATTCTCACAGAATCAACAGTGATTTCTTCAACATGGCTGAGGCTGCAGAAACAAGCTCTCAAGCAGGAATGAGCCAGCAATTTAGAAAGTTTACCCATTATGCCAGAGACAAATGAAAGACCAGAAGATTTGCAAGCCATCCAAATCATACCAATAGCGGACCCCCCAAGTGGCCATACCATGCCTGTAGGAAAAGCTTCCCATTGGTTTAGTGAAGTTGCAGGACCCTTGGGAGAGGGAGCATACCTATGGGAGTCAGAGTTGGACTTCAATGGGAAGCAAGGTAACTACCACTTCTTTACAAGGGAATTCAAAAAGTTACAAAATGCAGAAGGTCTACCATTAGTGGAAAAAATGAGCCCTGCATGGGCCTTGTAAGGAATTGGATTAAAAAGCTTAATCTAGGAGATTAAGGACCCTTGCAAAACCACTAGTACCATTTTCAAATAAAATAATACTTCACCAAAGGTGGTTTTCGAATTCTCAAGATGAGCAAATTTAGGCCGTTGGATATCTCAAATCAATGGTCCATATTTACTTCGATTCAAATCTAGTGAGAGAATCTCTGACAATGCAATGATGATGGGAGGAAGCTCACACACTTTTTTGATGCTCTCTACACATTTCTTGGCCTTTAGATCAAGAGAAATCCAAGGGCAAAAGATTTTGGGCTGATCACAAATCGGGAGTTGCCGTGAGCCGTCGGATGAGCTTGAAATCGGATGGTGTAGGCTAAAAGGCACCTTTTGCTTTTGGGGCCTCATTCCTAGCCATTCGATCTTGTATGCATCCAATGCTCCAGATTTTAGGCGCCCAATCTTGCCTAGTTTCAAGCATATGCGTCAGATCTTAAGGTCAATCCAAGGGTGGAGAATTGATGGCGCATTTTTCAAGTTGAATCCCATCTCAACCATTGATATCAAGAGAAATCCAAGGGCCCAGGTTGTATGGCGCATTGACTTTTGCTTTTCGACCTCATCCCTTGGATCAATGAACAAATCTAAGGGCTCTCATTGATTTTGAAGCATTCCAAAACCATTCACAACTCTAAAACCACGAGTTCTAGGTGGTTTTTGCATCTTTGACCACACAAAACGAAGGGAAGCCTATGCCTAGTCTATGTGATTAAGGGAGTAGACTATGGCCACCACCCTCTTCTCATTGGTCCATCACTATTCAGCCCTTGAGCTAAAAGGCCCAAGGAGGGTTCATTTTTTCCCCTAATGCGTCCGGTATGGGAGAAGGCAGGATTGGATGCATACTTCAGTGCCTGGCTGCCAAAGCCTGATTTCATGCGATGCTACTATCTCATCAATACCTTGACTCCAAGCAAGCACCCAAAAGGTACAAGCTCATTTGTGCTTCCATCTCTGACAAGGGGGAATGAGCTCAAGAGGTTTAGGCTATCAAACAACTTAGTGAGAGAGGCTCTAGATATGTGAGGAATGCATATTCCAACAGAGAAGGAGAGCCTGGTGCCTGATTACATGAAGAATTGGAGCCTCGCCAAGCTCAAGGACATGGTGACCATGATGCCCAATATTGCAATACACCTTCGCATGTGCATGCAACACTTTGGTTTTCCTGCCCAAGATAGATTCACCATGCCACCCAAGAAGATATGATTTACTTTGTATCTGGCCAAGACACAGAACCTCACCATCAACTTACCCCACTAGATAATTGATCAGATACACCTAGCCCACAAACGATGGCCACGGAAGCATGTTTTATATGGATGTTTTGCTCTGACTAGAATCATTTATAGGTGTTTGGCTTATGACATCCCTATTCAATGGGCCCTGATGTGGAATCGAGTACAGCAGTTTAGAGGTCCGATATCCACTGGACCCCCTTCTAAGAACATGAGAGGAATTGTCCAAGTACCTTGTTCTCAACCACATGGAGCCACCCTAACACCGGACGTTATCCCACCACCCCCAAAGGGTTCAGCCATTCACACTACGACTTCCAAGACGCAGCACCAATGGCCCTCCCTAATTTAATATTTCCCCCCGTCCCAACCAATCTAGAATTTCCTGGCGGCACACCCTTGGAAGAACTCACAAATGAAGACTTCGAACAATTGTTAAGAGACGTAGATCTTGAGGCAGAAGAGGAACAACAAGTGGAGAATGTTCAACTGCAGGCAACAACCTCCCAAGTACTTGTTACCATAGTTGAAATGGGTGAAGAGGATGATGAAGATGAAGAATATGAGGAGGATGAGGAGGAACATGACCAAGGGCATCACGAGGAGTAGCAAGAAGTGCTAGAACTTGTAGGTGTGCCTACATACATGGCTCAATTACAAAGGTTATACTATACGATCAAAGCAGTGCAAGAAAGGCATCAACTCTCCCTTGCATCAGGCCAAACCTTGATGGAAGAAATGCTAGCAGACGATGGAGTGGATCAAAATTTTATTAACACCCTCAAATTAGTGTTAGAATCCTTAGGAGTACCGGAGGCTGTCCACAATGTAGTTCGCCAGTCCGTGAGGTATGACAAATGCAGAGTCGACACATTACCACGAGTAGGTAAGACTATCAGAATGCCCATCACCGAACCAGAAAGAACCCTCGAAACCATAGCCACCCCCACCACCACCGTGGACCTCACTACTGAAAATCTTGTTCAGACATCACCCATCTCTCCCTTGCACCCCCCATCTCCCTCGTCTCCACCCCCACCACCACCTCCCACCATGGAAGAAACTGCAGTCATCACATCTACCTTCACTTACAACCCAATCTCATCCGCATCCTTCTCCTTTCATGAGCCAACCTCAGAGGACACCCTCTTCTCTTTCATCACCAATCCCCTGTACACTTCACCCTTTTTGTCCTCCAAGCCCATCAGTGGCCACCCCATAATTCCGAGTGTGGTTGGAACCCCCCACCCACAGAGGGCATCCTTTGTTTTCTAGCTTATCCCCATTACGGGTACCCCCATCCCATGACCCATACTTCCCATCTGCTTCCTACACCTCATTCAGCCCAATCGCACCACCCCAATACCCATTTTTCATGGAGCAGTTCATCTGCAATCCAGTGTCTCAAAGGCACAATTCCCAGATGCTTGCAACAACATCAATCTACACAAACACCACACTCACCTCACCTACCATACCAACTTACATGGTAGCCCCTACACACACCACTCTGTCCGACCCAATGGACATTTCACCAACCACAGCACCTCTCCCCACAATTCCACCATCGCCCCCTCCCCTACCCCCTACCTCACCACTCACCACCTCATTGGCTGACACATCATTCACTACCTCCCTTCCCATTCCCACTTCCCCTGCATTCCAGACATTCTCCCTTGCATCTCATAATGTAAATAAAACCTTTAATACATTACTTCAGTGTGCACATCAACTACAACAAGAATACCATCAATTGGAAGAACGCACCGCTGCCCTCCAAACAGAATCTCAGTGCGTACAGGCTAGAGTCAACACTCTAGAAGTTGATTACCAAATGCTCCTAGCAGAACATACCACTTTACAGCAGGCTCACATAGAATTGGAATCAAAGAAATCGATGGTGGATGATACAACAGTCAAGGAACTGGAAAGTGTGCTCCATGCGCACATCAACTACAACAAGAATACCATCAATTGGAAGAACGCACCGCTGCCCTCCAGACAGAATCTCAGTGCGTATAGGATAGAGTCAACACTCTAGAAGTTGATTACCAAATGTTCCTAGCAGAACATACCACTTTACAGCAGGCTCACATAGAATTGGAATCAAAGAAATCGACGGTGGATGATACAGCAGTCAAGGAACTGGAAGCATATGGCAGTAGCATTAGAAGAGAACAAGCGGCTTCAACAACAAAACCAAGACAATTTTGAAGCAGCTTTGGAAGGAACTGTAGGAATTGCCATTAGCCCTACCAAGTAGAGAGCGGTCCCATCAGATGACATTCGCATCTTACTTGAGGAGCATGCAAATTTTTTGGAGTCATATGAAAAGTTAGAGGCTTAATGTGCTGACCTAAAGAAGTAGATCGCTAGTGCCCCCACAGCTCAACAGGAGCCGGTAATCTTGCAACACACTACAGAAGAATTAGAGACCCTCCGGAAGCAGCTGTCAGAACTCCAAGCACGTCTCTTACTGAAGTGTTTCAATGGCGATGCACCACAATGCACTCTTCTTCTCGAGAGCTCCACAACGATATGCTCGGAGTAGAAAGCCGAGCTCTTGAGGTCGGACACAGTACTCTGCACAGAGGCTGTAGAATACGCAGAAAACACAGTACACAGGAAGCACGAATACAGACTTCTAAGGTCTTGCAAATGTGGTCGAACTTACAGTCTATGACTGACCAGGACACTATATGTTTTATTAAAGAACATATAGAAAGAAGTGTCCGGTGGCCATTTGGCCTTTCACATGGACACTAACGGTAACAATCTCCCACTAGGCCAATATGGCCAGAGTTACTATGGGAGAAAAATTAATGAATGATAAAGAATACCTGAGTGTAAGTATACAAACTATACCTCCCACCTGATGGGCATGTTACACAGTATACAAGTGACTGCGTAAGATCAAGAATCAAGTAACCCCCATCAAGTGACAACAGTGTCGAAAGCTATCTTGTGGTAGAGCTTTAGTCAAAGCATGTGCAGCATTATCTCGAGTGTGAACCTTCTCAAGAATAATGCTCTCAGTGGCTAAGCAATCTCTAATGAAGTGATACCTCACCTCAATGTGCTTGGTCTTTGCATGATAGACCGGATTCTTAGCCAAAGCAATGGCACTCTGACTATCACTGAGCAAGTGAGGTACATGCTAAGGTAAACCCATATCACAAGCAAGACGAGAAAGCCACAATGCTTCCTTACATGCCTCACTTGCTGCAACATACTCTGCTTCTGTGGTGGAAACAGCTGTACATTCTTGAAGACGAGATCTCCAAGAGATAGCACCTCCAGCAAAATGAAAAATATACCCTGATGTAGACTTACGATTGTCTACACAACCAGCATAGTCAGAATCTGTGCAACCAATAATGGATGCTTTCCCCCTACCTAAGCATAGACACTTGTCCTTAGTGCCAGTCAGATATCTCAAAATCATTTTGACCGCTTCCCAGTGTATCTTGCCAGGATTAGACATATATCTGCTCACAACTCCCATTGCAAATGCAATGTCTGGTCTCGTAGCTACCATAGCATACATGAGACTACCAACAACAGACTGATAGGGAATTTTGGTCATGAATTCCTTTTCCTCATCTGATTTGGGGCAATCATCCTTGCTCAATTTCACATATGTGGGTAAAGGTGTACTCAATGCCTTTCCACCCTGCATATTGAATCGGTGAAGTACTTTGGATATGTACTCACTTTGAGACAAGTATATGCATCTTTTAATCCTATCACGAGTAATGCGCATGCCAAGAATATGTTTGGCATCCCCCAAATCCTTCATATCAAATGTCTGACTCAACTTCTTTTTGAGAAGTGACAAATCATAAGAGGACTTCCAGCAATCAACATATCATCAACGTAAGTATCAAGCATATCAAGCTTCCATCAGAACATCTCTTTGTGTAGAGACAATGATCCTCATTGCTCCGAGAATAGCTTTGGGACTTCATAAAAGCATCAAACTTTTGGTACCATTGTCTAGGAGACTGTTTAAGTCCATACAAGCTCTTCTTGAGCTTACAAACTAGACTTTCCATGCCAGGAACTACATAACCCTCCGGTTGTTCCATATAGATCTCATCTGTAAGATCTTAATGCAAGAAAGCTGTTTTCACATCCATTTGGACTAGCTCTAAGTCCTCCATTGCAACGAATCCAAGCAACATGCGCAAAGTAGTCATCTTGACCACTGGAGAGAAGTTTTCCTCAAAATCAACACCATGTTGTTGCTTAAAACCCTTTGCAACAAGTCGTGCTTTATATTTTGGAGAAGCACTATCTGATGTGAATTTCAGCTTATATACCCATTTACATAGTAAAGCTTTTCCGCCCTTTGGCAAAGGTACTAAGTCCCAAGTACCATTCTTGTGAATAGAATCCAACTCACTCTTCATGGCACGCTCCCACTTGACATGATCCTCTATCTGCATAGCCTCTTTGTAGCAAGAAGGCTCACCGCCAGCTGTTAGCATAACAGAATCTAAACCTGGAACATATCTATCAAGTGGATATGAGACACGTGCAGAACGTCTCAATGGTTGCTGAACAGGAACATGTGCAGCAGACTGATGTGAATGGACATTCTCTTGAACATCCCTATGTGTAGCATTTTTATGCATGCTAACTAGAGGACTACTATCCTCAAACACCACTCTTCTCACTTCAACCTCCTTAATGGGCTATTTATGCATCTTCAACTCATTAAAAATGACATCACTACTGATCACTGACCGTGTTTCAGGATCCCATAAGCAATATCCAAATTTTCCTTCTCGACCATATCCAAGAAAAATGCATTTCTTTGACTTATGGTCCAACTTTTGTCGAAGATTCTTAGGTATATGAACATATGCTTCACACCTAAAAACTCGAAGATGATCATAATATGGTGGTTTCCCTGTCCATAACTCTTGTGCCACTTTCAGACCTTTGGCAGTACTAGGTGAAAGGTTAATCACATGAACTGCAGTCAATACTGCTTCTGCCCAAAAACCTTGTGAGAGGTTTGCATGATGCAACATAGAGACTACTCTATCTTGAATAGTTATATTCATCCTCTCAGCTACACCATTCTGTACTGGGGTATAAGGAGCCGTAAACTCTCTACGAATCCCTCTAGACTGACAGAAAAGGCTGAATTCACGTGAGGTATACTCACCCCCAGTATCTGAACGTAAAGCCTTAAGCTTAGTTCCTTTTTCAGTCTCAATTGAAGCAAGCCATTTTCTGAAAGTAGGGAATACATCATCCTTTGATTTGATAGGATATACCCAGACTTTTCTAGTAGCATCATCTATGAAAGTGACAAAGTAAAGAGAACCACCTAAGGACCTAGTGGGCATAGGAGCACACACATCTGTATGAACGAGATCTAAAGGTTGAATTGAAGAGTCAATGTGCATTCTATGCACATTTCTGGTTTGCTTTCCATATTGACAATGCTCACAAAATGAAAAATTAGAGAAAGATAACACATGTAAGTAGCCAGAACGAGAAAGATTTTCCATTCCACTACAAGATATATGGCCCAAACGACCATGCCAAAAACAAGCCATAGGCTGTTCAGTAACAGCTAACAAGTGTTCTTTCTGTGATACAAATAAAGGATAAAGTGAGCCAACTTTGCTTCTGAGCATAGAAGACCACCTTGTAACCAAGGTCATCAAGTTGACCAACTGACATCAAACTGCGTGATAACTGAGGTACATGGCATACATTATGCATAGTAAATTTTGAACCATCAATGAACTGCACAACCACATCTCCAATCCCCACAACATCACACTGGTAAGAGTCACCAAGTCTCACGGTACCAAGAGACTTTGCTGCATAATTAGAGAACCATTCTCTATGTGGTGTCACATGGAAAGAAGCACCAGAATCTAGCAGCCAGGTGTGGGAAAGAGAATCAGCCATAAGTGCCTCAGATGGCACAGTACTATCAAGTGTCAACACATCAGCATCATCAGAAATAGCATTAATTTCTTCAATCTTCACAGTCGAAGTAGATGGTGCAGGTAACTGTTTAACATGCCCATCAACATTATGTCCTTTACCTTTAGCATTCTTTAATGCATAACAGTCTTTCTTCATGTGTCCTTTCTTATGACAAAAATGGCATTCGATATCCCTCTTCCTTGATTTACTTCTACTCTTATTCCGTTGACCATTCTTTTCCTTGTTCTTGCTCCTGCCCCGTTGTTGATTCTTTCCTTGGTAAGAATCACGAACATTATATGCATCTCCACTCTGAGTGCCAACCATAGATTTTCTACGAATCTCCTCACTCAAGAGTGCTCCACATATGTCATCATAGACAAGTTTACCGCCAGGTGCACTGTTGCTAATAGCTGTGCAAAACGTATCCCATGATGATGGCAGGGTGCATAACAACAATACTGGTTTCATTTCATTATCCATATCCATCTTCTGAGCCTGTAACTGGGAGAATATAGCATCAAACTCATTTAGATGAGCAGCAACACTATCTCTGTCCTTCATACAAAGGTCATATAATTTTCTCATCAGATACACTTTATTTGATGCCGTCTCTTTTTCATATGTATTGCACAACTTCTTCCAAAGCTCCTCTGCACTTTCACAGTCTAATACTGTAAAGTAAACATTATTTGCCAAGTGCAAGCGAATGGTAGACCTGGCCATTTCATCTAACTCATCCCAATCATCTTCATCCATGTCAGCAGGCTTCTTTGAAATCCCATTTACTGGCTTCCATTGCCTCCTTTGAATCAGCACATCTTTAATCTGATTCTTCCATAGAGCAAAGTTTGTGCCATCAAATTTTCGGATCTCAAAATGGTCTTTGCCCTGCAAGTTATAGCTCCTCCTCGGAACACTAGCACTAGACCCTGATCCACCGGATGTGCCTGAGACCTCTGATGCCATGATTGTACAGAACTGAATAGAATGATAATGGAGCTAGAAGAGTCCAAACACTAACAAATAAGTGTATCAAGGAGTAAATCGACCAGTGTATAGTTGACTAAACGAGAAATCTGGAAAACTTTTGCCAGAGTATCCTCTGCAAAATTAGCATATGACCAGTGTCAAAGTATCATAAAACTATAAGTACTGACATGTCTACCTGCATAGTGAATCACTGACTCCACTGCATATAATCAATTACCCAATAGAAGCCAACTAGGCTTATCGAGCACCTATGAACAACTATCATACATCTCCTATGGTGAGGCTGGGTAAGTCTTCCACCTGCATCACCGAAGAGACCCCGACATCTGGGTGTCTCCCAGTTAAGAAAACCTCACCATGACCCTCTTTATCAAACGTAAAAGGCTTTATGCAAAGAACATAACCGCTATATCAATGACCACATGGACGTACATAAGCGGTATCCACAGAAGCATACATGGTGTGTATGTGCTCAATATATGCAGTAAAATGACACTAAAAGGCTGAGTACACAGCCCAAAAACTAGCCAATAACACTTGCAAGTGTCTGTCAACTCTGATGTTTTAGGCTTTAAAAAACCTGCATAAATTTGTAGCGATTGCTCCCACCAAAACTGAAAACCCCTCGAGAAACCTGTAGTTTTACGAGTGTGGCTGAAACTACAGCCCCAAAGGTTGATATTTATTGTCTCAGAAGTACAAGGAACACTCTTCTTGATGTTCTTGGACCTGTGCGAAGAGAACTATGTGCAAAAGTACTCCGAAATGGCTCCAAAAAACACCCCAAATTTGCTTCAGAAATAGGCTTTGAAAGCAAAAAATGAAGCTTTGAGGGACCAAAACTTGTTCAAGGTAATGTCAACCTTAGTCTTTCCCCTTCTTCAAACACCACAAGAGTGTAGCTTAGTGGCAAGAGATTGCCACGGTTAAGCGAGCTCTGGGGGGATCAGTACTGGGATGGGTGACCTCCCGGGAAGTACCGGGAACCTCTATATTCCTTGATCATTGAGGTCCTCCCTCGCGCGTAGCCAACGGTGACTTCGGTGACTCGGATGACAAGGTATACCAAGGTCTATGCCTTGGTCGCCGCCTTAGTCGTAAGCCTTAGAGAAAGCCTGGGGGGGGTGCTCGCTTCGCTCGCACAAACGGGACAAAGTTTTTTTTAGCCTCGAACTGCTCTGATACCAGTGAAGTGTTTCAATGGCGATGCACCACAATGCACTCTCCTTCTCGAGAGCTCCACAACGATATGCTCGGAGTAGAAAGCCGAGCTCCTGAGGTCGGATGCAATACTCCACACAGAGGCTATAGAATATGCAGAAAACACAGTACACAGGAAGCACGGATACAGACTTCTTAGGTCTTGCAAATGCGGTCAAACTTACAGTCTGTGACTGACCAGGCCACTATATGTTTTATTAAAGAACATATACAAAGAAGTGTCCGGTCGCCATTTGGCCTTTCACATGGACACTAACGGTAACACTTACCATATGAAAGGCCACCCTCCCCTGCTGAAGAACCAGAACCTGATACAGTAGTGGAAATCCCCGTCGATAATAGCTATGAAGAACCATACGAGCCGATGCCAACACCCGGCGGCTGAGTTACAAAAGAAGGATAGGACACTTTAGAAATTGGAGTCCTAGATTGGGTCAAAAGGATTGAGAAAGTGGGACAAACACATGATGATCGTGTCGCAGTGCAAATCCAATCCCTCACAAACTTGGAAGAAACTGTGCTTCGATCTTCTTACTTTCAGCACCTATCTGTTAAATGCGCTTTTGCCGTCAGAAGCACATTTAATCTCTTTTCGGGTTCTTGGGAGTGGAAGGGGTTTGAATAATCAGAGGCCATATACTTGATTTTCCCAATCAACTCACTCACATGACCGTTCGTTCAAAAAAACTCTGCTAATCCAACTTACTAACAGAAAACTCGGGCTCATTCCTTACGGACTTACTATTCTGATTCGTTCACTCACTTAGTGCCGGTTCATACACAAATTAAGACTTCCTCATTACATAACGCAAAAGATAATATTACCGTAATACAGACTTATAGTAGTTAACTTAACGGAACATTGGTTCTATACTTAACTTACTATAAACATTACCGTAACCCAGTCTTTACCGTGCACATGCAGATAATCAAACAAAGACAGAAAGACACAGCAGTATGCAAAATTCTCAAACACACACTACGGAAACTCCACAGAACATCTTGCCCAGACAGACAGTCTGGCGATCTTCTGGGTTGTCACCGAAAGTGTCTTTTCATTAATTTATAAGAGTTTATAGTTCTTCGCAACAACCTTTCGGTTCATGCGGAATATGAAAAGAGACAGGTGTTTACAATTGCCAATCCGGCAGCTTACACTCGCACGCATGGTGGACTTGAACCCGCAGGTATACAAAATCTATGACTCATCTATTATACCTTGTAGATACATGGTCCTATCTAACTTAAAAGTCCTGACAATTTTCTACTTCAGCGAGTCTAACATTTTTTTCAGAATCTCTCGTTCTACTAATTGGGCATCAGTTCTAACAGAACTAGTGGCAATAACTTGGCTCATCAAAATTTCTGCGTGTGTTTGCAGAAAGGCTTCCTGTAGGTAAAAATCGTTTGCTAAAGCTGCATCCCAGTTCACTTTCATGTCTGCAATCTGTTTATCAACTCTAAATAGTCTTTCTGCTTGAGCATCAAGTTCCAACTCTTGATTTGAAATTGTATGGTCTGGTAATAAGCGTCTCTTTCTCTTCTTATCCCTGGTATCTCCTTCTGTAGTTGAGTGACTAAATTCATTTGTGTTTTAAGATGAGAATTGGATTCAAATAAATTGACTTCTACTCGCTGGAGTTCTTCATTAGTCCTCTTAGCCAAATCAGCCATCTCGTGTCCTCGCTGCACGACTTCATCTAATTGTTGTCTAGTTTCTTCTAACAGATTCCCCAGTGCTATGCGAGCATCTTCCTTATCCTGGATTAACTATTTCAATTGCATGATCTCTGCATCAGCAGCACATAACAAATCATCTTTTGCTTGAATCGCAACATCTCTCTGACTAGTTATTGATTCCTATTGAGCAAGTTGTGCTTGAAGTTGATTAAT
Source organism: Ceratopteris richardii (assembly GCA_020310875.1). Lineage (NCBI taxonomy): Eukaryota > Viridiplantae > Streptophyta > Polypodiopsida > Polypodiales > Pteridaceae > Ceratopteris > Ceratopteris richardii. The sequence continues at coordinate 10,490,718 of CM035427.1, forward strand.
CTGGAAGTGCAGATTATGATTCTCTACATTTACTGCTGTTTCTTATTGATCTTTGGAGTTGTCCTCTCCAATCACTTAGCATAAAGAATCAACAATGCATCTTTATTTTGTCAATCCTGGAAGTATTCATGAGACCACAGCCCCTTCTAGATGATAGAATCCAAGAAATAAGAGTATAATGGCTAGATTTCTAAGAATGGTGAAAATGAAGAGGAATTTCTAGGGTTTGGATTATCTTGAGCAAATCTCCACCATTTTCCACAATCTTGGTGTCTAATACATGCCATTTTACCAGCAGAACAGAATTATGAAGTCAAAACTCAAAAATATTAACTGTACCATACAGACGAGACAATCACGATTCTGTGAAAACAGATGATTTTCATCTCTAGCACCTTTCTTCATCAACTTATCACTCAACACATCAGTATTCAGCTCTCTTCATACACATTCAATCATAATTACACAATAGAAGCTCACAAATCTCCATAGATACATAAGAATTAGACTCACAAATCAAAGAAACCACACAAAGAGGAGAAAACACAATTTTCAGTAGGAAACTTCTCTATTCACTTGGATAGCATGTAAACAAATGATTAACCAATCCCCTCATAATAGAGGAAATTATCTTATATACATTTTCAAGTGTCCCTTTTCACATTTGAATTTTGATCCTTTCCTCGATTATTCTAAAAATATGCTATCTAGGAGTTTCCAAAAATTCTAGAAAAATTACATAAGATTCTATTCTACATAAGGAAGACTCTTCCTTATTTTTACAACAGTTGCATAAATATTTTTACAAGTTTTTGTCATTTTACAATTATTTTTCTTCAAAAAGGCTTCCAAAAATACATCTTCTAACATCCTTCCCCTCCTAAACCTTTTGGCTCCTGACAAAAGACTTTCCTGCTCTTCTGTACTGATAGCTTTTCTTCACTTCTTCTTTCTTTGATAGACTTGTGACAGCAAATCATGACTTTTCCTTTCTGTAATGTTTAGGTTATTGACCATTTCAAACAATGCCTTTCTCCACTGTACTGTAGCTTCTGGTTTATCAATGACGTCCTTTTTCAAGTACTCTATATAGCCGGCTTCAAATGCTATGAGTCTGGACTTATTAACAACCAACAAATTTCCAAAAATCTCAGATTCTCTTTCAAAAAACCCGTAATCAAATGCATCTTCAAAAATTTGTAAGTAATGACTGCCCAAAAATATCACTATGCTGTCATATGCCATTAAATAGATTCTATCAGGTGTTTCGCTCAGATCAAACAATAATGCATCTGTTGGAGAATTGAAGCCAATATAATTTAATGTTCTAATATCTGTGGCGGTGTATGTTTCGATACATGCCAAAATTAATCTCATTATTCTGATAAGTAGAATGCATGCAGGGTCGTTTACATCTTTGTATGTAGCTATAATGGACTCAGCTGTATTCACCATGTAATTTTTTGTAGGCCATGTGCCTGCCTTTGGACCGGCTATTTTTGGGAAATTCAACCACTTAGGTGGAATTTGACCTTCTCTCCATCTTTCCCAAAAAATTGTCCATTCTCTTCTTCTTGCCACTAGACAGTAAGCTGGATTAATTTTTAAGTAAAGAGGTGCCTCCTTCCAAATTTTCCTACATTCTTTGTTGGCATCCAACCATTTGTTCCTCCACTTCCGATTAGCTCTTTCAAATAATTCCTTGGTCACATTGATATCCTCTTCATACTCAAGATATTTATTTGGAGGTAGCCCAACTCTGGCCAACTGATAGTTCTTGATGCTCTCCATGATCATACACAGTGGTATACCTAATCCATCTGCGGCCCAATGATGCTGGTCTGGATTAATCCCCTTATTTAATGCAAATGTGACAATTGGTTCTTCATATTCATCATGCATTTTCTTGATAAAATCCATTCTGGAATCTCTATTTGTCAGCAATTTTTTTACAAAATCTTCTGAATATTCTCCCTCTGGTCTTTTATCTACCAGTTCACTGTCATGTTGTATTTCATCATTATTTTCTACCTCATATTCTCCTGTATATGTGGTCTCTACATGTGTTTCTTCCTGAACCTGTGGCTTATTCAATTTTTTCTGTAATTCCTCTATCGTCATCATCAGACTTCCATTCTATTTTGCCCATAACTCTCTTTCTTTTTTCCATTCATTCTGTTCCTTTTCCCTCCTTGTCTGCCAATCACTTCTTTCTTTTTCCATATCCACGTGTAACTTGTTATATCCTCTCATTGATGTAGCAGCATGTATACTAGCCTGCTTTTCTAGTTCCTTGGCTTCTTTCAATTCTATTTTTAATCTCTTAATCTCTGTGTGTAATTCTTCCTTTTCTGTCTCTGTTATCTGATCTGTCTGACTTTCCTCCTTTAATTGACCTTCCTCCAATAGTAGCTTGTTGATTTCTTCATTGGCTTTGGTCAAAATGTGATAAGAGGTCTGCAAGGTTCTATATCTTCCTTCAATCTTTCTCAACTCCATTTCCAATTTAGTATTCTGCTTTGTTAGTTTTACACTCTTTTCTTTTAGATGTTGAATCTTATTTTGCTTCTGCACTTCTAACTCTTCCAAAGCAATTATTTTCTTTGTAAATTCCTCATTTTTCTCTTGCACCTTCCTCAGTTGTTCTGACATTTGCTCCTTCTCCCTTTTGTGCTCTTTAATAATCATACTGCCTTTCTCAAATTCGGACTCTACTACCATCCTTGAGATAATCATATTTCTTCTTGAAGGTCTGAACTGCTCAATGTTACTCATAATAATTTGACAAGCTGATCTTATATTCTTTGGTATTCTTTCCAATCCCCCTTCCATTTCCATTTGTTTACCTTCTATTTGTTTGTCTTCTTTGCATTCATTCTCCTCTTCCTCTTCTTCTTTATATTCTATCATCTTGGCCTGGTGTTCTTCATTGCTTGGATGAGTTTTCAGTGTTTCTGGATCTGCAATGTCTTCTTCATGTTCCAAAATCTGAGCACCCAAATTTTTCTGCTCTAAGACATCTGAAGTCAGCTTTATTCCTTGTACCTTTTCCTTCTTCATCACCTGTTGCTTCTCTTCAGAGAGGTGTCCTTCCTTTATTTGTACCTCCTTTTCCTGGCTTAGGGTTTCTTGAAACAGAGTATATTCAATTTTCCCAACAGATTTTACTGGACCTTTACCTGTTTGCTCTTCTTGTTCTTCCTTTTCCTGGACTAGAATTGATTCAGTCTCCTCAAAAATTTTGACCTGATCATTACTTTTTTGTTCTTTGTATTCTTCCTCCTGCTCATCAATGTCCATGAGGTCCATTGCTCCCTCTTGTTCTTGATCTTCATTGGTTGTAAATTCTTCATTGTTCTTCAAATCATGCAGTACATCTTTTATACTTCGGATAATCTCCTTTTCCACTACTCCTGGGACTTCTTGAATATTGCTTTTCACTACTATTTCTTCTTCTTCCTGAATTTGATCTTGATCTGCACCTTTTTTATTTATGACTGAACTGCTTATCTGTGCCTTTTTGGCTATTTCTGCTATGCTCTCATCTAATTTGAAGTAGGTTTGTGAGGGTTTTATCCATACTAATTTTATTCCTGTATGCACCAACCCACAACTGACTTCTTCTCTCATTTCACTTTGTTGTTCTGTCATAGCTGTTTTTCCCTTCATCAACCTTCTTTCATCTTTAGTACTGAGCTATTTTCCTGCCTGTTCCTGAATCTGCTTCTCCTGAGACTTCTTCTTCAAATCTTCAGGTGTTTTCTGTTTCTCAGGGGCTTGTGTAATCACATTAGGAGTATTTGGTATTGATAGATTCAGACTCTTTAATAAAAGCTCTCAATATCACTTTCAGAATCAGAGGAAAAATGTGAAGGTCCTCCTCTTTCTAGTTCTTTGAGTCTTGGTGCTTCTACCTGAGTGGATTGCTTCTGTGTTTCCTCCACTATCACTTCCTCCATTTCTTTTGGGGTTACAGTTTCAACTACTGATTTTCCCTTTCTCTTCTTGGTCAACTTCTTCTTTTGCACTGGTTTCTTTGGAACCTTCTTTTTTACCACAATAGTGGTTCTGGTTTCTGGAGGTCCTTGCAATTCTTTGAAGTAAGCTAGCAACTCAACTTCCTTTTTAACAAACACCTCTTTTGTTTCAGCTGTCATCATTTGATCATGAAGTGCTTCATAATGCTCCACCTCCTCTTGAACCCAATCTGTAGCTTTACATGAATAATCTTCCAACATCTTCTGATATTGTGCCTCATACATTGCTCTTTTATTATTTCCTTGGGTTAGATAAGTGTATAATTGTTCTCTGCTTGTTTGGGGTGGATGAGGTTCACTAGAGGATTGAACCTGCTTCTGTGCATCTTCATGTTCTTCTTTTGTAGCTTCCTCCATCTCTAGTTCAAGCTTCCTTGGGTCCAACCTCCTTTTCTTCACAGGAATCACTTCCTCAGATATCACCTTTCTTTTCATTCCTGTTCCCCTCATGCGGGGTTATTGATCTTTGGAGTTATCCTCTCCAATCATTTAGTATAAAGAATCAACAATACATCTTTATTTTGTCAATCCTGGAAGTATTCATGAGACCACAACCCCTTCTAGATGATAGAATCCAAGAAATAAGAGAATAATGGCTGGATTTCTGAGAATGGTGAAAATGAAGAGGAGTTTCTAGGGTTTGGATTATCTTGAGCAAATCTCCACCATTTTTCACAATCTTGGTGTCTAATACATGCTATTTTACCAGCAGAACACAATTATGAAGTCAAAACTAAAAAATATTACCTGTACCATACAGACCAGACAATCGCGATTCTGTGAAAACAGATGATTTTCATCTCCAGCACCTTTCTTCATCAACTTATCACTCAACACATCAGTATTCAACTCTCTTTATACACATTCAATCAGAATTACACAATAGAAGCTCACAAATCTCCATAGATACACAAGAATTAAACTCACAAATCAAAGAAACCACACAAAGAGGAGAAAACACGATTTTCTGCAGGAAACTTCTCTATTCACTTGGATAGCATGTAAACAAATGATTAACCAATCCCCTCATAATAGAGGAAATTATCTTATATACATTTTCAAGTGTACCTTTTCACATTTGAATTTTGGTCCTTTCCTCTATTATTATAAAAATATGCTATCTAGGAGTTTCCAAAAATTCTAGAAAAATTACATAAGATTCTATCCTACATAAGGAAGAATCTTCCTTATTTTTACAACACTTGCATAAATATTTTTACAAGTTTTTGTCATTTTACAATTATTTTTCTTCAAAAAGGCTTCCAAAAATACATCTTCTAACAACTGCATCTACTTCTTCCTGCAACAGAATGATATCCGGTTCTAAAACATCAACCTTATGTTGTAATTCGTGTTTGAGACTCAGTAATCTCCTTCATCTGATGTGGTAGTTTTTGCGACATGTGGATCAACATATGACCCATGGATGCTAATTCTGTAATCATAGGTATTGAAGGAACCGAAAGGATAGGATGTGATTGAGATGAAGAAGTTGTCAGGAGTTGATGGGAATTGGGTGGAGAATAGTTCAGTGAAGAGGATGATGAATCGGGTGCGTCAGGTACAATCGGTGGAATGGGAACAATAGGTTTAAGTGGAGGCATGGGTGGAAGAGTGGGTTGCAGATTGTTGGTTGCTTCGGTAAGTTGTTGCGTACTCACTTCAGGTTGAGCAACTGCAGATTCTACTACTGTAGTCAGCTCTGCCAAAACTTCTGCAACAATAACTTTCATATCTTCTTGCACCTCTTGTTCGGATTGCTGCTGAGATTCTTCCTTATAAGATTTGTCTTCAGAATCAGCAGTAACACTCTGATCTTGTTGTTTGTTTGGAGATGACTGAGTTGATGAATCATGGTGCATGGAGGTGGTTGTATTGTGGAAAGTCTCTTCTTCATGTCCTTCTTCATTTCGAGCCGCGGAACCCTGTATTTGACTATCAGAAGAGCTTATCCGAATTCATTTTTGGCGGAGGAGCTGGAAGAGTTCTTCGTCATCATCTTCGTCGTCTTCAAGAATTCGAGCAGATTCCTCATGATATAAGACTGGACCTCGTGGAGGCGATTGCACTGCTTGGATGGCCGGAAATAAAAAAGTGAGAATGTGTGGAAGACGTGATCGTGGAAGTTCTCCTTTGGTAACCTACTTTATGACCGAAACGCATTCACGGTGAATGCACCGGAAATAATAGGAAGCAAAATTGATAGGCTCTCTAGCATCCATATGAATCACTGAATAGAATGGGCGAGATATCCCATAAGTTCGTTTCTGCGAGTTTAAGATGGCTACTAAAAATTGTAAAGTTGTTCGTTCAGGCTCAGGGCGACAGAGTATAGCATACTCATTTGGAGAGTACCTAGGGAACAATTGGATCATAGTAGCAATTGGAAGATTTGGGCCATTCTCTCCTCCTTTCGGAGAGAGTCAGAAAGCGTCAGCAAAGGACTGTAGGGTGATTACAATATGAGATGGTAAAGATGTAATTGGCCAACTCTGCTCCGTAGCAGGTGTGGCGGCAATGGCGGCAATAATCTGGGCATAGTAGGGATGGCACTCCACTGAATGCCAGGGCAATTCAGCGAAGTTGGACAAACCTCGGATACGCAAGAATTCACTTACGTCCTGAGGAAGTCCGTCACGGAAGGTAGCAAAGTTTGCCAGGGCTTCCATGATGTGCACACGAGAGCACAAAGACACAGTGTTTACAGAAAGCACAAGCACACAAAATGTGCAGACACAATAGCGATTACCAGTGAAATGAAAAAGCTTAAGTAGATACTTGGCAATGGGAGATGCTTGAAATTACTAATCATCACGCGATGTTGAGATGATAACCTTCATAACTACGGTGTGCATGCATGAGCAGAATCAATAACAAAAGGCGGCGATAATTCATGGTTATGTATCCAAACGAGGAGTTTATGTTTATGTAGCAAAACGAGGAGGTTATGGTTTTTAAGCAACGAACACACAAAACTAAAAAGGAAAAGAAAAGAAAAGAGAAAAAGAAAAAAATACGCGGGCAACTGTAGAACACTTTAGTGCGAATGAGGTGCTTGATGATACGACCGCAACTTTGAACCATTTATCACTTTAGGAAGAGGAACTCCGGTCAAAGTAGTCAATCGAAAAGTAGCTGGGCCCACTTGTTTAGTAATCTGGTAAGGACCAAACCATCGTAATTTGAATTTTCCAGCCGCACGATTTGATTTTGCATTACAAAATAGCACAAGTTGCCCCATCGTAAAAATTGGAGTTTTAAGATACCGATCATGTGTACGAGCTTGCCGCAACTGCACTTCTTGAAGAGTCAGAAGACTTTCCCATCGATGCTCATTCAGTTCTCTAAGTGTGTCCAACCGAAATGGCAAAGATTCTACAGGTATCAACTTCTGAGTTATGGCCATACGTAAGCTTGGGACTACGATCTCCATTGGTGCTATTGCTTCCAACCCATAAGCCAGCTTGAAAGGAGTTAGTCCGGTGAGTACTTTGTATGTAGTTCGATATGCCCATAATACTGCAGGTAGTAACTGATCCCATCTTTCTAGTGATTCCATAATCAATTTTTGAAGCATAATCAATAAAGTTTTGTTTGTACTCTCAGCTAAACCATTAGCATGAGGATAATACGGTGAACTAAATTTATGCAGAATCTGAAACGTATGTGTGAGTACTCGCATTAAATTGTTGACAAAATGTGTGCCTTGATCTGTCACAAGCTCTAGAGGTAAGCCATAACGTGGGAAAACATCTTTCATCAGACACTTTGCCACCGAAATAGAAGTGGCGGACCGTAAAGCCCAAGCTTCTGCCCATCTGGTTGCATAATCTGTACATGTTAGAATGTAGCGATTGTTGCTAAGGATTGCTGGAGCTGTGATTGGTCCAATAAAATCAAGACCCTATTTCTGAAAAGGTTCCAATGGTAATACAGGTTGTAGAGGGAAGAAATGGCATTGTAAAGGTTGTCCAGATTGCTAACAAGTGTCACATTGCTGCACAAACTGAGATACATCCTTCTACATAGTAGGCCATTAGAGCCCACTTTGCAGAATTTTTCGATGCGTTAAATCTACTGCAAAACGTCCACCAGAAGGTATTGAATGTGCTAGAGCGATAACCGAATTTACTTCATGTGGAGGAATACAATGAAGCAAGACTCCAGTGTGATCCATGTAATACAACTGTCCAGCAATCAAACGGAATTTGCGACTGTAAATTGCAATTTTCCGCTTCATTGCAAGAGAAGTTTAAGGGGGAAGACATCCATCAGTAAGAAAGGTTAATAATTGATCATAGTAAGTATGTGTCATAGTAGATTCTGCAACTTCATCATTAGATGATTCAGTAACATAAATTGCTAGTGTGGTGTCATCAACACCAACCGGAGCTTCACCGAAATCTAGCCGAGAGAGAAAATATGCTAAAGCATTTGCAATGCCGGGTAGATGAACGATTTCGTAATCAAACTCTTGTAACAATAGAACCCAATGTGCTAAACGACCACCAAAATGCTGCTGCTGAACCAGATATACAAGTGCAGCATGATCTACATGAAAGATGAATTTTCAGCATAACAAATAATGCCTTAATTTCTTTACAGAATACACCAAACCAAGACATTCTCTTTCAGTTACTGAATAATTCTTTTCCGCCGGAGCAAGCCGTCAACTTGCATAATAGAAAGGCTGGAACCATTTATCAGTTTGTTGCATTAAAATACTTCCAATGGCAATATCTGATGCGTCTACAAAAACATGAAATGGGCGTTCCCAATCAAGAGGTTGTAAAATTGAAACCTGCGTTAATAATTACTAACTGATTACCCTGAGATGATAAGCACCTGGGCAACCATGCCACTGTATATCAAGTATAGTCCATGCTATTGCCCAATGGTCCATCGCAGATCAGGGAAAGCATTTGCAATCAAGGTACGCAACAATAAAGAATGCTCGGCATGGGTCAACTATCCATATTTTGCTCCACCTCGAGGGACCCCGATCGTAGCATACATGATATCCACAATTCGACACTGGTCTACACGTCTAAAGAATGTACCTCACATAGCAGCAAAAATGTGTATGAAAATATTCGAGCTCATGAAAATTGTCTTCAAAACCTTTCGGAAGGTACATGCTCCATACATTTTCGCCCCTGGCTTCTATCAAGGTAACAAGGATTTAGTCTACGACATGAGCCAGACTCCCTCCCTCAACATAATCTTTGCCTGGCATGCACGAATAAAGAATTTACCCGCATGCTTCAAGCAAACGTTTGAAGAAATGTTCTCTACAGGGTTTTGGGAATATCACTCGGAAATTTTCATTCCAGACCAACACATTTGCTACATGTATTTGCAGTCGAACAAGCCATCCATGTAGATTAGTTATGTCTGCCACATCCGGACATTCCAGGACCAATTGATTGGGATCGCATGATGATAGACTTGAGGACTACGCATCCAAGAACATCAGCTTGCCACTCATGTTATGGAACATTACATCCAGCACTCCCAGCAACAAGGGTCTGTCAGGGACGACAGACGCGAGAGAGGGGGGGTGTTGATAGCAGTCAGGGCACCCAAGGACTAACGACACAAGGAATCCAGTGGAGAGAGTCAGAGCAAAGAGAAGGATTAAGTAGACAGAGTAGTCAACGTAGATCTGGTGGATAGGCCCTTCAATTTTTTCCAAATCAACATCTTTATAACAGTGATTATCATCACTAACAATCATTGTAACTACCATTTCACCTTTTTGTAACTCCATTTTGTTCAAGCCGAGGATTCCTCGAGCTTGATTAGTATTAGAAGTATCACCCTACCAATTTTCATAATTTTTAGACCTCGTTTGAGCCCTCGAATAGGCCCTGGAACCTAATTTTTAACTAGGTTGGACACTAGGTCTAGATAGGGCCAAAAACTAGTAAAAAACTATAAATAGAGCTAGAGAGCTCATTTTTGAGGTTAGCTTGTTGTAGTTTTGAACTTGTAAGAGCACTTTTGAGTAATCTAAAAAAGACATTGCTTGCCTTGTGTGTGCGTGTGTGTGTATGTGTGTGCATGTTAGTGTGCTTCTAACTCACTCACTTGTGCCATCACTTGTTCGAGGTCTTCATACCATCCTCACGTCTTCCCAGATTGACATTAAAGGAGGTGCTACTCATCACTGAGCTATAATCGCAATTGAAAGAGATCAACACCTCGGAACTTGCACAGTCAAAAGTTTGTACCTATTAAAGCTGGTGCAACTGCTTGGGATGCTGATTCCTGCAGAAAATCTCAAGAAACATAGAAAACCACAAGCATGCAAACGCTCTCTTTCTCTCTCTCACAAGTGAAATGAGGGGAAATGGTATGGGAAGGGTGATATGACCAAAAAATTGAAAATGTCACGATGATGGAGATGGAGGTGGGAGATGGTGATGAAGATGGTGAAGAAAACAAAAGTAAATAGATAGAAGTGAAGAAAATACCTATAACTCCAACATCTCAACTCTGTCTTACCATCACACGCTCGTCCTCAAAGCTCGATCCCCGGCAACGGCACCAAAATTTGGTGTAGCTCAGTGATGAGTAGCACCTCCGATAATGTCAATCCGGGAAGACATGAGGATAGTATGAAGACCTGGAACAAGTGATGGCACAAGTGTGTGAGTGAGAAGCACACAAACATGCACACACATACACACACATGCGCACTCAAGGCAAGAACAAAGATAGAGACAATGGAGTTCTTTAGATTACTCAAAAAGTTTCATACAAGTTCAAATCTACAACAAGCTAACCTCAAAAATGAGCTCTCTAGCTCTATTTATAGTTTTTGACTAGCTTTGGTCCTGTCCAGACCTAGTGTCGAGCCCATTTAAAAATTAGGTTCCTAGGCTATTTTGGAGGCTCAAACGAGCTCAGAAAGTTATGAAAATTGGTACGAAAATACTACTAGTACTCCTCAAGCTCGAGGACTCCTAAGGTTGCATAAAATGGAGTAAGAATAATAAAAAATGGTATTTATAATGAGGTGAAGTGACTAAGATCACTAATTGGGAAGTACTGTTTCATGGAAAAATTATAGGGCCTATTTGCCAGATCTGCGTTGATTGATTTTCTTGCTTGTTCCTTGCTCTGACTCCCTTCTTTGGCTTCCTTGTCTTCTAAGTCCTTGAGTGCCCTGACCACCACCAACAATGCATCATATTGAGAGTCAAGTGTACTATCATAAATGAGCACCCAATCTCCTACTTCAATCGATTTAGGATGGAATCAATGAGTTTTTTCAAAATAAAGCTTGTTCTTCATTCTAGATTCTCTTAATTTTTCAATAGCATCATCAAGTGTTAATTTACCTTGTTCTAATTGTTTAATGCACAAACTCAAAAAATCATGAGTAGACATGTTTTCAAACCAAGGCGAATTTGACCATGCAAAAGTATGAGACTGAATTGGAAACAATGATTTTTAATAGTACATGATTTCAGCTGGCATATACCCTATGGTACGTGTGCACATCATTCTATCTGCCCAAAGTGTAAAGGGTAAGAATCTAGGCCATTGCTTAATGTCCCTGTTACATGCTTTAGATATGGCTTTCACAAGAGGTGGATGTGCTCTCTCTACTTTACCATTTGCCTCCGGATTATATGCATTAGTTAGAGACAAACGAATACCATGATGTTCAAAGAACTCTTTAGCTTCTCTCACAAAGCGACTTATGATAACTTCAAGCAAGAATTTGCAAAAACTTTGTATGTAGTCTTAGATCGTAGTGCACATCCCTCTACATGATTACTTAAGTCTTCTTGCAAGTTGTGTACCTAAGGCTTGAAGCCTTAGGGACTTGCGTCGATGAGACTAAATCTCAATCGCCCCACAAGTGCATATAGTGATGGATCGATACACGTTTAATTATCAATCCAAAGAACCACATGAACGAAGTGTATGAGGACGAGTGTACACATGATGGAAAATGAAGTGGCTGAGCTACAATGCATGTGAAAAGACTTATCTACCTCTCCAATTCACTAACTCTTTGAAAATGAACGGTCTCTTTCCTCCTCTTCATTAGTGATCGATTTGTTAGCACTTCCTTGAAAAGTGACATCCAAAGGAGAGGGTTCTGCTAGTACCCTGACTGGTGTGAAGGGCTTGGGCTACCTCCACTTTTTCTTCTATTTTTTCTTCGTTTGGGTTCCTGAACGATGCTTCTCTATCTAAGTGAGTCTCGGTGATTTGAATGTTCGTTACTTCATTCATCTTGAATACATGAATTTCTTATTTAGGTGATTCCTTCCTTGTGGTGCTTTTGTTAAGGTCATTAGGAATCTGATCTATCGTTGTACCCACCACTCCAAAGTCATCAGTTACTTGATTCAATTCCTCCCATTGAACATCGTCTTTTGAGTCACTTTTAATATCCACATTTCACATAGATGGTTCTTGCTCTTCTAGTGTATCAGACGATGAACTAGAGTTCACGAATCCCAACTCTCTATATCGATGAACCTTCATCAATGTCTTTCTTTGTTTGTTGTCTACAATAGTCTATTGGTAATGATGTCCTTGTATTGGCAGGTTTACATGACCTTCCATGTACTGATGAGTTGCTTCCATGGCTTTAGTTAGTTCCACTTTCGTGATGGGTGTAATGCCTTCTAGCCTTGTTTTCAAAAGTACATGTATCCTTTTTGACGCTCGAACATTTTCTTCTGCCTGCATCATCTCTTGTAGTCTTTTGGTACCTTGCATTCTTGGTTGAGAGCTAGTTGCCGCTTCTTCCACTATTTTTACTCCTTTTTTTTTCCTTGGAATCGTGGCAGTCTTTGCATACTTAGCCATTTCTTCATATGAGGGCATCTCTTTTAAATGTTCTCGACTGCCTAGGGCATGATAAATCAGTATTGTTAATGCAATGCTTTCGTTCAAAAACTTCTTATGGTTCCACTGCTTCTTCGCTTCAAAAAGGCATTCATGAATATATGGTGTCATATTCACTTGGTTCCCTATCTATTTGATGGCATGAGATAGCATCTGCACTATGATCTTTTGTGGTGCAGTATATCGATGTATGTTTGGAGAGCAAAAGTGTTGATGAATCAATATAAATTCTTCTTCTATATCGACAGGATTGATATCTATGAATGTTCCTATTTTAGCACCTCAGCTTTCATCTTTCAGGACTATGTTTCCATCCTTTTCCCACCCGAAGGCTTCCTTTATCAAATCATGAGTGAATTGAATGATTACCCATTATCCTGCAGCATCTAGAACTCTGGCTTCAAGTACTAACGGGTCATGTAAAGCCGATTGGAGGATATTCATCACGTGTGTGCATCACTCGAAGACCGGTTTGTAGATTGGTAGTTCAAAGTACTTCTGAATACCTGCTTTCTTCATTATGTCTATAGTGGATGGAAGTTCATGCATGACTTTGAAATATTAGGGCATCAGTGGAAATTGATGGTCCATGTCCATAATCTTGATTCTTACTAAGAACAGATATTCCCCAGTAGGTTGGTCCTCCCGAAACCAGTGACCTTTTGCTTTCATCACACTTTGTAAGGGGAATTCTAGCACCTCTTCTTGAATAGTCACTTGAGAGTTCTCAGAAGCCATCTGCACTTGTAATAAGGAGAACATAAGCTTATTATAGAAGTTAAGTAAGATCTCTAAGCAGACATCTTTTGATTTATATTCTTGAAAGAAAATAAGAGTTAGTTCTAGCCGAAGCATTTATTCATTTACATAGTAGGTTCACTCCTATGGAAGTAGAATCTAGGATCTATTCCCAAGTTGGAAATGTGCACCACTAGTTTCGTTGAACTGATTATGTGCCAAATGCATGGCCTCGTAATGCAGCTCTGGTATGCATACTCTAGGTACAATCGCCTCTTCATGAGTGCAAGTGGGGTCTTGTTGGGTCGGTTTTTCTTGTCCTTGCCGCCTCTTGGGTCTCATATCCATTTTGTAGTTGATGTTTGAGGCTTCATCTTCTCATGGTTTTGTCTTCTTCTAGACTTTTCCTCTTTCTTTCTTGAAGTCTGATTGGTTGATGTCGTGTTCCTCTGGTACCTTTGGTGGGTCTTGTTCGGCTTCCTTGTCTTGCCTTGTCGGCATAATATTTCCTCTTGCTTGTCTAGCTGTTGACTTGCAGTCTGTCTGACCTTCTTTGGAATCCATATATGTTGCCGTATTTTCTAGGCTTCTACTAACGATTTTGGAAGCCATACACTTAGGAGTCTTGGTGATTCTGATGGTGGTTGTGAATAGTGGTTGTCTCTCCTCGTTTGGACGGAATGACTCATCTGCTTTTGAGTTGAATCATCTGATTTAGTCAGTCAATCCTTCCAAACCCATTGTAAATGAGCATTCCATGGATATGATGCTCGATTAATAGACTTCCATGTGGATGGTTTTCCTTCGGTGTAGATAATTTTACCAGTATTGTTCTCACTGGCTCTCTTCAATTCACCTCTCATGGGAAAAGAAGGCACCTGGTCAAGTGGCACATTCATATTTGTTGGTAATTCCAGTCTAGGGCATCCTTTGGGTGTGCTCTCCATTGATTCATTTTCTAGCTCTTCTTCTAGGTTTTCTTTCTCACGCTTGATGACTTCATGCATGTGAGGAAGCCTTTCTACTAATAGACTAAAGATTTCCTTATGCCCTATTTTGGTTGAGATGTATCCATGAGCTAGATGAATGCCCACTTCATTCTCAATAATCCAATCTTGTCCTAGGATCAGGTTTTCTATTAAATCCTCATCTTTACATACTAAAACCCGTTGCTTCATAGTGGAATTTTTGAGGTGGAGGGATATTAGGGCTTCTCCAATACATTCTATGAGTTGGCCCCCAATGCCTATCATGTGAGATTTAGTCGGTTTTATGATCATTTGAAGATGCATAATAACCATCATTCATATGTAGCTGAGTGTCACTCCTGAGTCCATCAATGCATCTATCAACTAGTATTCTGTAGTGCCAATCCCTAGGCTCAAATATGGTTGAGATATGCTGAAGTTATTTGTGTTGGCTTGGTGAAATTTGTAATTTCCCATGGGAATTGGTTCTTCTCCTTGTAAATATCATTCATCCGTTTGACTTATCCACCCTTTTCATTTCTTGATACGCTCTAGGGCTTCTTGCCTTGCTTCTTCTCTAATTCTCTCTTCTTCTTTTTTTTGATTTTGTGCACCTACCAGTCATGCTAACATTTGATCTGTTAATGGTTCCATATATCGCTTTACTCAACAACCACTTATGTAATTAGGAAGTATATCTCCATCCAATGTGGCTAGGTTAATTGCTCCACTCGTTGAAATCCTATTGATTAGTAGGGGTCCATATCCACGTTTCTGCAGCTTCTTGCCGTGTTGCTTCAAAGTATACACCAAGACTAAATCTCCTTCTTTTTGGCCTTTATCTTTGATGTGCACATCATAATATGCTTTATGTATCCTCTTCGTGGCATAAATTCCCACAACAGCCTGTAGTCTTGTTTCGTGTAGCTTCTCAATCTGCTCGAGTTGCTTGGACAACTCATGTCCTGTCCATTCATAATGATGTGCTACTCTCAAAGTAGGCACCAAAAAATCAATTGGCAGGATTGCATTTTTTCCAAACACTAGGCTAAATGGTGTAGTTCCAATGGTTGTTTTCTAAGACACATGGAAGGCCCAAACTGCGTGATGCAATTGTTTGTCCCAATCTGACCTTCCACTATTGACTATCTTTGTCAATACAGTCCACAACACTTTATTGGAACTTTTTTCTGCTTGACCGTTGGCTTGAGGATGATAAGGGGCTCATTTTTTATGAATCACTAAGAATTCATTCATCAAGGACTCTATTACTTCTTTAATAAAGTTTGTTCCTGGATCACTCACGGTCTCTATAGGAAGTCCAAAGCGAATAAAGATGTGCTCAAAAAGAAACTTAGTTGTGGTCTATGCATCGCTTTTTCTAGTTGCGTTTGCTTCTACCCATTTAGTTAGATAGTCTGTTGCCACTATTATGTACTCAGCGTGTGATCCTTTGGCTGGTGGATTAATGGGTCCTATGAAATCAATACCCCATTTGGAAAACACTCTTGTGCAAACCATAGGTCTCAAAGGCATGTCATCTCATCTGAGTGGGTACTTAGCTCTTTGGCATGCCTCACAACTTCGTATGTAGGTGTCCGCATCCATATGTAGACTTGGCTACCAGAAGCCTGCAAAGAGAATCAGTTTTACAGTTCTTTTGGCTGAGAAATGTCCTCTTGCGGCACCTACACATGCCATTTCTAATATGGGTTAAGTACTCTCCTTCATGCACACATAGTCGTAGTTGATTGTCCTTTCCTCTCTTGAATAATTGTCTCCCCATGATAGCATAGTCCTTACTCATTTCTTCTATGGATCGTTTCCTCGCTAAATGTTTTCGTCCTCATGCTCTCGTGTCTTTAAGATTTTCACCAACGTCTTACTCCAATTGGGTGCTAATTTGTTCATTGACTCTAGAACTTTCACCTTGTTCAAATTGTACTTTCTTAGGTTTAGGTCCGTCTCTCATTTTGCTCCTAGTAATGCGTCTCCGTGCATCACTTATAACTTGCTCATCGTCCTGCTATCTCTTTTCTTCAATATTTGCAATATGTGAATATATCAAAAATTGATCATCAAGTGAATTCCAAGCCATTTTTTGCATAATATCATCCCTAGCCTTAATTAAAGCTTCTATAGAGTAGCTCCTTGTTTCTCTAGCTTGCTTGGATTCAGAGTCACTATCGACACATTCTGATTTGAGAGCAGAAGATGCTTTCGTAGATTCAAAAAGATTTTCGTAGAGCTTGTGCATTCCTTCCTTTTCCCAATTTGCAGTTAAGGGCAGATGTGTTGGATAGTCGCACAAAATCTTGCCAATGTCAATAACGAGTCGTTGTTCTTCCTTGAAGCTTCACATGTATAGGTAAGATGATCTGTGATATCACACCAGATACATCTCCTAATATTGGGATTTCTCTCCTCCTTGAAATTCCTTTGCTTCATCGATTGAGGAATTGGTTGAGGTACAATTGGAGGATTAGGAGTACTAATATGTTGAGGATATATAGTCAGTTGAGTTGGGATTGAGGGTTTATCTTGTAAATTCAATGTATACACTACATTTTGTAAAGTTGATACCTCTTTAGACATATTTTCATGCATGTGCATCATGTTATCCAAATTATTAAATAAAATCTCAAATTGTAGCTCAGTTGGAGCTTTAGATGTAGATGTAGTTGACTCAACCTTAGAGGCTATATGGGTATCTCTAGTTGTTTACCCCGCTCTTCAAGTCTACATTCAACCTCTACTCTTATATCAAGGTTAAAATTTTAAGGAAATATAAGACTATGTCTGGGGTAAGAGCTAACCTATCCTCTTCTAGTAATTGGGAAAATCGTTTCATAAACTTACGATGAAGTTGAATTATAGAAACTTGCGATTTAGGGGAACTAATCCATTTCATGAATCCTTCTCTACTATGTTGGCTATAATCCTCTAAATAAAATTTTTTGTGTAATTCCTTCCTGAACTCTTCCCATTCATGTTTATCATGTAGTTCTAAAACAACTCTAACTGTTCTTATGGCAAGTCTACCTAGATATTTCCATTTTGTCTCAAGCAAGCCTTGAAGCTTGGCTAATTCTTCAAATGTATCTAAGTAATTTGTGGCATTCACTCCTGTGAACTTCCCTTTGTCCTTTAATAGAGTTTCAACAACTTTCTAACCCTGAGTTTCATGCATCATGTTCCTAAATAATTCATCCATTTGTATATTTTGATTTGTTTTAGCTTGAACAATCCTAACAATGTCTTGAACTTCTTTCTTTACCCTTTCTTTATGTTCATCTACTAAGTCTATATTGGAGTCCAGTTTTGATTTTTGTAAATACACCAATGATTTGCAATTAAACTACTAAATTGCACTTAAACCAAAGCTTTTGAACTTAAATCAAAGACTTGCACTTATGATGCTCGGATGATGGATTAGGTCATCCACCAAATTGTTCGACGCACACTTAGTGTTTGGAGCAAGCTCCGGGGTTTATGTAAACGTGATGGAAGCTTAATAGTACTATTAAACAACTAGAAATATTTGTTTTATCTAGGAGTTCATATCTAAGGTGATATGCTTTCTAATGACCTAATCAAAATCTTGAGCATAATCCTCACCATATGGCTGTGCTTCGAAGAATCTATTTAACCAATACTTATATGATGGAGAGTATAATGACTCACTAGTGATGCACTCTTTGATAAGCTCTTCTATTGCTAGTTCTTCTTCTTTCCCCATGTTAGCAGCTATGTTTTGTGCGGGTTGGATGGAGGTTTTAATAGGTGGTGGCAACAATATGTCTAAAATGAAAGCTGATGAATTTGTATCATTGGTCACAGCGTTGGTCACCGACTCATTACACGTAGATTCATTCCTAGATTCAGTGCTCTTAGACTCATTTATAGGCTCAGTAGACATCCCAATAATAAATTGTTGGGGGATTCTTTGACAAGAAGGAGTTTGAGGGTTTGTAGGAGAAAATGAAAAGACCAAAAGAGAAAATACACCTTGGAAGTTTTTGCCGTTTGATTACAATAAGAAAAGTACAATGTTTGAAATACAAGATACACCAATACCTCTGTGCACAATCCCACAGAGTGCCCAATTACAAAATATCCAATATCCCAATGTCCTCTTGCTGCCGACCTCCTCTGCAACAGACCTCCACCTGCTTCAAGCTTCTCCTTGTGCACACCTTGCACCAAGCTTCCACAAAGGGGGAGGAGTGAATACCTGCTGTCGGCAAGCCTACACTGCCAAAGGACCTTGAGATACTTGGGGGAACTATAGCTTAGTACTTCTCTGCACCAAAATACTTGGTCACTCTCTATGCACCTTGCACTTCCACTTCTGTGCGTCGTACTCTGGTGTCTCTTGCACTTCCCTCTCTGGCTCTCCTTAGCCTATGCTCTCTTGCTTACTCTAACCTTGGTCTAAGAATGGCTCTTGCCTTGATTTGAGTGTGTCGATCACGTACACTCCTAACTGCAAGTGAATCTTGGTGCTCACTTTGATGTCCCAAGATGGCTCTCACAAGTGGCAGCCAACTACTCACTGTTTTGTCCTGTAGTGACTTTAGTCTAAAACCAAAAATTTTAATGGGGGGCCATACTTTCACCTGTGCGTACACTTTGCCGCTTCACATGCCTTCACATTTCCTTTTAATTCTTCACTTTTGCACATAAGGGGGGTTCACCTGAACCTTCCAAAACACTTTAAACACACTTTGAACCTTAGGGAAATTAGAGAAAGTACCTCTGCAACCTGCAACCTATTTTCTCCAATTTACCCTTTGTGGACCATTCATTGTGCACTACCTGTGCACTTTGACACCTGCACTTACGCACTTTGACTTTGCACCTGTTGACTTTGACCTTGACCTTGTTGACTTTGACCTGTTGACTTTGACCAACATGACATTTATGGGCTCAACAGTTGCCCACCACCTAATGTGCTCTCCGTCCCGGTTGGGCCCTCCACCTGGTCCTTCATGTGCAGAGTGAAGGACTTTCCGCACTTCTTCTTTCTCCAAGCACTTCCTAAGTCTGTCATCCTTTCCCTGTCTATATAATTTATCTTCAAGGAAGGTGTATGGTCTGCTCTTGAGTAGCAATCTCTTCCTTTGCACAGCACTAGCCTTTTCTGGATACATCCCTGTTTTAATGAAATTCTTGATATCATAATACCAACCTTGGGCCTGGACAGCAAACAGATGAGCATCTGGAAAATCATCATTGATTCCACTAACTTGCTCCATCATGTTGATTCTGGAAAGGTGATCCGCCATAACATTCTCTTTACCTGGTCTGTGGACCACAGAAAAATCGAACTCTTGGAATAACAATAACCACCTCCATATTCTACCAGTGGCTTGTGGTTTGTTGAGCAAGTACTTGAGAGGTTGGTGGTCAGTTATAATAACGAATTTTACTCCCAACAAATAATGACGAAATTTTTGGACCGCAAAAACCATTGCTAAGGCTTCCCGTTCAGTGGTGCTGTAATTCCTTTCAGCCTTAGTCAAGATTCTACTAGCATACTGAATTGGTCTGTCCATCTTAAATTCTTCACTAGGTTGTGTCAAAACTGCCCCCACTGCATAGGCACTGGCATCTACATGTATATGAAAGATTCTTGACCATTCAGGTGTGATCAAAATAGGAGCAGACACTAACCTGGACCGCAATGTTTGATATGCTTTTTCTTCCTCTTCTTCCCATTTAAAAGGTACTTCCTTACCTGTAAGTCTAGCCAGAGGTCTGGCTATCTCTGCATACATTTTAATAAACCTTCTATGGTATCCCGTATGCCCCAAAAAACTCTGGATCTCTTTAGGGGATTTAGGTTTAGGCAACTTTAAGATAGAAATGATTTTGTCAGGATCCGGGGCCATACCTTTAGCTGACACCACATGTCCTAAGAGAGTTCCTTCTGTCACAAGAAAATGACATTTGTTTGGATTGAGCTTTAACTTAGTTTCTCTGCATCGTTTGAAAACATTATGCAGCTGCCTCAGATGGTGGTCCAAACAATCTAGAGGAGTTTCTTTGTGAGACCCTGAAAACGAAGAGAAGTCATCCATGAAGATTCTAAGTGATTCCAGCAATAGGGGGCCAAAGATGAGATTGACCGTTCTGTTAAAGGTGGCTGGGGCATTTTTGAGCCCAAATGGCATTTTTACATACACATATGTTCCCCAAGGTGTGATAAAAGCAGTCTTTTCTCGATCCTCTGGGTGTATTGATATTTGATTATAGCCACTGAATCCATCCATAAAGCTATATAAGGCATGCCCAGCTACTTCTTCAATGACTTGTTCTGCAAAAGGCATTGGGAAACCATCTGGAATGGTCACCTTATTGAGTGCTCTAAAATCAACACAAATTCTGATTTTATTAGTATTCTTCTTTGGTACTATAACCATAGGGGAGAGCCACTCTGAGTGTTCTACAGGAATGATGATTCCTGCATCCTCCATCTTCTGGATTTCCACATAGACAGCTTCAGCATATTTTGGGTTAAGTCTATAACTCTTCCCTCTTATAGGTTTTGCTCCATCAACCAGAGGGATTCTATGCTCTCCATAAGTTGCAGGCACTCCTTCTAAGTCCTTATAGTGCCAAGCAAAAACATCTATATATTGGGTCAAGAATGATTTTACCTTTTCCAGGAGCCCTGGGTGGCTCCACAGCCAAGTGGCCACCAAAACTGGCCGATCATTGTCTTGATTGCCTAATTGTATTTCTTGGACAGGATTTCTCTCTACCAGAGTATCTTCCTTCTCCTCTTCTTCCTTGTCTTTGTCTTCTAGCTTTTCTTGCATTGCTTCATAAGCAGGGGTGTTGTGGATTTCAATCTGTTCTTCCTTATCCTGCATCCATCCTGCAGGTATTTCTTGAATTGGAAAAGAACACTCTTCACTAGAATCTTTTACCTTGCCTTTAGCTTTATTAACTTCATTTTCTGTAGTAGTCATATCCTCCTCAAAAATGCATTTGAGGGTTGTCTTCCTGCCCCTTCTGTGGTTTGTAATGGGTTCTCCCAATCCATCAACCTGGACTTTTTCCTTATCTTCATCATAACCTTCAATTGTACAACAATTATTAATGAAAACTCCAAAACAAGAGGAAGAGTCGCCTGCTTGGAGCCAACTTAAAATATCCTCTTCTTCCTCAAAATCTATTTGGGGTTGATCCTCCGCTTCTGTTTCCATGCAAATGCTCACTGTTTGCATCATACTAGTGTTTCCTTCATTGTCTGGGCCTTCTTCTAAATGAATTTGTGTCAGCTCCTGCCCTTTCTTTTGTACCCACATGGTGTCCTTACCCCAATCATGAATGACGCTGGCATGCCTCAGCCAAGGTCTTCCAATTAAGAGAGGAAATCCTCCTTCAACCTGGGGCAATCTTAAAACCACAAAATCCAGGATAAATAGATTACCTTGTACTTCAAGTGGAACTTTTGGGATTACCCCTAAGGGCCTTACTTTGCTCTGATCTGCCAAAGTAACCGTGAAATTTGCAGGTCTTGAAGGGTGGAGTCCAATTTTTTTCATTGTATGTTCAGGTATCAAGTTAATGCCAGAACCACCATCCACAATAACTCCTTTAAATTCATGACCCTTGATAGATACTGTCAGCTGAGGACTTTTATAATCTGTAAGGGGTGCTTCCCTTACAATTTTTCCTTCATGTACAACAGCAGTCTTTGCCACCAAACTTGTAGTGGAAGCTTCATCAATTATCTGCAAGAGTTCTGACCTGAACTTCCCATCCATCTTTATTAAATCAAAAATACTAACGTCCTTTTTCATGGACTTGAGCAGTCTGGAGGCTTCTGATTCCTTAAGAGCTTGGGCTCCATTTGACTTATCCAACTCCTCATGAGCCCTGCTGAATGCATATCCAATGGCATCACTGGTACCTGTGCAATTTTTCTTTTGCCTTGTGTCTGCACTTGTGGTGGCTAGGTCTTCGGACACACCTTTGTCTCTGTTTAATCCATTAATCAATGATTCTTGACCCATGTCCATTGGAGCCTTCCCCTTGCTTCTTGTCTGCACAGTAAAAGATTCTATTTCTTCCAATTGCACCACCCTGGTAGATGGTGATGGCTCATTACCTAGATCACACACTTCTTCTTTGTGCACAGAAATCATTTGGATATGGGGCCCTGATGAAGAGGCTTGAGTCTTGGGGCAACCATATGTATAATGGTCTCTGGCCTCAGGGCAGTTCCTGCAAGGAGGTGCATTCTCTGGTAGGGTGCACCTACTTTGGTAGTGCCCGCATTCTCCACACCTAAAACAGATGATTGGCCTCCTAGGCCCATTTCCAAAATTATTCCTTTGTCTAGGATTATAGTTGTTACCTTGATTTTGTGCAGCAGCCATCACATTTGTGGTTGTTGGGGGTCCTCCTTGTGTCCAGTATGTCGTTGCAGGTATTCCCCTTGATTGGCATTCCTGGGCCTCATGGCCAACCTTCCTGCATAATTGACAAGTTACACTTAGCAGAGGACACTCACTTACTATATGCCCTTGTTTGCTACACATGGAACACCAAAGACCACTCTTGATGCCCCCTCCTTTGAGCTCCTGCAACTCCTGTCGCAGCTGAGCTAATTCCTCTGCTTGGGCCTCCTCTTCCTTTTGAAGCTTGAGTGCTTCAATCTCCCTTCTCAATTGAGCCACAGCAGTCTCCTCCTCTTTGTAGGGCTTATTTCTCTTTAAGCCCTCCAACTCCCTCCTCAGCTGGGTCACTGGATCCTCCATCTCTGTACCATATGTTGGTGGTGAAGAAGTTGTCCCATATTGGTGCCTTATTTGCTCCAGTCTTGTAGCCGTGGTGATGAACTCCTCTATGGAGGCTGTAGGTAGCACTAACTCTTTTATTTTGCATTGGGTGACCACAGGTAAGGGTTTGGCTAACCACTTCTTGACAAAGAAGTCGTGTGGTGGATCCGGTAGTTTAGCCATTAATGCTTTGGCCCTGGTCACGAATTCGGGGAACTTCTCTCCTGGACCCAACTTTAAGTTTTCCAATTCTTCTATAATGATCTCAGCCGTGTTGCCATGCTGAAATTGATTCTTAAAGGCCTCTTTCATCAAATCCCAAGAGGTAAAGTGATTTTCAGCAAACTGGCTAAACCACTTGTCTGCCAGTCCTTCCAATGTGGCGGGGAAGAGTATCAAGAAAGCATCTTCCCTACCCATTAGCCCCCTAGTCTTACATAATGCAAGAAATCGTCGAATGTGCTCATCTGGGTCCTCCTGGGCTAAACCCCTGAAGGAGGGAAATTTTATGTTTAATCTGGAGAGCAAGATTTCTAGGTCCACCTGTCCTGCCATGTTTCCTACCGATGAAGTCGATGAAAGTGGACTCGATGATCTTCTGTTCGTCTTTCTTCTTGTCTGCTTGCACTTGATTCTCAAGGTTTGTGACCGGGTCGCGGTCATGAGCTATTCATAGTCCACTTAAAATGAGACACTTGATAAAAGTATGTACCTTTTGGCCCACTGGAGTAATGTTGTCGACACTGACACTGGAATATTGTCCTCCAATGGCAATATATAGTCTCCTATGCTCAAAGCTCCTTGGAAGTCCCACCGTGCGTGCCAAATTTGTTGGGGGATTCTTTGACAAGAAGGAGTTTGAGGGTTTGTAGGAGAAAATGAAAAGACCAAAAGAGAAAATACACCTTGGAAGTTTTTGCCGTTTGATTACAATAAGAAAAGTACAATGTTTGAAATACAAGATACACCAATACCTCTGTGCACAATCCCACAGAGTGCCCAATTACAAAATATCCAATATCCCAATGTCCTCTTGCTGCCGACCTCCTCTGCAACAGACCTCCACCTGCTTCAAGCTTCTCCTTGTGCACACCTTGCACCAAGCTTCCACAAAGGGGGAGGAGTGAATACCTGCTGTCGGCAAGCGTACACTGCCAAAGGACCTTGAGATACTTGGGGGAACTATAGCTTAGTACTTCTCTGCACCAAAATCCTTGGTCACTCTCTATGCACCTTGCACTTCCACTTCTGTGCGTCGTACTCTGGTGTCTCTTGCACTTCCCTCTCTGGCTCTCCTTAGCCTATGCTCTCTTGCTTACTCTAACCTTGGTCTAAGAATGGCTCTTGCCTTGATTTGAGTGTGTCGATCACGTACGCTCCTAACTGCAAGTGAATCTTGGTGCTCACTTTGATGTCCCAAGATGGCTCTCACAAGTGGCAGCCAACTACTCACTGTTTTGTCCTGTAGTGACTTTAGTCTAAAACCAAAAATTTTAATGGGGGGCCATACTTTCACCTGTGCGTACACTTTGCCGCTTCACATGCCTTCACATTTCCTTTTAATTCTTCACTTTTGCACATAAGGGGGGTTCACCTGAACCTTCCAAAACACTTTAAACACACTTTGAACCTTAGGGAAATTAGAGAAAGTACCTCTGCAACCTGCAACCTATTTTCTCCAATTTACCCTTTGTGGACCATTCATTGTGCACTACCTGTGCACTTTGACACCTGCACTTACGCACTTTGACTTTGCACCTGTTGACTTTGACCTTGACCTTGTTGACTTTGACCTGTTGACTTTGACCAACATGACATTTATGGGCTCAACATAAATGATCAATTAATAATAATTCTAAATTTATTTCTGACTATTGGTTTTTTTTATTAAAGCTAATAAAGAAAATATATCTCTCAAATACAAGTTTGAATGTAGGGATAAAACTCCTAATACAAATGTAAGCTAAAGGGTAATTTAAAGTGCATGAAATAGAATGACTTCGATCCTTCAATCACAGTTATGTGCAAAGTTCACCAGTGCTCTTTACTACTTTTCAATATTTGTCAATGTTTGTCTACAGGAAAACATTAGGAAACATAAGTATACCTCAATGAGAAAGAAAAAACATATATATTTTTATGATAACTTTTAATACACATACATTCTTTTATATCTACATGTACACACCCATGCACTTGAATGGAGTCATGCTCATACACACTTTTATGCATATGCAGGCTTACTCCTATTTTCTTCATTACTCTTATACATACATGCATCAAGCCAATGCATAATTACACTCTTTCTTATGTGTATCCATGCATACATACAAACATGCATTTCACACACACTTACATCATACTCATATTCTTATGCTCATGTTACTATACATCAACTCGCATGTTAGCATACATCCTTATGCAAATGCACATGCAAAGACATACGCTCATGCATGCTAACATATCTTATACATACTCTAATATGCATTCACCTATCACATTCATGCATGCATTCACACGCATACATGTACACTTGCACTCATCTATCACATGCTCATGCATATTCATGCATCTATACGTCTAATATGCATATGCTCACACACTTACTCATACACTCTTTCATGTAAACTAACATTCCACATGCATACTCATGCATCCATACATTTAAGTCATATATGCAAATGCACACACTTTTGCACATGCTTCTAATACACGTTCTTATCTACGCCGACACACACACATATCAACATATTCTAAATCATGTCTTTCTTCATATGTTAATACACTTCTTCACATATGCTAACATACTGCCTAACACACATTTGTAAACTTATACTTAAGCTAACTCATAATAACCCACTCTCTTATGCATATATTTATGCATGCATGCTTTCATAGTGCACATTCAAACATCTAATGCATGCTTATATAATTATACTTGCATACCTACTCATACATGCATTTCAACTCCATATGCATACACTCATTTCCCTTATACATACATACATCATATCATGGATTAACTCATATGCATACACATGCATTAGCTCTCACATGCATGCATTCATAATATCATTCCTCATCATTCTCATGCATGCATTCATTATTCATATGCATGCTCATGCATCATACTAATATATACATCACATACACATGCATGTTTTTAACCCTATATACATGCTTACACCATTAAATGCATTCACTCATATGCTCATATACATCTACTCACCACATTTCTTATATATCTGTATTTGTATGCATATGATTCACTACATTGCTGACAATATATATATATATATATATATATATATATATATATATATATATATATATATATATATATATATATATATATATATATATATATATATATATATATATATATATATATATCTCCTATTTTCTCTACGTGCATCAGTACTCTATTTTGTAGTTTAAGCCCTTCTCTCTCTCTCTCTCTCCTATTTCCTATGCATGCATGAGTACTTTGATACGTAGTTTAAGCCCTTCTCTCTATCTCTATCTCTCTCTCTGTCTCTGTCTCCCTCCCCCCTCTCTCTCTCCCCCCTCTCTAGTCGGAGAAGAAAAAGAAATCAAGGAGAAGAAATAAGAGAGAATGACCAATCAGAGGATAAAAGAAGGAGAAAAGGTTTGAAAGTAATGTATACAGAAAAAGTATGTTCTTAACTCAGAGAAAGTACATTAGAGACATGCTCACCAAGTTCAAGATAGAAACTACAAGGGTTCTAGGTACACCCATGGAGGTGAATCAGAAGCTAAATGCTCATGAAGGAGAGTTAATTGAACATGTAATTAGTTATCAAAACTTAGTTGGAAGCTTGAATTATGCTACTCTAACTAGAGTAGACGTATGCTATGGAGTAGTGTGCTAAGCCAATTCATGCACACTCCAAGGAAGCCTCACATGGAAGCTAAAAAAAAAAAATCCTAAAGTATTTGAAGTGCAGAATTAATGAAGGGCTATACTACCCTTATACATATGTTATAGATGTCATATTATTTTCTGATGTGAATTGCGCAAGCTCTAAAGATGATAGGAGAAACACATCAGGTTATCTTACTTTTGCAGGTACCAAATTGATTTCGTGGTCTTCAAAGAAAATCCACACTTGCTCTTTCATCAAATGAAGTTGAATACAGAGGACTTGCAAATGCCACTCAAGAAGCTATGTGGATCAAGACCCTATACTAAGATTTGGGGTTGAATACTCCAACTCCACATATATTTGGAGACAACATTAATTCATTAGAGTTGCTAACCTTATCTATCATGCCATGATGAAACATATTGAAGTTCACTACCATTATAATAGGGAAAAGATAATGAGCAAGGAGATACAACTATCATATGTATCTTCCAATCAACAATGTGCATATGTGATGACAAGTGCAATATGCAAGGGGACTATCTACATGTGTGGAATCAAAAGAGTTTGCATTAGGGTCATTCCTATGATCAATGGGGACATGGGTACTAATGATCTATTGAGAGTATGCTGTATAGGATGATATTCCATGGAGATTAGATTAGCTAGGGGTGGTGGCTGCTAGCTTAACACAGGTTGGGGTCTAGGTGGTGCCTCGTAGGGTAACTAGTAGTTCTGCTATGGTTGATAATAAGGTTTTGTGTTGTATTGGCCTTGATATCTATCAAGCTATTGATATGATTGTGGGTGATTCTACCTAACCACCTTTTTTTTATAAGGTCAATCCTATGCAATGTGGTTAGTTTACCGTGTCTCTACTATATAGTATTAGGAACTAGGATTGCCTTGGGGTTGTGCCATGATCAAGAAAACGTTAGCTAGGTGGTCATCTCCACACATGTAGCATCACTTGGCTAAGAGCATCCTCAATGAATGATTCTTCGAGAATCCTAACTTCTATGCTTCTTTTTTCTCCAAGTCCTCTATGGAATTAGAGTGCCTAGATGAGAGATTTTTTGAGCTATCTAAATCCTTATAGACTTTGGACAGCTTCAACTCATCTCCTAAAATGTCCTCAATGTCTATGCAAATTCTTACACATTATTCTAGTGCTCGAGGCTCCTTCACATAAATGTAGGATCCTAACTTAGCACTCAACAAACCATCCAAAAATAGAGATACTTTTTTGGCTTGAGTGGGAAACTCCTGAAGAGGCCAACTCTCTACATACTATCTAAATATTTGTCCGACAAGTCTGACGATCTCCTATAGGGTTTGTTTGGAAATATGAATTAAAGGTGAGGTGTGGTTTCCGATCCTATTGTTTGAAAAATCAGTGATGAATGTCTCTAGCACATGATGGATGTCCTTAAATTTTCTCTATTGTAGGGATTGGAACTAGGTTAAGGTAGTATTTCTTTAATGTTCATCCAAATGCATTGTATTGAGTGAACATGTCATCCACCTATTCGTCCTTCATTACTTGTTTGAATTTTTTTCATGCTTCAAAAGATATTTGTCTCTTGTGGAGAATCAAACAGGTAAAACACTAAAAAGGCTAAGGTCAAGTGGAGGGGGAGAGTACTTCTCCCATGAATTTGACTCCTTTCTTAAAGAGAGAGGAATCAAAAGAGAGATCACTACAAAGTGTACCTAAGCAAAATGGAGTGGCAAAAAGAAGGAATAGGACAATTGTTGAAGCTACAAGGTCTATGCTAAATGAGAAGCACTTACCTAATTACTTATGGGTTGATGCTATATCCACAACCACTTATTTGATTAATAGGTTACCTTCAAAATCACTTGATGGCATGACACCATATGAGGCTTGGAATGGAAGAAGACCAAGCTTGGATCATTGCAAGCTTTTTGGATGTGTTGCTTTTGCTCATGTTCCTTCATAGGTTAGAGAGAAGATAGATCCCAAAGTAGAAAGGTGTGTATTCATTGGATATGACAACAATCAAAAGGGCTAGAGATTATACATCCCAACAACCAAAGGATTCTTGGTGAGTAGAGACAAGCCTCTCCAAGCTTCTCCAACTTTTCTTTCATCTTTGGGTAGAGGATGAGATCTTTCATTGTATTTGTTTTTGTTTAGGTTTTCTTCTTCTTCTTCTTCTTCTTCTTCTTCTTCTTCTTCTTTTGCTAGGTTCTCCCTCCACACATAGCCTCCTCTATTGTAACCTCTTCGTCTTTGGTTTCTAGGGTTCTTGAAATAATTCCCAGTAATGTGATTAGTTAAGCCACATATGGCACATAGAGAGGAGCTTTGATATCTCCCTCCTGCCTTGTATTCCTCCTCTACCTCTTCCTCTTGGGCCTCTACCTCTACTTTCAGAGTTTTCTTGAGAGGTTGTGCCCTCATCATCAGCCTTTTTACAATTTTCCTTTGCTATCACTACTCTTGTTTTTGTTAGTATAGAGAGTAGAGGATAGATTACCGTTTGATTTGTCTCCATTCTTCATATGCTTTGCCTCATATGTGAAAAGATGTCCCATGAGAGTGTTGAAATCAAGAACCTGCATATCCATGTAGAGGTACATGGTTGTTGTGACCGCTTCCCATTTTTCATTTACCTTTTTTCCATTGATCACTTCCCTCACTATTTGCTCTTCATCAACGAATTCTCCAATGCTTCCAAGTTGATCAGCTATGTCCATTTTGGTGACAAAGTTAGTCACACTTTGCTTGGGCATCTTCTTGAGAGTGGTGAACTCCATTCATAGTTTATTCTTCCTTGCCTTGGTGCTTGATGAGAAGAATGCTTCAAGGGCATTCCAAGTCCATTGTGAAGTCTTGCCACCCTTGATGTGTGGAAGTAAAAAATCAAAGATTGAGTTTAGAATGTATGAATTTGGCTAGGGCATCCTTTGAGCACCATGTGGTTAACCTCTCTTGTTCTTCTTGAGTTGGTTGTCCTTTGCTTTTAAGTATTGGCATCATCTCATCTCTGGATATGTACCATATGGGTTTCTCCCTTGAAGATAATCTTCCATTCTAAGTGAACAAGCGGAATAATTACCATGATCCAACTTCTCTATGGATGAAGGAAATCCATCTCCCATGTTGATTTGTTGTTGCTCTAATACCACTGTGAGGAGATGGATTTGTGTGCTCCAAAGATGAGCTAGTATTGCATAGAATCTGCCCTACACCTGCTAAGTTGACTTCAAGGATGCTTAGTAGAATCCTTTGGCTTCAAAATAATGCATTTATAGCCACTAGGTAATTTGGAACATCATTCCCAAAATCTTTTGCCACAACAGATAACTTGGATATGCAAGGACTGTGAGAAAACCTTCTATTTTGGGAATGGATGTACTCAATTTTTTGCTCAAAGATCACAACGTGGTATGAATTTACTAGAGAGACTTTGCACACATCTAACTCAAGAGTATAGATAACTAAAGCAAGTTATTTCATGAATTTTGAGGCACCATACATTGAGAAATAAGTTTGGCAGCTCAAGGGGGTCATCCCAACATTTCAGGAACAAGAAGATAAGCCGACACATTTGACTTCCTCACTTCATATTTCAAGATTGGATGAACAAAAAATAATGAAACTGGACAGATAGATAATAGACATCCCACTATACATATATCAAGTCAGAATGTAGTAAATGATTGAGTGCACATAGAGAAATGCAAAATTACTAAAATAATGAAGATGCAATAGAGAATAGTAGACAGAGCTATAGTGGAAGAAATGTATCAAAATGTATATGATAATGAACATATTGTTGGAGAAATTCTATGACAAGCCTAAGTATTGGCTTGAGTTCCACAAAGTCATAGAAGAAGCCTTAAAATGAAGTCAATGTAAAGTTCACTTGTGAACTACCTCTTGTAACTTTCGAAGACTTTATTCAATGTAAAAGTGAAAGAATCTTAAGTGGTTGATTCCACTTGATCAAAAAGGGAAAGAGACGTGATTGTGGTAGATAGAGAATCAAATCAATCACAAATTGATTGGAGAGTGATTGAGGGAAGTTAGCCTCCCAAACTCAACTATAAATAGATGGCAATTTTAGTCATGGTTAGAGAGACCTATGTGAAGACCTTCAAGAGCTGAGCTTTATGCCATATCAAGGTGTGATTACAAGGCACACATATGCATCAGTAAGTCCATTGTATTGTGCAAGCAATATAATTCATTTTCATGATCATTTGAGTTCATATTTCCATGCTCTTGTGAAGTGTACTACTCATTGCCATATCTGTCAGTTTTCTCAGTCAGATTGCAGAGATGGTTTCTCTGCGATTGATGCATCATTTTCAATGATTGGACTTGGTAAATTTAGCTCTATACGTCTAATATATGTTCAGAAATTTTCATATCATTTGGATGTTGCAAGCTGCAGTTATGTTCAGTTGAAGTCAACCCTGTCTCTTGATTTTCACTTCTCTATCAGGTACCCGGCTTTTTCACTCCTCTTGTGAGAGGTGTTTCTCCGTGTGTACTTATCCAAATTCAATGATTGAAAGCTTGTTGGATTTAAATTACTGTCTAGTATAAGCATACAAATTTTCATAATCATTGGATTCTTACATCTTGAGTTATGGTCATTTGTCTGCTCACTGGTCTCATTACTGTAGCAGCCCGTGAAAATCGGGATGATGGCATCAGTTGTTAAACATGTTTCTCAGTGTGTGTTTCACTATTTTTGATGATATTACTCTTGAAAGCTAGCTCTTTAAGTTAACTAAACTTCCCCAAGAGGAATTAAGCTAATTTCTGCTGTACTCAGAGAATTATGCAAAACACTGGTCAGGTGTATAAACCAAAATAGCAAGTTCTTCACCTCTGAGCTAACTCCAACTTATCTGTTTTGATCTATCTTTTTGAGAGTGATCTTCCAAGGTAAAAAGGGTGTCTAATACATCCATTGGCAAGCTCAAAGGGCCCACCATATACTCTTGGAGTTCATTTGGTTGGTGTAGATCAAGGATTTTGCAACACCTCTTCATCTTCTAGCACATACCTATCCATCTCTTCACACAAATGATACAAGGGAAGTGTAGTGGACTACTAATACATGTGTTACACTTAGTGTTGGCATACAAGTCAGATGAAGAGCATACTAGCACAACGGAGCAGTCATGCACAATACGGCAACAAGGCCCAATCATTTTTTCCATGCACCATTTACAACTCAAGTGATTTTAATCACTACACAAACATTGTAAATTCTGTTTTTGGTAGAATAGATTCCATTTTGTTCAAGCCGAGGAGTCCTCGAGCTTGAGGAGTATTAGAATTAGCTACATATCAATTTTCATAATTTTTAGACTCTGTTTGAGCCCTCAAATAGGCTCTAGAACCTAATTTTTAACTAGGCCGGACACTAGGTCTGGACAAGACCAAAGCTAGTTAGAAAACTATAAAAGGAGCTAGAGAGCTCATTTTTGGGGGTTAGATTGTTTGTGAATTGAGCTTATGTAAGAGACTTTTTGACTAATGCAAAGAACTCCATTGTTCCTCTCCTTGTTCTTGCCTTGTGTGCGCGTGTGTGTGTATGTGTGTGCATGCTTGTGTGCTTCTCACTCACACACTTGTGCCTTCACTTGCTCATAGTCTTCATACTAGTCCTCACGTCTCCACGGATTGACAATTATGAGGTGAATCTTCTCACGTTGGTACTCACCATTGTGCTAGAGTGACACCAAATTTGGCGTCGTTGCCGGGGAGAGAGCTTCGAGGACGAGCGTGTGATGGTAAGACGTCGAGTTGAGACATTGGAGTTATAGGTAATATCCTTTCTTTTCCTTATTTTTCTTCATTTTTTCCTTATTTTTGCATCACCATCATCACCATCATCATCCTCACCATCTCTCACCTCCATCTCCATCTCCACAAAAATTTCAGTTTTTGGTTATATTCCACTCCCAACCTCATTTCCCTCATTTCATTGTGAGAGAGAGCGAGAGAGAGCTTGCATGCTATCTGTTTTTGATGTGTTTTTTGAGCTTTTGTTGCAGGAACTAGCTGTACCATCATCTCCAGCAGCTTGCGCAGGTACGACAGACTTTGCACAGGTCCCGGGATGTCGACCTCTGTCTGTCACGACAGACAGAAAAACTTAATATTTTGTGAATGCGTGTTTGGCACGGTAACCTATACCATTAGAGCACTCCAAATCACTAGATGTTTCTCAAAAATTTGCGTTTTTGCAGTCTATCACGATAGACACCGTCTATCGCGACAGACACAGTCTATTGCGACAGACACCGTCTATCGCGACAGACCAAATTCCGCGACAGACACCGTCTATCGCGACAGACACCATCTATCGTGACAGACACCGTCTATCGCGACATACACTGTCTATCGCGACAGACAAACACTTTCGGCAAAAAAATTAAGGGGTAATTTTTTGGAAATTTAGGCTAAATTTTGGGCATAATTGCATACTCAAATACTCACACACTTACAAAGGCCTTAGAAAAATGCATTAAAACTCCTGAAAGGTTCTGTTTGTCTGTCTAATCCCCTAAACCCTGAACGGTCATAACGTTTTCATACGAAATCCATTTTGTGAGCTCTAGGGCTTGTCCGAAAGCTCGTGCATATACTACGCACCCTCAACTGTTTTTTATAAGAATAATGCGTTGATTTTTAGATATGATATTTTGAAGTTGACACACTGAGGGGTAGGTACACCAAGGGAGCTCTAGAGGAAATTTTTTAGCAATACAAAAGGGGGAACAAGGGTCATTAAAAAGTGTCTGAAATAAATTATCTGTCAATTGAAGGATCAAATTGGAGCTAAACTTGGGGTTCTTACAGGATCATCAAGAGCTTTTGGAGAAAGCAAAGTAAGTGCCAGGGTGAACAAGCTTGGGAACGTGCTTCTTGGGTAGACAAGCATCACCAGGAGGAGCAACTTGAGGTTGGAACATCACTCAACCCCCTCAGTCTATTCTTAGCATAGGCTAAGTGTGAGTAGTTGTCCTGATTGACTAGGGGTACGATAGGAACACTCAAGTTTGAAGAGCCTTTAATTTCTCAAGTGC
This sequence comes from Ceratopteris richardii, assembly GCA_020310875.1. Taxonomy (NCBI): domain Eukaryota; kingdom Viridiplantae; phylum Streptophyta; class Polypodiopsida; order Polypodiales; family Pteridaceae; genus Ceratopteris; species Ceratopteris richardii. The sequence goes on from CM035427.1 coordinate 10,525,097, forward strand.
AAGGATAGGCTAAATTGCAGTCAAGGGATAACTTAAAGGAAAAAGAACTTAAACTTAGTGGACGCAGAACATCAAGTATGACACACTAAAGTGCTCCTGATGACGCTTAATTAAAAACAAGAAAACACATCCACAGGAACTTAAAAGGAACAAGTGACTAGTAGCAAAGAATCAGCAACGTACAAAGGGCATATGAACCTTAGGTCAGGTAGACACCTAGGGAGAGACAGACAAAGTCTTAGATCTTCAAAGGCTAGTGTCAATCATACTGCTAAGTCTTGGGCCCAGCAGTTGAGCCATCATTCGTATTACCCTAGCTCTGGGACTAGCGAGTCTGAGATGTCCCATGGTATGGAGAGACCTACAGGAAGTTCTGGGGTGCCATATTTACATAGGGTGGAAGGCCCTTACAAGATGCAACTCGAATACCTTAGCACCAACCGATTAGGTGCTAGCATCTATGAGGACGGCCTAGGAAGGTCTGTGGTCCAGATTAAAAACCCTGACCAATCCATTGGACTAGAGCGCCCCGCTGTCAAGTTTGAAAATGGAGCATACTTGGACAAAGAAGGGACAATCTATGTAGTCACCAATCATCCAGATAGGACAGATGAATTTGGGAATGTGGTCCTGGAAAGTAACTTAGGTGACCTAGAGCAAGGAAACATGGGTGAAGAACCTAGAACCCCCCGAGGCAAATCTGTTCTCAGGAGGATTATCACACCAGAGTGGGTTCCCCAGGACAACAAGAGCATAGATCTGCTTCTGAACCGAGAAACTGACGAAGCCTTTTGGAGGTATAAATCCGATCGGCCAATTGATATAGGAACAATCATGATCTATGAGTTCAAAGATCCTGATATTCCAGGTAGGGTTACCTACTTGATTTCGCCTTGCCAAGACCGAGAGAGCACACGAGGACTCTGAGACTGACCCAACTAGTTAAGTCCATGAAAAACTACTTTGATGGCACTAGAGATCCCTACGATCATGTAGCTGAGTTTAAGCAAGTCTTGAGAGCTGAACAAGTTGAAGACCTATTCACGCAGTACAATGCCTTTGGGTTAACCCTTAGGAACACGGCCCTGACATGGTTTCAGCCACTAAACGAGACACAGTTTAGGAGTATAGATCAACTTCTAGAGGCATTCATTATCGAATTCTCTAAAAGTGGCATAAGGCATAATACTTCCTCATTGATATACAGCTTCAAGCAGACCCCGCAAGAGACTGTGAGACTTGCACGAAGAAGATTTAGGCAATATCTTGAGCGATGTCCTGGTCCTGAGTTACCCACGGCCGCTAAGCAAGTGGCTTTATTCTTGGATGGATTGCTAAGTACCAAATTGAGATCATATGTGTACTTGAAGGACCCCCGGATTATAGAAGAATGTGTATGCATGTGCATCGATATTGAGGATAACCTAGGGGAGGAGTTAGAGCTTTCCAAGATATACAAAGATTCAGATAGTGCCTCTAACCTCTCTTCCACGCAAACCACATCAATTGAGGAACTCACTGAGAAAGTGGCACAAAAACTAGGTGTCTCTAGCAAACAGATCCCAAGGTTTACCCCAGTAAAGAGGTGCTATACGTGCGGTGGTGACCATATGGCGAACGTCTGTCCCATTATGGCTCAACCCCAAGTCAATCCCAGTAGCCAATATTGCACCATAGAGCGAAGATACACAAATCACTCAGCACAGGACTGCCCATACAATAAGCAAGCAGTTAGGCAAACCTACCCTCAGCCATATCAACAGGGGAGATATCAGAACCAATATCCACCACAGCAGTATACTAGGACCCAACAAACCTACCAGCCACAATATCAAGCCTAGCAAAGGCCTCAGCCTGTGTTAGCACAACAACCTCCAACTCCATCCAACATGATCCCTGTAAAGTATGCTACTGCAGAAGAAAATCTGAATAGAGCTATAGTCCCACTAACACCAATAATCTCAGAAAGTGATCCCAGTGACCATAGCTTTGATTCTACGCATGTTGATAGTCCCCAGGCTTACTACATGCAGTCTCCTGAACATGGTGAGTCTTACTACAGTGAGGAACCAAGTGAACCTATTTGGGAGACAGAGTATGCGAATGTCATGTACGTGAACCCCAACCCTAGACCTCAACCTAGGTAGGTCAGACCTCCATTTCCTAGAGGACCATGCTACAGATGTCAGGGAGATCATCTCATTCTTGATTGTTCCTTGCCTCCACCTACACAACCCCAGTCAGTGACAATCTGAGGCTATTGCCAAGAGTGTGGAAAGCAGCATCTCTTACGAGAGTGCCCAAAGAATCCTACTAATATGCCGAAAATCACTCCTATCAATGTTATTGGCTTAGTGGTAGACTCCACAGGAAGTGTGACGTCCACAACCCCAGTACAAGTCATCACGAGAGCCCAGGCACTTAAGCAAAACCAAGACTTAGGCCAGGAAAAGAATGCGGAGGTTAGTGAGACTGAGAGCCAGAACAGGAAGAGGACAAGAGCTTGGAGAGATAGCCATGAACGTATGAAAAGGCAATGGGCAAGAAAGATGAGCGAACTTGAGGAAAGCCTACGAGAAACCAAAGCCAAAATCATAGAAATCACATCTCAAACGCACTCTCACACATCCCTGCCACTATCATCCCCTTCACCCTCCATTCCTCCACCCACCAATCCCACACATAACCCAACCACCACCCCGAGTAGGATCAGTCTTAGCAGATCCCGCTCCGGAAGATCTAGACATGATGCTTAAAGCATATCAGGTCAGAATCCAAGAAGGGCCCAATGTAACAGATCATGAGAAATGTTACCCTAGAGCCGATCTAGAGATAGAGCGAACAAAGCTTTGTGCTAAAATGGTCGAATTGGTGCAAACCATGTTTGAAGCTAGTGGTTTGTTCAATGGCTCTAACCCCATCAGAACACCACTGGACTTTGATGGTCTATTGGATAGATTGGAGAGGTTACTTGCAAAGTCTGGAAAAGGAGCCACCTCCCAGGCTATGGAGAGGGCAAGTGATAGAATAAGCATTCCTCCCCAGGGAGCTTATGTGCCTAACTCCACTGAACCAGATACCTCTTCTTCTATGAATAGGTATTCACCGGAGTTCCTCATAGAGATTCAAGAGGAGAAGTGGGCAAAGGAGAGTAAAGTCCCTCCTCCCATAGAACTTGTGGATGACGCACATGATCAATTCCCACAAGATATTCCTTCTATTTATCGAGAGCAGGAGAGCACCCAGTCCCAAGAGAGATTAGACTTTGAGTCTAATTCTTTACAGAAATTACCCCATTTCATGGGCCCATGGGAAGCCAAGTCTACTTGTATGAGAGCCCCCACAGTCATGGTAAGAAACGAAGACTCAGTCATACCTAAGAACACAGAGGTAGTGAAAAACACTAAAGTGTAGTGCAACCTCACTTTAGAAGAGCTACTCAAAGTTAAGCCAGAAGTGTGGAAACACGTAGCCAAACAAGTGCCAGACATAGCGAAACCGCGTTCCCAGGTAGGATCTCATAGAACAGTGCCTGAAATACCATTGGATAAGATAGGAAACATGAGTGAAGGAGAAGAAGGAAATACCTATCTTCCAGTTACCCATCAAGGATACACAACCAAGGCAATTTTGGACTCAGGAGCAGGAGTGGCAATTGCCACCACTTCCTTATGGAAACGTTGGGGCAAACCAGCACTCAGACCAACGAGAATGAAATTGCAGATGGCTGACGGTCACATAGAAACACCCTTAGGACTACTAGAGGGGATAGATCTCACTACTTGTGGTGTAGAGTTTGAGCACACCTTTGCTATCTGTGACTTTAGCAAAAACCAAGCCTACGAGATGATTTTGGGAAGGCCATTTATGCGGCAATTGCAAGTAGTCCAGGATTGGGAAACCAATTCCTTGTACTTGCAACATCTAGGTGTTACAACCAAAGTCAATCTTAAGGATTACTCTCATAGAGACGTACCGCCTATTCAATGGAACCCCATCCATAGAGCCAAAGATGATACGGAATCGGTGCATTCCCTAGGATCAGGATCCTCATGGATGCATGAAGACACTCACTTATAAGGTAGCAGTAGAAGAAGAGACTAGAGAAAAGGCCAGAGAAATAGGTGCAAAAGAAACACATAGATCAATTCAAGTCCCAGCCTATGCACCAGTAGTATTTCCTGACGAGGAATTTGAACCCCATGGCTGGGCAGAAATCCTAGCAACTATGGATGTAGCCATCAATGAAGAACAATGGACACCCCATTGTGATGAGGATGGCTACGACATTTCCGTCTTCTCCATAGAGCCAATTATGGGAGAGGCAGTTCTAGAAGAGTGCGAACCTAGCCCTGATGCATTTGAGGATGCAAGTGACTCCGATCTAGAGTCAATTATTATGGACCCACCTTTTGCATCAGATGAAGAATACTTCTATGAAGTAGAATTTCAACCCCAGAGGCACGGAGAGCTTACCAATGATGTAAGGCTAGCCACACATGTAACCCCTAAGGAAGATGGAAAGAAAAGGAAGAAGAAAGAAGGCACACCTGAAGAGGAAGAATCTTTGTTTGAGGTCCCGGAAAATTTTAAGAAGTGTGAGATAGATGCCTGGAGAATCATGATTAGAATGCCTAAACGAGAGGTGCAATCGGGGGAGGCCTATGATAACAAAGAAACCACCAAGAAAATAGTCATAGCCATAGAAGAAGGGGAAGAGAGATGCACGTACATAGGCCATGACCTGACAGAAGAGGAAGAACAAGAGCTCATAGCCTTGCTAAGAGAATACAGAGATGTATTCGCTTGGAGTTACAAGGATTTGAAAGGAGTAGACCCGGACATATGCTCACACACTATTCCCATGACCTCAGATGCCAAACCCTCTAAGTAGAAGCCCTACACATACAATGACAACTATGCTGCCAAGATCAAAGAAGAGATAGACCGCTTGGTTGAAGTTGGATTTATCTATGAAATTGAGCACACTGAATGGGTGTCCCCCATTGTAGTGGTGCCCAAAAAGAATGGTAAATTACGTGTATGCATTAACTTGAAGAAGGTTAACGTAGCCACTATCAGGGATAGTTATCCGCTTCCTTTCACCGAGCATTTATTAGAAAGGGTAGCCGGCAAGGAAGTGTACAGCTTCCTAGATGGGTTTTCGGGCTACAATCAAGTAGCCATTGCTCCAGAGGATCAGCATAAGACAGCTTTTGCCATGGAGTGGGGCATATTTTCCTTTAGAGTAATGCCATTTGGGCTTACCAATGCACCAGCTACCTTCCAGAGGCTGATGTGCCATGTATTTAAAGAGTTCCTGAGGAAGAACTTAGAAGTCTATGTTGATGATCTTTGCGCTCATTCCAACATTAGACAAACCCATATTCCCGAACTCAGACAAATCTTTGACAAATGTAGGGAGTATCAAGTCTGCTTGAACCTAGAAAAGTGCGTTTTTATGGTCAGGCAAGGCAAGATTCTAGGACATATAGTGTCAAAGAATGGCATATCCACTGATGTAGAGAAAGTGAGAGCCATAGCTGAGTTGCCTAGGCCAAAGAATGTCAAGGAAGTACAAGCTTTCATGGGGCATTGTGGTTATTACCAACGGTTTATACACATGTATGTTGTCATTGCAAAGCCCATGTATGGACTTTTGACTAACTTTGAGTGGACTGATGAGTGTGAAAATTCCTTCAATGAGCTTAAACGAAGATTGTGTTCAGCACCAATCTTGACCACACCGGATTGGAATAAGCCATTCCATGTTCACGTGGATGCATCCAATTATGCTATTGTGTGTGTACTCGCGCAACCTACTAGTGAAGGTAATATGGATCTTCCAATTGCCTATGCTAGTAGACAATTGAATGCAGCTGAACGGAACTATACAACCCCTAAACGAGAAGGATTAGGCATGGTATATGCAGTTAAAAAGTTTAGACATTATTTGCTTGCAAATAACTTTAAATTTTTTACTGATCACCAAGCTCTACTATACCTGGTAAACAAGCCATGTAATCAGGCAGATTAGTAAGATGGTTTCTCTTACTAATGGAATATAACTTTGAGGTAGTAGTGAGGAAAGGCAGGACTCATTTGAGAGCAGACCATCTATCTAGGCTCACATCTGGAGAGGCCCCACAAGGAGTATTAGATGATTTACTTGATGCTTACTTGTTTAATTTGGAAGTAGTGCCGCAGTGGGCTAAGCCATTAGTGCCAGTATTGACATACGGGCCTAACCACCCAGTAATAGCCACACAGGATAGAGAGGTAGTAAAAGCCCAGAAGTACCACATCATGGCTGGAAGTATGTACAAGCACACAGATCAAGGGATCTTGGCTTGTTGTTTAGAAGAGGACGAGTACACTAAATGGTTGCAATTAGCACATGTAGGTGCATTAGAGCAACATTACTCAAAACAACGAACCTTAGAGACACTAAGGAGACTCGGAGTGCATTGGCCGACTATGGAGGCTGATGTCCAAAAGTTGTGCAAGGAATGCCCAATCTGCTGCACTAAACCACTTGTGGAACATGCCACTCTTTATCAAGTGTCCATAGTGCCAGATTGGAGTGAACCACTAGTATCCTTCTTAAGGACGAAAACATTCCCTCCAGACATGACTCTGGCTAGGAAAAGGAGTTTGGAACAAGAAGACCTGGATTATTCACTTATTGGTGATAATCTATACAAGCGTGGTAAAGATGGTTACCTGAGACTATGTGTCCATGAGAGTGAATATCTCAAAATCTTGGAAACTGCTCACCAAGGTGTAGCAGGGGGACACTTTGGACCAAATCGGGTGATCAAGGCAATACTATTTGCAGGCTTCTGGTGGCCCACCCTTCACATGGATGTACATACCTATGTGAAACGGTGTGATGTGTGTTAGAGAGCTCAGTATCCTATACGCAAAGATGAGATGCCACTGAAACCTATGATGGGTGGACGTGCATTCTCTAAGTGGGAAATATACTTTGTAGGTCCTATTAATCCCCCAGCTAAGGGTTCACATGCTGAGTATATCATTGTTGCCACTGACTATCTAACTAAGTGGGTAGAGGTAAAAGCCACAACAAAGAACGATGCACAAACAACAGCTAAGTTCTTGTTTGAGAATGTGTTCACCAGGTATGGATTACCTATAGAGCTAGTAAGTGATAGAGGCACTCACTTCTTGAATGAAGTGATTGAAAATCTACTCCAAGAATTCTTGGTAGTTCATAAGAAGTCTGCCCCCTACCACCCACAAGCTAATGGGCAAGCCGAAAGCACAAATAAGATTTTGTGCAATGTGTTGACCAAACTCGTGAATAATAAACGCTCTGATTGGGACAAACAGCTACACCATGTTATTTGGGCATACCGAGTCACCTACAAAACAGTACTCCAAGCCACCCCCTTTCAGATGGTATTTGGCCAAAACGCTGTGCTACCATTGGAATTCTTAATACCCACACTGAAAGTAGCACAAGAGCACGAATGGACGGGTCATGATCTCACCTCTAGACTTTTTGACCTTGAATGATTAGGAGAAACAAGAGTGAGGGCAGCTGTAGGGATATATGCAGCTAAGAAATGACAGAAGGCATACTTTGATGCCCATGTTAAGGATAAAGGATTGAAGGCAGGCGACCTAGTTTTAGTTTGAAACAACATGCGAGGAAACTAGAGAAGAGAGGCTACGGACCCATGATCATTAATAGAATCTCAACGAGTGGAGCAGTGCAACTAGCCACATTAGAAGGTGATGTTCTCCCAAGCTACATTAGCGGATGCTGGGTCAAGTTGTATCAAGAACCTCTCACTGAGGAAATGCTAAGTCGACTCAATACTGCTAAGAAACGCAAGGAAGAAGAAAAGTGAATTCGAGAAGAAGCCCAAGCAGAAGCTTTAGAGCGCATACGAAGATTGAAAATAAGAAGACAAGGCAGAGAGCAACCTAGGCCAAATACATATGCAGATCAAGGATATCACGTGGCTATGTGTGAAGTTTCAGGTATCAGCTCTCATCGGATAATTGATCGACGTCCTTTTGTAACCCTAGAAGTAGGACAAGGAAAGGATGCAAAGACTGTAAGAGCCTTAATTGACTCAGGTGCATCCACTAGTGCTGTCAAATTGTCTTACTGTCAAGAATTGAAATTAACTGTCAATCCTATAGAAGCATATCTCATAGGATTGGGCAGTGTGGAAACCCCTTGCATGGGCGAGGTGGATCTTCCCATCTCCATTCAAGATGAAGTGATGACAATCAAAGTACTAGTGTGTCAAGATGAGGACCTCACTGAGCCTCTTGTCTTGGGTCAGGACTGGATCTATGATCATGCAGTCAACCTCAACCTGAGAAGTGGACTTCTTCAGGTATGGGTAGATCATAGCCGAATTATAATTGAATTAGAAAATGAGGCACTCAAGGAACTAGGCAAAGCACAAGCTCCTGGTCCTTCAAGGGGTGCACATGAAGTTGACAATGCTATTCTTGTCCAAAACTGTATGATGCAGAAAGAGGCTTGTCTTAACAACGAAGTCACGGAGAGGACGGAACTCCCTTCTTTTCCCAAGGCCAGAAGGTTGCAACAACCAACGGCATTGTTCCTCTCCTTGTTCTTGCCTTGTGTGCGCGTGTGTGTGTATGTGTGTGCATGCTTGTGTGCTTCTCACTCACACACTTGTGCCTTCACTTGCTCATAGTCTTCATACTAGTCCTCACGTCTCCACGGATTGACAATTATGAGGTGAATCTTCTCACGTTGGTACTCACCATTGTGCTAGAGTGACACTTAGTATGTGCTCAATGATTTTGCTCAACATCTCTCAGAAATGGCATACATGCCCTGTGACTAACCTCTATTTATACTCATCATTTGAGTTTGAATTTTGAATTTCCCTTGCCTAAAAGTGTTCTTACACTTTAGGGATGATTGAACCTGATTCTTTCTACCACAAGAGTTGTTGGTTCAGCTCCCTAACGTCACGAGATTCTATTCTTTCTTTACTTTTACATTTACCCAAAGTAATTATGCTCAAACTAAGTAGGCATAGGTTCACATGTAGCTTCTTCTTGTGAAGAGATAAAATGAAGTGTAGCCTTGAGTAATTAGCCAAGCATTTAGGCTTGTGAATCATATCAACATGATTTCCCCTCCACAAGAATATAGAGATGTGTTTGCATGGAGCTATGAGGATATGAAAGGATTTGACCCAAAAATTTACTCCCATAGAATTTTGATGACTCAACAAGCTAAGCCCATGAAGTGGAAGCCCTATAAGTACAAGGATAATTATGTGGCTAAAATAAAAGAGAAAACTCACCAATTAATTGAAGCAAGATTCACCTATGAAATTGAGCACATTGAATGGGTCTCACCCATTATAATGGTGCACAAAAAGAATGGAAAGTTATGTGTGTGCATTTACTTGAAGAACGTTAATGCAACCACTATCAGAGATACTTATCTACTTCTTATCACTAAACATATGTTAGAAAGGGTAGCAACTAAAGAGGTTATAGCTCCTATGATGGAGTTTTGGGTTACAATCAAGTAGCCATCATCCCATAGGACTAGCATAAGAGGGCTTTTGCCACAGAATGGGGTATATTCAGATTTTGTGTTATGTGATTTCAGGTAAGAAATGCTCTTGTTATATTTCAAAGGTTGATGTGCCACTTATTTAAGATGATTTTGTGCAAAAACGTGGAATTCTATGTTGACAATTTATGCACCCATTTCAATGTTGGACAGATACATAAACCTAAACTGAGACAAATCTTTCAAAAATGTAGAGAATATCAGGTCTACTTGAGCCCTGAAAAGTGTGTTTTCATGGTCAGGTAAGACAAGCTTCTAGGACACATTGTGTCAAAGAATGGAATCTCTAGAGACAAAGATAAAGTTAGAGAAATTCTAGATCTAGCTAGGCCAAAAAATATCAAGGAAGCAAAAGATTTCATGGGGCATTTTCGTTATTATTGACATTTTATACACATGTATGCAATCATTGCAAAGCCTTTGTATAACCTTCTCACTAAGTTTGAATGCATAGATAAATGTGAGAAATCATTTCATAAGATTAAAAAATGCTTGTGTTCAACACCAATTTTGATGACACAAGATTGGATTAAGGCATTCCATGTACACATGGATGCATCCAATTATGCTATTGAGTGTGTGCTAGCACAACCTACGAATGAAGGAAACATAGACCTTCCTATAGCATATGCAAGTAGGAAATTGAATCCAGCTAAGAGAAAGTACACCACCATCAAGAGAGAGGGATTAGGAATAATTTTCATGGTAAAACAATTCAAACATTACTTGCTCGCAAACAAGTTCAAATTCTTTATAGATCAACAAGCATTGCTATACCTAGTCAACAAGCCTTGTAACATGGAAATGTTAGTATGTTCATTTCTCCTATTAATGGAGTATGATTTTGAAGTGGTAGTCAGAAAAGGAAAGACTCATCTTAGAGCCGACCATCTCTCATGACTCACCATAGGAGAAGGCCCTTAAGGGATAGATGATGAATTACTAGTCGCATACTTGTTTAACCTTGAAGTGGTGCCTAAATAGGCCAAGACGCTTGTACCCATTCTCAACTTTGGACCCAAGAATCCTAGAGTCAGGACCAAGGAAAAGGAAGTAACTAGTTCAGAAAGATATCAGATAATGGCAAGAAGTATTTATGAGTAGAACAATCAAGAAATCCTTGTTGTTCTGTAGAAGAAACAAAGTATGATAAATGGTTGCAGTTAGCACACATAGGTGCATTAGAGCAACACAACTCCAAGCAATGCACCGTACAAGATCTCCAAAGATAAGGAGTGTACAGGCCTTTGATGGAAGCAAACATCCATAGGATATGGAAGGAGTGCCCAAACTATTGTGTTAGACCATCCATTGAGCATGCTACCTTATATCATGTAGCTCTAATAAAATGCTCCCTCCAGTTTGGGATTGCTAGCCAGCAACAAGTGATACAATGCGAGATCCTTAGCCACTTGCACTCAATAGAAGAAAACCCCCGCCCCCTCCTCCGAAAGAAAAGAAATAGAACACAAAATCTTGGAAAAATCCCTCCATCAATGGCTACCCTCAATGGACAAATGGGGACTATCCTTGGATAGAGGAGTACGTGTGAAATCTTCCTCCCCTTCTTTTGCCAATAGGGCACAAGCCATGGGATGATGGGGATAATTGACCCCTTGCGAATACCCTCCATACTTCCACAATGCATGCCTAGATCTGTTGTATAGAATGTCTCATTTCCTAATGAGTAGGAGTGCAAGTGCTGAACCTCCCTTCTTTTCCAAAGAAGAGTTTCCATCTGACAGAAGGACCATTTCACACAACCACATAAGAGAAATTGGTTCGGGTTGTATTTAGCCAACACTATTCCAAAGACAATTGATTTGGATAGCTCGGTTCAAGAACAATTATTTCTAGCTAATCAAAGGTCATCACAAAAAAGAGTGATTCATGGACACTGTACAATAATGTGGATCATGTATATGTGCAACTGGCTTATTATGTACTAGTGCAAAAAGTACTCTCCAATGCGTAGTTACTTCAATACAAGAGTGGTAGTAAATCAAAACCACACTTGGGCAAAAACATTAGGGGTTCCATTCATTGCTTGCAGGTTGCCACCATGCCTTCCCCTCAACCATCACCACAATAGTCATTGATAAACTACAATCAATCATTGCTCTGATGCACATTCGAGTATCACGCATGCCAAGACCTGAGGGATTGACTAATGACATGACCACTTTTAATGCATCCACATGTGGTATACTAGTTACTGAAGCACATGCAATTTCAAAATTGATAACTACTATGGAGACAAATGCTTTTACATTTTTTATAACTTTCATAGCTACAAAGTTTTATTATCATTTCTTTTCTCAATCTCGAGATATCTTCACATTTTTGCTCACTGCTCTGCATACTGTTGCACCCCAAAAATGTTGGGATAGTCCTTCAACTTGCTAGGCATCATTCTTAGTGTACAATTGATTTCTTTTATTGAAATAACTCATTATTGATAGCTATCTAAGTTAATTAGATACTCTCTAAAGGAATTTAGCTAATTTCTAGTAGGTTGAGAGCACTGTTCATTTTAGTGAACATTTGGAGAGACCAAAATAGTAAGTATAAGCTCTTGGTTGAACTTACTCATCTATTTTAATTTGTTGATTAGAGGATCATGCTCCAAAGCACATAGGTGATTATTTGTGATCATTAGGAAGTGCAAGGGGTCTACTACACTCTCCAAAACTTGTTCTTGGCTAGTGTGATGGAGTAGTTTTCAACACCACTTCATCTCTGCAACCATCCACCATCTCCTCCAATAGTTTTTGAGCTCAATACATAAGGTTAATCACTTAATTGTTGGGCCCTAGATCTCACACTCGTATCAACACTAGCTTTGAGGATCTCACATTACCATGATCTACCTTTCTTATGTGGATCCTTGACCTACAGTTCATGAATTTGTTTCCTTGAGGCACTCAATGTGTATTCTTCTCACAATTATTCTTCTTTATCAATCGCTTGTTTCATTTTACTTTTCTTTTGGTTTCTTGTCTTGCCAATTAGAGCTTCTCAGGTATCATCTTTTATTGCTTGTTTACGTTATGGCATCGTTCAATTTAGGTTCTTTTTCCCTTGATGTTCTTGCGCTTCCTTTGTGCAATTACACTTGGACTCAAATCCCTTAGAGTTTCTTTGAACTTTAGTTCCTATCATCTCTTGAATCTAAGCCCTATGGTTATGTATTACACAAAAGGAATAAGCTCTTGAATCTAAGTTATGGTCACTTAGAACCTTTGCTTCCACTCTTAGTAAGCTCTTGGATGAGCCGTAGTCTAGGTGTCACTCCCAAATCAAGCTCCTTCTCACTAGGGACAATAATCTTCCATAGACGATACCACCACAAGCCTTATAAAAATTACACAAGTTCAAAAATTGGAATAATTTTAATAAAATTTTCAAAAAACCTAATTGTGCCATTCATGAGGATCATCGTGATGGTCTAACACTATCATGATAGTTTGGGACGATCACGATGGAGCTAGGACTGTCATGATGGGGTTGGGACTGTCTCTATGGCATTGAGTTAGTCACGATGGCATCAAAGGATCATGATGGGTTCAGACTATCACGATGGCATGTAGACGGTTATGATGGCATCAAAGGATCACGATGGGGTCAGACTGTCACAATGCCATGTAGACAGTCTTGATGGCATCAAAGGATCACGATGGGGTCAAACTATCATAATGGCATGTAGACAGTGATTATGGCATCAAAGGATCTTGACAGGGCTAAACAATTGTGATGGTTTGTTATGGCATCAAAGGATCATGATGGGGTCATATTGTGGCAATAGCATGCAGACAATTGTGATGGCATCAAAGAATCACGATGGGGTCAGACTATTGTGATGCCATCATGCCATTGTGGTGCCAACTATCATGATGATGATGTGAGCCTATCACCACAAGGGTATGAAGAAAAGGACAAATTAGAGTATGTATGCAAACTAAGGAAAGCACTCTATGTTTTAAATCAACCTCCTAGAGCTTAGAACCATAGGCTTGTCACATATTTTCACGATCAAGGATTTGTTGCCAGCAAAGCAGATTCTTCTTTGTTCACAAAGAAGAGTAATTCAGAAGTTATTTACATATGTGTCTATGTGGATGACATTATCATTACAGGAAATGATGCCAATGGCATCAAGCAAATCAAATCTCAGATGATGGAAGAGTTTAAGATTAGTGACCTTGGTTTGTTAACATACTTTCTTGGATTAGAACTTGTATATATAGGTTCTGGTGTCTTTATTACTCAAAGGATGTTGGTGAAATTCAAGATAGAGGACACTAAAATTGCAAGTAAACGCATGGAACTCAACCAAAAACTTAGTTCTCATGAGGGGGAATTCCTTGAAGATATTATAGGTTATAAAAAGCTTGTCGGGAGTCTCAATTATGCAACCCTAACAAGAGTGGACATATGTTATGGAGTAAGTACATTAATCCAATTTATGCATACACCAAGAAAGCCTCACATGGAAGCTGCAAAGCCTTTTGCCACAAGCCTTGCCTTATACATGTTAATGGAGCCATCTGAGTTCCTCTTCAATTTGTAAATCCACCCTGACTTTGTACAAAGACTTTTTCCACAAGCCTTGCCTTATACATGGTAATGGATCCATCTAAGCTCTTCTTCAATTTGTAAATCCACCTTGAGCGTATCACTTTCATTGATGGAGACTTGGTGTAGCTCAGTGATGAGTAGCACCTCCTTTAATGTCAATCCGGGAAGACGTGAGGATGGTATGAAGACCTCGAGCAAGTGGAGGCACAAGTGCGTGAGTGAGAAGCACACAAGCATGCACACACATACACGCACACGCGCACACACGGCAAGACAAAGAGTGAGAAGCAATGGAGTCTTTAGATTACTTTCAAAAAGCTCTTACAAGTTCATTTCAATTACAATCCAACCTCAAAAATGAGCTCTCTAGCTCCTTTTATAGTTTTTGACTAGCTTTGGCCCTGTTCAGACCTAGTGTCCGGCCTAGTTAAAAATTAGGTTCCAGGGCTTATTAGAGGGCTCAAACGAGATCTAAAAAATATGAAAATTGGCAGGTAGATACTTCTAAAGCTCCTCAAGCTCAAGGACTCCTTGGCTTGCACAAAATGGAGCTACAAAAATACGAAATGATATTTACAATGGTTTTTAGTGATGAAAATCACTATTTGTGTAGGGATTTTCTCTGTTGATTTGTCATACACCTCTTTGAGCTCCCTACTTGCTCTTTCTTCTTGTGTGCTCAACTCCTTGATGTCTGAAAAATTAGATGGCCTACTTGCCAGATCTTCTTTGACTGCCATGTCTGCTTGTGCTGTCCCTTCGCTCTGACTCTCTTCGTCTTGTGGCTCCTTCGGTTCCCTGACTACTGCCAACACCCCCCCCACTCTCGCGTCTGTCGCCCCTGACAGACCCTTGTCTAGAGGATTTTTGAACATAATATTGGACGACATCGGAGGCTAGGTGGTGTTCTTCGAGTCGTAAGCCGCGTGCTAGATCTGTGAGCAAATCATCCCAATTCACAGGTCCGGGAACATCTGGATGAGGCACCCTCAATTGTTTTGAGTGAATATTTCTCTCCACAGCAAATAATTGGAGGAGATGTGATGGTCTAGGTATAAAGATTTCGGAGTGATATTCCCAGAATCCTGTGATGATTATCTCCTCAAATGTCTGTCTAAAGCAGGCTGGGAGGTACTTGATTCTGGCGTGCCAAGCATATATTACTTCAATTGAGGGGGTGGTACTCATATCGTACACCAGATCCTGGTTTCCTGTCACGAAGCCTGCTCTTGAGAAGTGGGGGTCCTTAATATTCTTAAACGTCCTGAAAGTGATCAGCATTAATTCAAATATTTTCATACACATCTGGGCCATCACATCGGGATTATTGCGTAGCCGAATGCTCCAGTGACGGATTGTAGAAATCATGTAGTTCACCGTGGGGGGTCCTCGTGGAGGTGCTAGATAAACGTAATTTAACCATTTTGCACAGGCTTTGATGTCTCTGATGGAAATAGTGAATTCAGGCCAAGTGCGTCTTCGAAGAACTAGAACGTAACAAGGACTATATTTAATAAACAACGGCATATTATTCCAGGTTCGGACCATTTCAGGATATGTTTCCAAAAGCCTGATCCTCTAGGTGGGTTGATGGATGGACCCACGCTTAGCACTTTCCGGTATATCGTCTGGACCAAATTGTGTAGCAAATGTGGGAGGCTTGCCACATTGTCGTTGAATTTCGGCGTTGTAATCGGCCAAAAGTATGCAGTATGGCACATATTGGCCATTATTGGTGCCGATCCATCTATGATGAGACATGCTTCTGAAATATTCTGACTTTATGATAGTTTCTTCTAGGTTTGCTAGTGATTGGATCTGAATGGCCACCCGTTCTTCGTGGGTGTTCGCTGTCTTTTCCAGTGTCTAAAGCCACACGGGTGCTTCCACTTCCAAGGTGTCTAGTCCCTCTGAGGTTTGTTGCCCTCCTGGCATTGGCATAGGAACGTATGGTTCGTCGTACGAATCATCTACCTCAATGGGAACCAAGTCTTCTGGCTCAGGTTCAATAACTGGAGAGGGTTGTCTTTCATACTCTAGTAACTTTTCTGGAGCTCAACCACCTGCTCTGTCAATGCCTTCACTTCCTCTGAAGTCGAGGCCGACTCTATTACTTTGGTTGGAGCCTCCTGTTCCTTGAGCTGGCCACACAGCTCATCACGTTCCCTTTCCAACTCATCATGAGCATCTAATAGATCTCCATAGCTTTCTAAGATGGTCTTCATTGTCTCTGAAGGTACGGCTTTAAACTGCTCTGGATCAATTTCGTGGGGAGAGCCTTCCATTGCCGCTTCCAGATTCTCTTCATTTTGTTTCTGCAGTCTCTTGTTCTCTTCAAGTGTTGTGGCCATATGTTTCCTGAGTAGCGCCAAGTTACGTCTGACTCGTAGGTTATCGGCCTGGTATACTTCGAGCAAGGCTTCTAGTTGTTTGACGCCTGATTCTTTCGATGGTTGGGGTGCCTCCAGTAGTGTTTGGTGAGCCAGCTCAAGCGTTGACTATAACGTTGATTCACATCTGCATTTTCCTCTTCAATAATTGTAAGTTGCCTTTGTAAGTTCTGGTGATTTGTTGTCAGTTGTTGATACGGTCGTCAAGAGCTCTGTACTCATTCTGAAGCTGATATACACATTGATTTAATGCTAGAAATATACTATTTACATTAAATGATGCAGGGAGAGATGAAGATGTAGGGGGAATGGGGGCAGGAAGGGGAGTTGTGAATGATGTGGATGCAAGTGGAGATGTGGGTGGAGGAGGTATGGGAGACGGAGGTTGCATGGGGGGAGGGAGCGGTGCAGTGGCAGGAGATGTTTCCATAGTGTCAAATGTTTGAGTGACCGTGTAAATGGGGATCGTGGGTGGGGTGGCAGTGACGTTAGTGAAGAGAATGGTGAAAGTGGGCATGGTGGCTCCCCCGAATTGGATTCCCGGAGAGAGTGGAATTCCCATGACGATTGTGGTGGTAGTGGACGTGGTGGTGATAGTGTCATGTGGTGGAGCGAGTTGTGTAGTGAGAGGTGGGAAGGGTGTTGACAGTGGTGCTTCCTGATGTTCGTCTGCTTGCGTTGTATCTCCTGGTGCTGATACGTTGATATGAATTTGTTTCCCAGACCTCATGGGACGGGCGGGAACTCCTTTCTTAAATCGGTGAATGTAGGCCATTGCCTCATGAATGGCCTCATCCAATCCTACTGCATCGGCATGTAGGTTGATGGACTCGATGAACATATCATCCACACCTTCCTCTGCCAGCAATTGGTTCATGAGTTTCTTGCCTACTTCAAGTGACATTTTATGCTGTTCTTGAACTAGCTGCATAGTTCGATATAGTCTTTTTATTTGTGCCGAATACGCGGGGGCACTTGCTAACTCTGAAAGTTCATCATACTCTTGTTCCTCGTAGGCTTCCTCCTCTTGTTCGGTCTCTTGTTCATCGACGTCGACTTCTACAACTTGCGGCTGGGTGGGGGCTGACGTTGTTGTATGGGTTTGTGGTTCCTGAGCTCGCTCTGTTTCCGTTTCGAGATTAGAGTCGTAGATTAGTCTAGCCACTTCTTCATCAGTGAGATCATTGAGAGTAAAGCCCTGTGGAAATTCCAAGTCCGATGGGACGGGTGGAAACACCAGATTGGGTCCCTTTGTACTTGGTCTTGGTAGCCGAATGGTGAATGGTCTAATGCGTCGTGTCTGGGAAGGGGTAATTTCTGGTGTAGTGGTGGCTCCCCTTGGTTGAGCGCAGGGTAATTGGACTCCCCCTCTCATCTTCTTTGATGGAGGACCTGCTGCTGATAGCCTTCTCTAGAACTCCTGGGCTCGGGACCATACGAGTGCCCGCTGAATAGGCACGTCATAGGCTAGACATCGATAGATTATCTTGGTCAGAGCACAACACCCGTGGAGCACATTTTTCTGCTTCTTGTTCCACCGTTGATGGGCTAGGTGGATCTGATCTATGATCCAATGTGGTACGTTGATAGGGAGGTTTTCTGTCTCTGCCAAATACAAGCTGAACCATATCTTCTTTGGGGGCATGGTGAATCTTTCCTGGGCGGGGAAAGCAAAATGCTGCATGACGGTCCGTAGGTGAAGAGCGATGGTCGGTGTCATTGCTACCATATCCTTCAGCTTATTGAGATCTTTATGTTTCATTCTGCCTGGAACCATTGTTTCCTTTTCAGTAGGAATGTGCATACCATACATTCCCAATGCTTCTCGTACCAGATTGAGGGTCAGTTTGAATCTTTTAAGTTCGTGGCCCGGCAATAGTGAGGGTAACACAAAAGTGCTGTCGCCTCCCTTGGCCCTGCTAGGAGTGATGGTACTGATAAGATAAGAACAACGTAAGAAATCTGGCTTCGGTAAGTGGGCCCTGAAATAACTGTCCAGGCCAGCTTTGGTCCATACTGAACGCATTACTTCGGCATTCTGATAGCTCTCAAATTTGCGCGTGAAAAAATGGTAGCGTCCCCATTTACCATTAAACTCCAATTCAGCCTCCCAAAAATAGGTTCCATCACCCAATGATCCTGCAACATCACTGAACCAATGAGCGTGTTTGCCCACCTGAGAGGTGTGTCCCTGAGGAGGATCCTGAATTGGGAGCACATGCACAGCTTGAAGTTCTTGCGGTCTTTTGGTGAGATGTGGTTCGAGGAGGAGTGTTTCTATATCCACAATCTGTGCGTTGGATCCGGCGTGAGAACTGGAACCTCCGGCTTCTGCCATGTCCCTGCTTGCTTGTTGGTTCTGTGAGAATATAGAACCAGGTGTTAACATCGTAATGGACAGAATAAACCCGTTGTTGTCCCCGTTACAACATTAACATGAGGTAGATGATGAGTCAGTGGTTAGTAAGTGCACGATGACAGTGTGTGTAGTTAATGCCTGGATAGTCCTAGGAGCTAGATGGAAAGATGCACTGTCTGACTAATGCAGTTAGTAAGTGGGGATGAATTCACAGATTGGGGTCGGGGGGTTTATTACAAGTCTTAGGTTGCCAAACACCATGAATGGCTTTTGGTCTTGGTTTTGTGGAGATTCGGGAGGGTTGCATGAGTAATTCTGCTGGGAGTTGTTGTGTCATTGGGACCCATTTACGAGTGAGTCTGTGCGTGCTTCTAGGTGGCAGTGTGTTCGAGTGTATCAGACAAGAGTGGGTGGCGGCTGCTTGAGCGAGTGAACCCTGTCGTGTATGATGTGAATTGTGTGGGAATAGTTGAGCCCGCAAGCAAGCCTTAGGCACCCAAATTTGTCTTGATTGTGGGTCAGCCTTCATCGACTTCTTGGGTACCCAAACGGATTTCACTTTCTCAACAGAGGTTTTAGGAGTCCTCTTATTAGCATCAAGTCGTTGATTACTAATAGGAAGTTGAGACCGTTGTTGCGACTTAGTTACGGTCGGCAGCTCGTCTTTCCGCACCCACATTTGTTTCATCGGCTGAGTTGTTCTCCTTCGCGCGTTCTTTTGGTCTCTCGACAGGAGAGTATTCAGTGATTGATCTGCCCTTAGTTGCTGCCTCCTTCTGGCCTTTGGAAAAGAAGGGAGTTCCATTGTGGTTCTGACTCCTTTTTTGAGATCTTCATTCTTCTGCATCACATAGCCTTGGACAAGAACAGCATGGTCAACTTCATGTGCACCCGTGGAGGGACCAGGAGTCCGTGTCTTTTCTCGTTCCTTGAGTGCTCCATTATTTAACTCAATTGTAATTCTAGTCTGATTCACCCATACCTGAAGAAGTCCACTTCTTAGGTTTAAGTTGACTACTTGGTCATAGATCCAGTCTTGACCCAAGACAAGGGGTTCAGTGAGGTCCTCATCTTGACACACTAGTACTTTAACTATCATTGCCTCATCATGAATATAGAGGGGAAGTTCCACCTCGCCCATGCAAGGGGTTTCCATGCCTCCCAATCCTATGAGATATGCTTCCACAGGATTGACAGTTAATTGCAACTCTTGACAGTAAGACAATTTAACAGCACTAGTGGTTGCACCTGAGTCAATCAAGGCTCTTACAGTCCTTGCACTCTTTCCTTTTCCTATATCTAAGGTTATGAAAGGACGTCGATCAGTTATTCTATGTGAGCTAATACCTGAAACTTCACACATAGCCACGTCATATCCTTGATCTGCATATGCATCTTGCCTAGGGTGCTCTCTACCTTGTCTTCTTAATTTCATTCTCCGTATGCGCTCTAGGGCTTCTGCTTGAGCTTCTTCTCGAATTCGCTTTTCTTCCTCTTTGCGTTTCTTAGCAGTATTCAGTCGACTTAACATTTCCTCTGTGAGAGGTTCCTGATACAACTTGACTCTGCACCCACTAATGTAGCTTGGAAGAACATCGCCTTCTAATGTGGCTAGTTGCACTGCTCCACTTGTTGAGATTCTGTTAATGATCATGGGTCCGTAGCCTCTCTTCTCCAGTTTCCTCGCATGTTGCTTCAATGTGTAGACTAAAATAAGTCGCCTGCCTTTAAACCTTTATCCTTAACGTGGGCATCAAAATATGCCTTTTGTCGTTTCTTAGCTGCATATATCCCTGCAGCTGCCCTCAGTCTTGTTTCTCCCAATCGTTCAAGGTCAAAAAGTCTAGAGGAGAGTTCATGACCCGTCCATTCATGCTCTTGTGCCACTTTCAATGTAGGTATCAAAAAGTCTAAAGGTAGCACAGCATTTTGACCAAACACCATTTGAAAGGGAGTGGCTTGGAGAACCGTTTTGTAGGCAACTCGGTATGCCCAAACAGCATGGTGTAGCTGTTTGTCCCAATCAGAGCATTTATTATTCACTAACTTGGTCAACACATTACATAGAATCTTGTTTGTGCTTTCGGCTTGCCCATTAGCTTGAGGGTGATAGGGGGCAGATTTCTTATGAACTACCAAGAATTCTTGGAGTAGATTTTCAATCACTTCGTTCAAGAAGTGAGTGCCTCTATCACTCACTAGCTCTATAGGTAGCCCATATCTTGTGAATACATTTTCAAACAAGAATTTAGCAGTTGTTTGAGCATCGTTCTTCGTTGTGGCTTTTACCTCTACCCACTTAGTTAGATAGTCTGTTGCAACAATGATATATTCTGCATGGGAACCCTTAGCTGGGGGATTAATAGGACCTACGAAGTCTATTCTCCACTTAGAGAATGCACGTCCACCCATCATAGGTTTCAGTGGCATCTCATCTTTACGTATAGGATACTGAGTTCTCTGACAGACATCACAGCGTTTCACATAGGTATGTGCATCCATGTGAAGGGTCGGCCACCAGAAGCCCGCAAATAGTATTGCCTTGATTACCCGATCTGGTCCAAAGTGTCCTCCTGCTACACCTTGGTGAGCAGTTTCCAAGATCTTAAGATATTCACTCTCATGGACACACAGTCTCAGGTAGCCATCTTTACCACGCTTGTATAGATTATCACCAATGAGTGAGTAATCCTGGGCTTCTTGTTTAAACTCCTTTTCCTAGCCAGAGTCATGTCTGGAGGGAATGTTTGGCCAATGTACTCCGAGTCTCCTTAGTGTCTGTAAGGTTCGTTGCTTTGAGTAGTGTTGCTCTAATGCACCTACATGTGCTAAATGCAACCATTTATTGTACTCGTCCTCTTCCACACAACAAGCCAAGATTCCTTGATCTGTGTGCTTGTACATACTTCCTGCCATGATGTGATATTTTTGGGCTTTCACAACCTCTCTATTCTGTGTGTTTACTACTGGATGGTTAGGCCCGTATGTCAATACTGGTACCAATGGCTTAGCCCACTGCGGTACAACTTCCAAATTAAACAAGTAAGCATCAGGAAGATCATCTGATACTCCTTGTGGGGCTTCTCCCGATGTGAGCCTAGAAAGATGATCAGCTCAATGAGTCCTCCCTTTTCTCACCACTACCTCAAAGTCATATTCCATTAGTAATAGAAACCATCTTACTAATCTACCTGTATTGCATGGTTTGTTTACCAAGTACAACAATGCCTGATGGTCAGTAAAAAATTTAAACTTATTTGCAAGAAAATAATGTCTAAATTTCTTAACTGCATATACCATGCCTAAGCCTTCTCTCTCAGTAGTGGTGTAATTTCGTTCAGCTGCATTCAATTGTCTACTGGCATAGGCAATTGGAAGGTCCATATTACCTTCACCAGTAGGTTGAGAAAGCACACACCCAATAGCATAATTGGATGCATCCACATGAACATGGAATGGCTTGTTCCAATCCGGTGTGGTTAAGATTGGTGCTGAACATAATTGCCGTTTAAGCTCATTGAAGGAATTCTCACATTCCTCAGTCCACTCAAAGTTTGTCAGAAGTCCGTACATGGGCTTTGCAATGATAGCATACATGTGAATGAACCGGCGGTAGTAACCACAATGTCCCATGAAAGCTTGTACTTCCTTGACATTCCTTGGCCTAGGTAGCTCTGCTATGGCTCTCACTTTCTCTTCATCAGTGGATATGCCATTCTTTGACACTATGTGTCCTAGAATCTTGCCTTGCCTGACCATAAAAACACACTTTTCTGGGTTCAGGCAGACTTGATATTCTCTACATTTGTCAAAGATTTGTCTGAGTTCAGGAATATGGGTTTGTCTAATGTTGGAATGAGCACAAAGATCATCAACATAGACCTCTAAATTCTTCCTCAGGAACTCTTTAAATACATGGCACATCAGCCTTTGGAAGGTTGCTGGTGCATTGGTAAGCCCAAATGGCATTACCCTAAAGGCAAATATGCCCCATTCAGTGGCAAAAGCCGTCTTATGCTGATCTTCTGGAGCGATGGCTACTTGATTGTAGCCCGAAAATCCATCAAGGAAGCTATACACTTCCTTGCCTGCTACTCTTTCTAAGAGATGCTCTGTGATCGGAAGCGGATAGTTATCTCGAATTGTGGCTGCATTGACCTTCTTTAAGTTAATGCATACACGCAATTTACCATTCTTTTGGGGCACCACTACGATGGGGGATACCCACTCAGTGTGCTCAATTTCATAGATAAATCCAGCTTCAACCAGTCTATCTATCTCCTCTTTAATGTTGGCAGCGTAATTATCGTTATATGTATAGGGCTTTTGCTTAGAGGGTTTAGCATCTGAGGTCATGGGGATAGTGTGTGAGCATATGTCAGGGTCAACACCTTTCAAATCCTTGTAACTCCAAGCAAATACATCTCTATATTCTCTTAGCAAGGCTATTAACGCATGCTCTTCTTCCTGTGTTAGGTCATGGCCTATGTACGTGCATCTCTCCTCTCCTTCTTCTAGGGCCACTACTATTTTCTTGGTGGTTTCTTTGTTATCATATGCCTCTCCTGATTGTGCCCCTCGTTTAGGCATTCTTATCATGACTCTCCTGTCGTCTATCTCATACTTCTTAAAATTTTCTGGGACCTCAAACAAAGATTCTTCCTCTTCTGGTGAGACTTCTCTCTTCTTTCGTTTCTTTCCTTCTTCCTTCGGGGTCACATGTGTGGCTAATCTTACATCATTTGTAAGCTCTCCATGCCTCTGGGGTTGAAATTCTACTTCATGGAAGTATTCTTCATCTGATGCAAAAGGTGGGTCCATAATGATTGACTCTAGATCGGAGTCACTTGCATCCTCAAATGCATCAGGGCTAGGTTCGCATTCTTCTAAAACTGCCTCTCCCATGATTGGCTCTATGGAGAAGACTGAAATGTCATAGCCATCCTCATCACAGTGAGGTGTCCATTGTTCCTCATTGATGGCTACATCCATTGGTACTAGGATTTCTGCCCAGCCGTGGGGTTCAAATTCTTCGTCAGGAAAGACTACAGGTGCATAAGCTGGGTCTTGAATGGATCTATGGTTTTCTTTTGCACCTACCTCTCTCGATTTCTCTCTCTTCTCTTCTTCTACTGCTACCTTACACATCCATAAGTGGGTGTCTTCATGCATCCACGAGGATCCGGATTCTATGGAATGCACAGATTCCGTATCATCTTTGGCTCTATGGATGGGGTTCCATTGGATAGGAGGGACATCTCTATGAGAGTAATCCTTGAGATTGACTTTGGTCGTAACACCTAAGTGCTGCAGGTACAAAGAATTGGTTCCCCAATCCTGTACCACTTGCAACTGTCACATAAAGGGTCGTCCCAAGATCATTTCATAGGCATGGTTCTTGCTAAAATCACATATGGCAAATGTGTGCTCAAACTCGACACCACAGGTGGTGAGAGTTATTCCTTCTAGAAATCCTAAGGGTCTCTCAATATGACCATCGGCCATCTGCAATTTCATTCTTGTTGGCCTGAGTGCTGGCTTGCCCCAACGCTTCCATAGGGAAGTGGTGGCAATTGCAACTCCTGCGCCTGAGTCCAAAATTGCCTTGGTGGTGTACTCCTGGTAGGTAATGGGAAGATAGGTGTTCCCTTCTTCACCTTCACACATATGTCCTATCTTATCCAAGGGTATCTCTGGCACTGTCCTATGTGATCCTACCTGAGAACGAGGTTTTGCTATCTCGGGCACTTGATTGGCTACATGTTTCCACACTTCTGGTCTAACCTTAAGCAGCTCTTCCAAAGTGAGATTGCCCTGCACTTTGGTGTTCTTCACTACCTCTGTGTTCCTTGGTAGGACTGAATCTTTGTTTCTTACCATGACTGTAGGTGCTCTCATACAGGTGGACTTTGCTTCCCATGGGCCTGTGAAATGGGGTAGTTCTTGTAAAGAATTAGACTTGAAGTCTAATCTTTCTTGAGAGTAGGTGCTCTCCTGCTCCCCATAAATGGAAGGAAGGTCTTGTGGGAATTGATCGCGTGTGTCATCCACCAGTTCAATGGGAGGAGGAACTTCACTCTCTTTAGCCCATTTCTCTTCTTGAATCTCTCGCAAGAATTCTGGTGTGTATTGATTCATAGAAGAAGAGGTGTCTGGCTCCGTAGAATTAGGCACGTAGGCCTCAGGCACATAGGCTTTCTGGGTAGGAAGACCTGCTCTTTCACTAGCCTTGTCATGGTGTTGAGGGGCGAGTTCCTTTTGTGATTGTGCCATTAGATTCTCTATTCTTTCTAGGGAGGGGGGGTTACCTGGTTCAGTGGAATTGGGCACATAAGCTTTCGATGGGGGATGGGTCATGTTTTTGCTTGCTTTATCTCTTTCTTGATTTTTTTCTTCCTTCGCAGATCTTGCAATTATGCCCTCTAACTTCTCTAGAAGTCCATCCAAGTGTAATTGCGTCTTGGCTGAGCCCGAGTAATTGAAAAGGCGACTGGCTTCAAACATAGTCTGAGCCAATGCGACCATTTTCGCGCAAAGCTCTCTAGGTCAGCTCTAGGGTAACACTTGTCATGATCCATGACATTTGGCCCTTCTTGGATTCTGGCCTGATATGCTTTAAGCATCATGTTAAGGTCTTCGGGAGTGGGATCAGCTAATACTGATCCTGCTTGGGGTGGTGGAATCGTATGAGGTGGGTTGGAAGGTGGTGGGTCGGATGGCGATGGGATTGGTGGTGGTGGGGTAGTATGAGAGGGAGTTTGAGATGTGAGTTCAGTTATCCTGGCTTTGGTTTCTCTTATGCTTTCCTCAAGTTCACTCATCTTTTTAGCCCATTGTCTTTTCATTCTTTCCCGACTATCTTTCCACGCTCTAGTCCTTTTCTTTGTCATGCTCTCGGTTTCACTAGCCTCTGGGTTCTTATCCTGGTTTACCCCTTGGTTCTGCTGCAATGCCTGAGCTCTAGTCACTACCTGTACTGGTGCGGTGGATGTCACACTTCCTGTTGAGTCTACCACCAACCCAATCACGTTAATAGGAGTGATTTTTGGCATATTATTAGGATTCTTAGGGAAGTCTCGTAAGAGATGATCCTTTCCACATTCTTGGCAAAAGCCCTGAATTGTCACTGACTGGGGTTGTGTAGGTGGAGGTAAGGGACAATCACGAATGAGGTGATCTCCCTGACATCTGTAGCATGGTCCTCTAGGGAATGGGGGTCTTACTTGCCTAGGTTGAGGCTTAGGATTGGGGTTCGTATACATGACGTTTGAGTAATCTGACTCCCAACTAGGTTCATTTGGCTCTTCGCTATAGTAAGACTCACCATGCTCACGAGACTGCATGTAGTAGGCCTGGGGACTATCGACATGTGTAGAATCAAAGCTATGGTCACTGGGGTCACTTTCAGAGAGCAAAGGTGTTACAGGGACTATAGCTCTATTCAGGTTTTCTTCGGCTGCTGCATATTTTACTGGGATCACATTAGCTGGGGCAGGGGGTTGTTGTGCTAACACAGGCTGAGGCCTTTGTTGGTTCTGGTATGGTTGCTGATAAGGTTGTTGTGGCCTGCCATATGGCTGTGGAGGGTACGGGTTCTGGTATCTTCCCAGCTGAGGGTATGGCTGAGGGTAGGGTTGCCTAACCGCTTGCTTGTTGTATGGGCAATCTTGCGCTGTGTGATTTGTGTATCTCCGTTCTATGGTGCAGTATTGGCCACTAGAATTTACTTGGGGTTGAGCCATAATGGGACATACATTTGCCATATGGTCGCCTCCACAATTATAGCATCTTTTTACAGGGGCGAACCTTGGGATTTGTTTACTAGAGACACCTAGTTTCTGAGCAACTTTCTCTCCAAGTTCCTCAATCGATGTGGATTGCGTGGAAGAGAGGCTAGAGGCACTATCTGAATCTTTGTATATCTTGGAAAGCTCTAACTCCTCCCCTAGGTTATCCTCTATGTCAATACACATGCGTACACACTCTTCTATGGTCCTAGGGTCCTTCAAGTACACATATGATCTTAATTTGGTACTTAGCAATCCATCCAAGAATAAAGCCACTTGCTTAGCTGGTGTGGGTAGCTCAGGGACAGGGCATCTCTCCATGTATTGCCTAAATCTTCTTCCTGCAAGTCTCACAGTTTCTTGAGGGGTTTGCTTGAAGCTGTGAATCAATGAGGAGGTGTTATGTCTTATGCCACTTTTAGAGAATTCAATAATGAAAGCCTCTAGGAGTTGGTCTATGCTCCTGAACTGTCTCTCATTTAGTGGCTGAAACCATGTCAGGGCAGTGTTCCTAAGGGTTAGACCAAAGGCATTGTATTGTGTGAATAGATCCTCCACCTGTTCAGCTCTCAGGACTTGTCTAAACTCAGCCACATGATCATATGGATCTCCAGTGCCATCGAAGTAGTTCTTCATGGACTTAACTAGCTGAGTTGGTCTCAAAGTCCTTGTGTGCTCTCTAGGTCGTGGTAGAGGGAACTCATCCGCATTTCTTTGATTCATGTGAGCTCTAAGTACCTCAGGCTCTACTCTATTTGTTTCTGTCCTCGTTCTTTCTTTGCCCCCTAAGCTGGCAAAGCTTACTTCTGGCCTATCTCTACTTCTATCTCTTGGAGTTCCATGAGCTTGGGGTGTCCCAGCTCCAGGGTGACCATAGGACACATTCGATCTTGGTTGGGGGAAAACGAATTCACCCTTCCAAGTGTAAGCATGCCTATCATTTTCCGTAACCACAAAGATCCTCTCCGAAGCGTGATCTAAGTAGGTCACTCTGCCTGGGCTATCAGGATCCTTAAACTCATAGATCATGATTGTTCCTATATCAGTTGGCTGATCAGATTTATACCTCCAAAAGGCTTCGTCAGTTTCTCGATTGAGGAGCAAATCTATGCTCTTATTATCCTGGGGAATCCACTCTGGTGTGATAATCCTAGTGAGAACCGATTTGCCTCGAGGGGTTCTAGGTTCTGTACCCATGTTTCCTTGCTCTAGGTCACCTAAGTCCGCTTCTGGTATCACATTTCAAATTCGTCCGTCCTATCTGGGTGACTGGTGACTACGTATATGGTTCCTTCTTTGTCCAAGTAGGCTCCGTTTTCAAACTTGACAGCTGGGTGCTCTAGTCCAATGGATTGATCAGGATTCTTAATCTGTACCACAGATCTTCCTAGGCCGTCCTCATAGATGCTGGCACCTAATCGGTTGGTCCTAAGGTATTCCAACTGCGTTTTGTAAGGGCCTTCTACCCTGTGCAAATATGGCACTCCTGAACTTCCTGTAGGTCTCTCCATGCCTTGAGACATCTCTGATTCACTAGTCTCAGAACTAGGGTAGTGAGAGTGGTGACTCAACTGCTGGGCCCAAGACCTCGCAGTGTGGTTGACACTAGCCTCTGAAGACCTAAGGCTTTGTCTATCCCTTACTAGATGTCGCCCTGATCTAAGGTTCATAAGCCTAATTGAATAGCCCAAATTTGCCCAAGTACAACCTCGTTGCAGAGTCCTTTTGTATCAGTTACTTGATTCTTTTTAGTGGATTACCATGTTAAAATTCTTGTCTGATATCACGTCGTAAGGTATATTTGAGTGTAGTTCTGCACTTAAAGTTGATCGTTCCACGTTAAGTTCTTTTCCTTTAAAGTCCTCGACAGTACAAAGATTATGTTCTTAGCTTGAACTTGAAAGTTTAGGTATGCTTCAACTTGATAATTGCCTATCGTCGCCCTGACTTACTCCTACCTCTAGTCGTTCTTAGCCTAAGCTAGGAATTGACGAAGGGGAGTTGAGAGTATTCTGACCTTTCTTGCTGATCCTTGCTCTTTAGTGCTCGAGAAGTTGATTCTCAAGCTTGCACAAAGCCCTTGCTTGGACGCTCTCAATTGCTTCTCAATAGACCTGCATTAGTCCCAAGATTAGCTCCAGACTTAAATTCAAATGACAGACTAGACCACTTTCATGCATGTGACTCACCGACCAAATTATCTCTTTCCTTTATAAAAAACAATCCCAAGGATCCCTCAATTTTCCTACCTCGGGTATGGTTAACTTCAAAAAACCCTATCTAATAATCCTGATCTTAATTTTCACATAACTAGTGGAAGTTTTGGTTGCACTCCTCACGAGCTTTCCGACAAAACAAGAATCACAGCAATTGGATTTCGTATGACGAAGTTATGTCATTTCAGGCTTCAGGGATTAAAACAGGGTTCAAAACAGTTTAATCAAGCATGCAAAAATTCTTGAATTACTTGGGTTGCGGCCTCAACATGCAATGCTAACCCCGAGTGTTTGTCCCACAAATTGGCCAAATTAGCCCCCTATTCTTTACCCTAGAAAATTGGCCAAATTTGCCCTTCTAACGCGTTCGCAAGTTCTGTCAGTCGCGATTGACAAATCAGTCGCGATTGATGTGTCGATCGCGATTGACAGGTCCGTCGTGGCTGTCAGTCGCGATTGACGTGTCAATCGCGATTGACAGGTGGTTCGAAAAGTCAATCAGTCGTGGTCAAAGGGTCGTTGACTCTGTCAGTCGCGATTGATATGTCGATCGCGATTGACAGGTCGGTCGCGAGGGTCTGTCCGTCGTGGTCAAACAATCGTTGACTCTGTCGATCGCGATTGATGGGTCGATCGCGATTGACAGGTCGGTCGCGAGGGTCTGTCCGTCATGGTCAAACAATCGTTGACTCTGTCGGTCGCGATTGACAGAGCCGTCGTGGGCTGTCAGTCGCGATTGATGGGTCGATCGCGATTGATGACTCGATCGCGATTGACACGTGTCACGCGTATGATCCATCAGTCGTGGTCAATCGGTCGTTGACTCTGTCGGTCGCGATTGACAGGTCCGTCGTGGGCTGTCAGTCGCGATTGACTGGTCGATCGCGATTGACAGGTATGTCCGTCGTGGTTTATTGATCGCGATTGATAGAGCGATCGCGATTGACAGAAATCTGATGAATTTCAAAAATCTAAGCACATTTTTGGGAAGCTCTAGGCCTGTAGATCATGGTTTTGCACTTTGTTTGGCAATTTGAGCATTTTTTCTGTCGGTCGCGATTGACAGAGCTCGGCGACACACAGACAGTTACTGCGAATTCCGTACCTGCGCAGGGTGCTGGGGACGATGATGCGGCCTGTACCTGCAAGACAGCTCAAGAAACATGCAAAAACAACACACACAATTTCGCTCTCTCGCTCTCTCTCACAAGTGAAATGAGGGAAATGAGGTGGAGAAGGTGATATGATAAAAAAAACTGAAATTTTCGCGATGATGGAAATGGAGGTGGAAGATGGTGATGATGGTGGTAAGGTAAGAAAGAGAAGATTAGGAAAAGTAAAGAAATTACCTACAATGCCAACGTCTCCAATCTACGTCTTATCATCACACGCTCGTCCTCAAAGCTCGATCCCCGGCAACGGCGCCAAAATTTGGTGTAGCTTAGTGATGAGTAGCACCTCCTTTAATGTCAATCCGGGAAGACGTGAGGATGGTATGAAGACCTCGAGCAAGTGGAGGCACAAGTGCGTGAGTGAGAAGCACACAAGCATGCACACACATACACGCACACGCGCACACACGGCAAGACAAAGAGTGAGAAGCAATGGAGTCTTTAGATTACTTTCAAAAAGCTCTTACAAGTTCATTTCAATTACAATCCAACCTCAAAAATGAGCTCTCTAGCTCCTTTTATAGTTTTTGACTAGCTTTGGCCCTGTTCAGACCTAGTGTCCGGCCTAGTTAAAAATTAGGTTCCAGGGCTTATTAGAGGGCTCAAACGAGATCTAAAAAATATGAAAATTGGCAGGTAGATACTTCTAAAGCTCCTCAAGCTCAAGGACTCCTTGGCTTGCACAAAATGGAGCTACAAAAATACGAAATGATATTTACAATGGTTTTTAGTGATGAAAATCACTATTTGTGTAGGGATTTTCTCTGTTGATTTGTCATACACCTCTTTGAGCTCCCTACTTGCTCTTTCTTCTTGTGTGCTCAACTCCTTGATGTCTGAAAAATTAGATGGCCTACTTGCCAGATCTTCTTTGACTGCCATGTCTGCTTGTGTTGTCCCTTCGCTCTGACTCTCTTCGTCTTGTGGCTCCTTCGGTTCCCTGACTGCTGCCAACACTTGGCAACCAAGTCCCAAGTGTTATTCTCCTCAAGAGATTCAATTTATACTTCCTTGATAGTTGTTGTTATTGTAGCCTTGGTTCTAGTTATGATGGTAATTGCTTCCTCCATTGTTGAACCTGCCTCTAGATTTTCCATAGCTTCCTCTATGGAAGCCTCTTCCTCTCTGATTCCTTGTGTTCATGAAGCACTTATCTATGGTGTGATTGGTTAGGCCACAAATATTGCAAGGTGAAGTGTTGTATGATCTCCTCTTGCCTTGCTTTCCTCCTCTGCCCTTCCTCTGTTACCTCTTCCTCTTCCTGTGAAGTTACTAACCTCTTCTTCATTCTTTTTACCTTGCCTTTATCTTTACTTTTATTTCTATCTATGCAAAAGGCAGAAGACTGATTACCTCTTTATTTGTCTCCATTCTTGTTGAGCTTTGTCTCATGTGTGAACAGTTTCCCCATCAATGTGTTGAGGTCAAGTATTTGCATATCCATATATAGGTCCATTGTTGTGGTGGACTCCCACTTATGATGAGTTTTGATGCCATTACTGCCTTAATATCTGCTCCTCTTCTATCTGTTCTCTCATGCTCCCAATTTGGTTAGCTACATCCTTCATCTTGGTTACATAGTCAGCTGCACTTTGCTTTTGTTGCTTGTTCAAGGTTGTGAACCCCATCCATAGCTGGTTCATCCTCGCCCTTATATTTGATGAGAAGAATGAAGAAACTTTTTCCCAAGTCTCTTCGGAGGTCTTGCAATTCCTAATGTGAGGTAATACAAAAATTAGAATATAAGACCTGACTAGAGCATCCTTGGTACACCATGTAGTAAGCCTTTCTTGCTCTTCTCTTGTAGGTTGAGGTTTGCTTTTGAATATTGGCATTTCCACATCTCCAAAGATGTATCCATATATGCTTCTTCCTTGGAGATATGATTACATCCTTAAGGACCATGCTGGATATTTGCTTCTATCCAACGTGTTAATGAATGATGGAAATCCATCTCCCACCTTGCTTGTTGTTGCTCTGATACCATTGTTGGAGGAGATTCTGGATAGATTCTAGAGATGAAGTAGTGTTGCAAACTCCTGCTTCACACCAACCCGGAACATGTTGTGCAGAGTGTAGTAGACCCCTTGATTGATAAAACATAATCACCTATGTGCTTTGGAGCATGATCCTCTAATCAATGGATCAAAACAGATGAGTAAAAAGTTCAACCAGGAGCTTAGACTTGCTATTTTGGTCTCTACACATGTTTAGTAAAATGAACACTGCTCTCAACCCGCTAGCAACTAGCTAAATTCCTTTTGGGGGTATCTAGCTAACTTTAATAAATACCAATCATGAGTCATTTCAATAAAAAAAGATGAATTGTACACTAAGAATGATGCTTAGAATGGTGTACTATCCCCATATTTTTGGGGTGCTACAGTATGTAGACCAATGAGCAAAAATGTGAAGATATCTCAAGTTTGAGAAAATAAATGATAATGAAACTTTGTAGCTATGAAATAGATAGTCTGTGGAATCTATAGCACTTTAAATCACATCAAGTTTTCAAATATGCATTGAAAACAAGCTCTACGAACTTCACTATTATGAGAGGATCATAGCAAAGTAGTGAAGTAGAGATATGATCAATGTGTATATATTAAATCACATAGAAAGAAAATGACATTGGAAATGTATAATTGCACAATGTGAGGGTAGTGAAGTGGCTACAGAATGAGCTCCCTAATCACACAAGTCCCTCTCAATTGATCTCACTAATTGGGCTCATGTCTATAGGAGTTTTTTTTACCAATTTTATAGTTAAAGTTGGAGCCAAGCTTTGAATTCAAATTCAAATTCTCACCATAAAGTGAGTCCTAGACTTTAGGCTTTATTCTCTCATCTGTTATCCATCAAGAATTTGAGATTTGATTCCTCCTAACTCCATATGGGGTTAGTGCAATTATCATATGCACTTTTACAAGCATAAGAGAGTAATTGACTTTCACAAGGGAATAGTCATATGTGATTATACATGCACCAACAAAGATTAGTGAGCTAGAAATATCTTACAACATGGGGAGACTAGTAAGTAGCTCAGGAGTAGCCTACTTAGAAATGTTAGAGGGTCCATATAAGACTCAATTGGAGTGTATCCAAACCAAACAATTAGGTGCTTGCATCCATGAGGATGGTTTGAGAAGGTTGGTTGTTCAATAGAAGAACCCAGACCAACCTACTGGATTGCAACATCCAATGGTCTAATTTGAAGAAAACATAGAAAGAGATGGATTTGTAGTTGATGAAGATGAAGTGGTGCTACAAAAAATTTGCACTACACTAGCCAAATGAGCTCCAGGGATATGTACTTGACCCTTTTAGCTTGCCAAAGAATGTATTAGACACCCTATGTACCTTGTAAGGTCACTCTCAAAACTTTGAATCAAAATTGATAAGGAAGTAGATTCAAGAGCCAAAAGCTTGCTATTTATGTTCATACACCTATCCAAAGTTTTGAAGAATTCTCTGGACACAGTAGCAAATAACTCAATTCCTTTTGGGGAAATTTTATGCACTTAATACAATAACAATCATGAGTGATTGGATCAAAAAAGATAAACCACACAAAGAGAAAAGAACTTAGCAAGTCATAAGACCATCTTGATTTTCACGGCTTGTAGTAGTATTCAGACCGGATAGCAGAAAAATGGAAATATCTCAAGATTGAAGAATCCAATGTTTATATGATTTTATATTAATATACTAGCCAGTGTGCTAATTCTAACAAGCTTTGAATCATAGAAAATTGTGAATTAGACACTGATAAATAGCTCTGAGAAGATGACTATTCAGAGAAAGTGTTGAGAGAGAAGTAGAAAATGAAATGATACCGTTGACTTCAAATGAACACAGTTGACAATTGATGAAAGAACTTGGAGAAGCTTGTAGAAGGTACAAAAGTGTGTTTCGAAGCGACGAAGTTTGGTCAAGCCAACTAGCACAAGATGAACCCTTGAGCTTATGGAGACTCAAATAGACCTTATAGGCATGCTATAAGTGGAAAGAAACACACTATGTACTTTGGAGCATCAAGGAGAATGAGTCGATACAAAACAGATATGTTCATGGGTCGACTAGCTCAAAAAACTTACTATCTATGGAAGAGACAATGAACTTCAAATGCCCATAGCGATCAGCATGATTACAATTAGAAAAAATCCTTTTATGGGAGTGATATACATAGGTTTTAGTGTATAGAATGCACAAAATTATAAGGAATAAGCAAAATATGCTATAGGAATGAATGTGACATTCAGCGGTGGTACTTCCTATTTTTCAGGAATACGTAGAGATTGACCCTGAGACAGAAAAACTCAGATTTCTCCAAATCTACCAAACCAAATGCTTTGAAACTTTACAAGCATAAACTAGACACTTTACCTTTCCAATGAGTCATCTTGCACGCAAGCTGGAGCTCTAGAGAGAGAGCAACAACCTCTACAAGATTACTGTTGGCGAAGAAGATGATGTAGAGAATTGAAGGAGCAAGAGAATGATGGTTCACAAGTGTATGGATATTGCTTCCATGTAATGTACAAGTGATTTGAAGTCTTTATATAGCCTCTAGGAGTGTTCCACGACTTTTACAAGTTCAATTTGAATTCAAATGAAGGTCGGAATGGTTGTTGGAGGGAATCAATTCACTTTCCTACAATCTAGGAAAAGTGAAGATCTAGTTTGGTTTAGTTTTAGGTGACTTGATTGGTTGATTGAATGCAACTTCAACCACCACAAATTCGTGGGATTTGGGCTCTATCTTTCTACCTCTACATGTGTAAAGCTCAAGGCTTTTACAACGGTAAATGAGCCATCAAAAATCTCTCAAAAAAATACAATAAATGAGCATAAGAAAAAGAACTCTCCAGCGGATATTCTTTCGACGTGATAGCCTTTGATGTAGATCAAATCCACCTCAAGCATAGTGTAAGCTTGATGTTCCAACAGCTCCCCCTCCAGCTAAAGTATGCTTGAGTCTTCATTCTCTGATAGGCTGAATACCTGCCATAGCTTTGAATATACAAAGCTTTATACCATCAAGTGCCTTCGTCATCATATCTGCTACTTGTTTTTCAGTCGGAACAAAAGAAATGTCAATCTCCTTTGCCATGAGCTTCTCCTTGATGAAGTGGCAATGGACTTCTATGTGCTTGGTTCTCGCATGGAAAATAGGATTTGCCACTAGATGCATGGAACTTACATTATCTCCAAATATGTGAGGTTTGGAACTCACTAGTCCCAAATCTGTATACAGTGCTTTTAACCATATTGCCTCTTTAGTTGCTATGGTTAAGCCTCTATACTCTGCTTCAGTTGAGGATAAAGCAACTATTGGTTGCTTCTTGGAACTCCATGATACTAGCTTCGAACCAGCAAATGCTAAGTAATCAGATGTACTTTTTCTATCATCCTTAGCTCCTGCCCAATCTGCATATGAGCAGATTTTGATATCCAAATTTGAAGAGTAAGGATAGAATATACCTTCGTTGATTGTACCTTTGAGATACTTAAGTACTCTCTTAGCTGCATCCATGTGTGGTCTTCTCGGTGAGTGCATGAACTGACAAAGCACTCCCACACTATATGAGATGTCTGCCCTTGTATGAGTAGCATATATCAAGCTACCTACCAAGCTTTGATATTCTTTAATGTCTTCAATTTTCTCACCTTCATAAATACTTAGTTTATGATTCATCTCCAAAGGTGTACCTGCAGGTTTAGTGTTCTCCATTTTGAACTTGAGAAGAAGATCCTGAATGTATCTTCTTTGAGTCAAATACATTCCTTCATTTGTGTATATCACCTGCATACCTAGGAAATATGTGAGCTCACCTAGGTCACTGATTTTGAACTCGTCTTGCATGTGTCTCTTGATCCTTTAAATGCCATTTAGATCATCACCCGTCACAATAATATCATCTACATATACACATAGATAGATAACCTCATTGTGATCTCTTTTGATGAATAAAGAAGGATCGGAGTTGTTAGCTTTGAAGCCTTGATCTTGAAGATATGTAACCAACCTGTAATTCCAAGCTCTTGGAGCTTGTTTCAATCCATACAATGATTTCTTAAGTCTGCAAACATAAGATGGATGATTAGGGTTTTCAAAACCTGGTGGTTGTGACATGTATACCTCTCCACTTATCCAACCATTTAAGAATGGATTTTTCACGTCAAGTTGGAGGAGTCTCCAACTCCTTGCAGCAGCTACACTTATCAATGTCCTGATTGTAGTCATCTTTGCAATCGGTGAGAATGTTTCCTCATAGTATATATCATGAGTTTGTTAGCATCCTTTAGCAACTAATCTTGCCTTGTACCTGCAAACTGATCCATCTGAATTGCTTTTAACTTTATATACCCATCTGCAACCAATTACCTTTTGATTTGGCGATTTGGAACTAAATCCCAAGTGTCCATCTCCTTTAATGCATCTATCTCTTCGTTCATGGCCTTTTCCCAATTAGGGTTTCCCTTTGCCTCTTCATAGGTTGAGGGTGTCTCTGAAATAGAGTCTTTTGCCAAGTAGATTGAATGCTTCGTAACAAACGTGGAATCATATCCATACCTTTTTGGTTGTTTCTTCTCTCTTGCCGATCTTCTAGGTGCTTGTTTGGAGCATTCTCCAACTTCTTGCATCTTTGCTTTGCCTCTTGACTTCCATAGTTTGTAATCCTTTTGTCTTTCATCTTGGTCATCTTCTATATCACTTCTTGGATCTTGGACCTATGTATCATGCTTGCTTCCTAATTGATGAGAGTCAGAATCAAGATCACATGGTAGTGTTACCTTTTGTTTGTCTTCATCATACCAAGACTTGTGTTCTTCAAACACAACATCTCTACTTGTAGTGAATTGCTTGGTTGAAGGATTGAAGAACCTGTAACCCATCTAAGTTGAATCATATCCAATAAACACTGCCTTTGTTGCCCTCTCATCTAGCTTACCTCTTATTTGTGATGGTACATGAACATAAGCTAAACAACCAAAAATCTTGCAATGTCCAAGACTAGGTTTTCTTCCATGCCATGCTTCATAAGGAGTCATACCTTGAAGTGATTTGGATGGTAGTCGATTGACAAGGTACACAGCAGTTGAAATAGCTTCTGCCCATAGATAATGTGGCAACTTCTTCTCTTCAAGCATTGTTCGGGCTGATCCAACCAATGTCTTGTTTCTCCTCTCTGCAATTCCATTTAGTTGAAGAGAGTACCTAGTAGTCACTTCCCTTTTGATACCTTTGTCCTACAAGAACTCATCAAACTCTTTGGAGAAGTATTCTCCCCCTCCATCACATCTGAACTTCTTTAGTGATCTACCTGTATGATTCTCCACATGTGCAAGATACTTCTTGAAGCGGTCAAACTCTTCATTCTTACTCTTGATAAAGTATAGAACAGTCCATCTACTATGGTCGTCAATAAATGAGACATAATACCTTGATCCTGCCAATGAAGGTTCTTGACTTGGCCCCCATACATCTGTATGTACTAAGTCCAATAAGTTGTTGTGGATGTAGCCTTTGTGGTTGAATGGTTGTCTTTGTGCCTTCCCAATCTGACATGCATCACACTTGTTGATCATGTGTTGCTTTGATATGTTCGGCAGTCCTAGAACACTTTGATCCCTGCATATATCCTTCAAGGTTCTTTCATTCACATGAGCAAGTCTCTTATGCCACACTTCAAGCTCACTTAGGGTTTGAGACCCAAAGTGGAATAGAGCTATGTTCATGGTTTCTCTTGTTAGCCGTCGGATTTGCAATTATAAAGTCTACCCTTTTCATATTCCGCACGAACCGAAAGGTCATAGCGAAGATGATGTATCCATTTATAAATTAATGAAAGGTCGCTCTGACAACGTTCAGTTGGATCACCAGACTATCTGTCTGGGTGATTATTCTGTGACGTTACTGTGCGCAGAGTTTGAATTTAAGAATTATCTTGAGTATTGTGTTGTCTTCTTTGATGGTTTTGGTAATTTGTGATTTACATAAATGACTAGAGGAGTCATCAAACTATTTCTCTGATTGATGAAGTCGGTATAGTTTCCGAGGTGTGTTATAGAACTCTGAGTGATTCTGTGTCTTCTGTTCTAATTGATTATCTGTACCTGTATGTTACAGATTTAGTTATTGTTATGGTCTCTATTATCTTATAGAAGTTTGTGTCACTGTACCGCTAAGTTATTACTGTGCGTTTAAACCTCTGTATGAATTGGCATTCGGTGAGTAGATGAATCAGAATAGAATACGGTAAAGGAAAGAATTCTGAGTTCTCAGTTAGTAAAATTGGATTAGTAAAGTTAGTGAACAGACTGTCGTGAGAAGTAAGTTTGTGGGAAAATTAAGTACAGGGCCTCTGCTTAGCAGACCCCTTCCACTCCCAAGAACCCAAATAGATGTTTAAACGCGCTTCTGACGGCAAAGCGACGTTTAACACTAGCGCCATGTGTGGGAATGTGGCACCAAATGTAGCAACAGAGTGTTGCAAAGTGATTGTGGAAAGAAAGATTGTGAAGCGATAGTAAGGAAGAGTAGTATGCAAAGTATTGCAAACGTGATATATGCCGGTTACTCGTTCCGGTGAGTCGTACCCGAAGTATAGAAGAAACCAATAGTCTTGGGCAATACCTAATTTGCTACGAACGCCCCCAGGAGGTAGAAGTGCAGATAAGTTTAACCTAGTTGTTAAGAAAGTGAAGAACGTTAGTAGTGCTTCCGGTAGCATTCTGGTGGAATGCACTGCAATTTCGGCAGATTTCGGTGCGATTTCGGCATAGTCTATCGAAGATATAGTATCTTTAGAGTCTACCAAGACGCAGTATGTAGTTAACTTAACACCATCTGGTCAAGAGTCAAATTTGTCTGAGGATAGAGGCGTATTGGCCAAAGAAATTAGTAAAGGTGAAAAAGTACCTTGATTTGGTGAAAATTCAACAAATTCCGGTGATATTTTGGTCCCAATTACCGAGAGTTCACAGTTTCCCGGTGACAGTTTATCATTTCCTAGTGAATCTTCATTCCAGTCACCTTCATTTAGAGTAAGCTTCCCTACATTTGATATCAAGGAGGAAGGTAGCTTATTCGAAGCTGAAATCCGAAAGAGACTGAACGATATTATCAAGCCGGAGAGTGCACAGGCTAATGATACAAATTTTGACGGTCAAGAAATTCAACCTTGGAACTCAGGAGATAGTAACATTACAACAGCCAGCATCATGAGTGGACAACAACAACAACAACAGCAGCAGCAGCAACAAAAGCAGCAACATCAACAGCAACAACAACAACAATAGCAACAGCAACAACAGCAGCAACAACAACATCTATTTCCACCTCGACCGGCTCCAACAGGAGTAACATACACCAAATTCGGTGGATTTCCAGATGATGATCCTGATGCTCATGTGCGTACTTTTGAGATTAGTTATGCAGTACTAAACCATCCACCAGGTCCGGCATACAAGGCCATCGTATTCCAATCCACATTAGTTAATGAAGCAGCAAGATGGCTTACACAATATGATTTTAATCATTTTGTTACCTATGAGGCAGTACAGAATGCCTTTCTGCAGAGATTCTGGTTAAAGAAAAACCTGGCCAAAATTTTTTATTATTTACAGAACAACAAACAGAAGATGCACCAGACTGTGCAGGAATATGCCACACTATTTCGAACTCATTTGAGGCAATTACCGCAAGCACATGCCAACCTGTCGGATGATGTCATCACTCAATGGTTTATTAATTGTTTGACTCTGTAGCTTAGACAGATTATGATTATTAGATGTGTGGGAGCTATGACCCTAGATGCGGTTATTGCAATGGCTTTGCAGCTCAAGAATAAGGTTGGAGGTTTTACAGAAGACCTGGAATGGTTGAAAGCCAGTAAAAATGTTGCAGAAAATCTGGCCAGACAAATGTACTACACCACGTGCAAAACTCCTGGGCATACTAGTGCTACTTGTGCACTTAATCAGCTGTATTGCGCTATCTGCAATACCACCGGACATTCCACTGAAAACTGTGCATATAACGCCAAGGTGTAGGGAACAACAACAATAAATGCAATTATACATGAACCAGGACAGCCTGCCACTCACTATGTACCTCGTCAAATGAGAAACAATCAACAGCAAGGATACAGAAATTATAGAGGACAGAGGAATAATAACTACAATGCAAACCGCTAACAGACAAATACATCGCAGGAAGGTCCTGCTTTGCCACCCCCTCGCTGTCATTTCTGTGGTGAATTAGGACACATTTGAAGATTTTGTAAAGATGGAGCTGAATATGATCAGAGAAAGAAAGAACGTCAGAACCCGATGACAAATATGGTTCATATCACACCAATAGAAACACAAGCTGCAGTAGTTCATACCAAATCCGGTAAGCCATTGCAACCAGCAGCTGAAATATTTGAACCAGGCATTCATGAACAACAGAGAATGTATGATAAGGCTAGTCAGTGGACCACCATAGAACCTCTAGTGTTCCTAGATCCAATTTCGGTGACACAAGTTCCGCTGCCAAAGGGAACCACGCAAGAGCAAGAGTCAATCCCAGTAACCGACGCCTCGTCTTCAGAATCGGTGAAAAGTACAAATCAAGCAGATCAAGCATGGGAAATTTTATCTAAAGCATCCATTACTCTTCCTCTTGGCCAGTTACTTGCATTAGTACCAGGAGTTCGACAACAATTTCAGCAACAGTTCAGTCCTGTGTCTTCTTGCATTTCAGCAATAGCGACAGTACAACCGAAAACTGACTCTATAGTTGATCATTCGGTTCCTTTAATTACGGTATGGTACAAAAATCAGAAGATTACACAAGTATTAATTGATGGTGGGTTTGGTGTAAACATAGCAACTACAACACTTTGTAAGAAGTTAGGATGGACCGAAATTGAACTAGTTCAGTTTTTTGTCAGAATGGCCGACCAATCCCGAGTCCACTCAGTAGGACTTGTAAGGAATGTCCCAATCACTTTGCAGGGTACAACTTTCAAGATGACTTTCGTAATTTTAGAACTACCGGAGTCCAGTCTTGATTATAATATTCTTTTCGGTCGTCCTTGGTTGAAACAAGCTAAGGTTATACAGGATTGGTCAGCACAGGAACTCACTTTCAAAGACAATAATCGTAAATATGTTGTAAAATTCAATGCTATTCAACCCTGTGAACTCCATGCTAGACCTTATGTAGCAGAAACAGTTCACATGTTAGATGGTTTGTCCGATGATGAAGAAGAAGAATTTTTGAAGAATAACATAGATTTGATTTCCATAGGAACTGTTGACTTACAATATGTTGTAGATAACTGGAATCCGGTAGTTTGTATGGTGGTGCCTGTGACTAAAGAAGTAGAAACAGAAGATATTGTTGCTAAAGATAAAGCTGATATAAAGCAACTTTTACAGTGAGTTCATGATTCAGGAAAAACTCATCAATTCTATGTTCCTAAAGACCAGTTGATCACCTATAATTTAGGAGATGAAGTTAATTCGCGACCTGTCAAGACTAAGGAAGGATTGTCTGAAGTGTTTCAAGCAGATTTGATCCACCTTATTTGTGAATTCTCTGGTGTTTTTGCATGGGATTACCGTGACATGAAAGGTTTGGACCCTCGCATCTATAAGCATCGAGTTGTACTTAAACCGGAAGCAAAACTAATCAAACAACCCAGTTACCGGATGAATCCTAACTATGCAGCACACGTAAAGGCAGAGCTTGATAGGTTATTAAAAGTTGGATTCATCGTACGAGTAGAACATGCTGAGTGGATATCTCCAATTGTTATTGTTCCCAAGAAGAATAAGCAACTGCAAAAATGCGTGGATTACCGGAAATTGAATGCAGCTACAGTGCTTGATCCGTTTCCTCTTCCATTTCTTGACATGATGCTAGATAGAGTAGCAGGACATGAAATGTATTCATTCTTAGATGGATACAGTGGGTATAATCAGGTCAGAATGGCTGAACAAGACATACCGAAAATGGCGTTCATTACCAATTGGGGTGTTTTTGCTTGTACAGTTATGTGGTTTGGATTAAGAAATGCTCCTAGCACTTTTCAACGATGTATGCAAGAAATCTTCTCACCCTATCTTACTTCCTTTATGCAAGTTTATCTAGATGATTTCTCTTTATTCGGTCAGATGGTAAAACACCTATATCATTTACGGTGTTGCTTTGAGAAATGTCGTGAATACAGACTCTGCCTGAACCCAAACAAATCTGTGTTTGCGATTTCTTGCGGTAAGCTACTTGGTCATATTGTCTTTGCACAAGGTATTCAAGTCGATCCAGATAAAATTGCAGCTGTGTTAGAAGCACCTGTGTCGACTACGCTAAAAGAAGTGATGAGATTTACGGGTCAAGTCAGATGGCATGGTCGACATTTACGTTGGCTTGCTCATTTGGCAATACCACTAAATCGGTTAATAACTAGTAATCCTTGACAATTTACTTGGACACAGGAATGTCAAACAACATTTGATCGTCTAAAAGGCTTATTAACGCAGGTTCCAATCTTACAACCTCCTGATTGGGAACGTCCATTTCATGTTTTTGTAGACGCATCAGATATCGCCATTGGAAGTGTCTTAATGCAACAAACTGATAAGTGGTTTCAGCCTGTTTATTATGCAAGTAGAAGGCCTGCACATGCTGAAAAGAATTATTTAGTCACTGAAAGAGAATGTCTTTGTTTGGTATATTCTGTAAAGAAATTCCGGCATTATTTACTAGGCCGAAAATTCATCTTTCATGTAGACCATGCTGCACTGGTATATCTAGTTTGGCAGCAGCATTTAGGTGGTCATTTAGCGCGTTGGGTTCTACTATTACAAGAGTTTGATTACGAAGTAATTCATCGACCTGGAACTGCACATGCATTAGCACATTTCCTTTCCAGGTTGGATTCCGGTGAAGCTCCGGTCAGTGTTGATGACACCACACCTGCCATTTATGTTACTGACCCAACTAATGATGAATCTGCAGAACCTCCTGTAACATCTACTTACTATGATCAATTATTAACTTTTCTTACTGATGGATGTCTTCCACCTTAGACTTCTCCTGCAATGCGTAGGAAAATTGCAGTGTACAGTCGCCGATTCCAGTTGATTGCTAGAGAATTGTATTATATGGATAACAATGGACTATTACTTCGTTGTATTCCTCCACATGAAGTAAACTCAGTTATCACTCTAGCACATTGAATACCTTTCGGTGGACATTTTACAGCAGATTTAACGTACCGAAAAATTCTGCAGAGTGGACTTTGGTGGCCTACTATGTACAGAGATGTGTCTCAGTTTGTCAAACAGTGTAACAATTGTCAACGGTCTAGACAGCCTTTGCAACGGCATTTTTTCCCTCTCGAACCTGTATTACCTTTGGGGCCTTTTCAGAAATGGGGTCTTGATTTTATTGGACCTATTACACCTCCAGCAATTCTTAGCAATAATCGATATATTTTGACATGTACAGATTATGCTACCAAGTGGGCAGAAGCTTGGGCTTTACGGTATGCTACAGCTATTTCGGTAGCAAAATGTTTGATGAAAGATGTATTTCCACGATTTGGATTACCTTTAGAACTTGTGATAGATCAAGGCACACATTTTGTTAACAATTTAATGAAACTGCTCACACACTCTTTGCAAATTCTGCATAAATTCAGTTCTCCTTATTATCCTCGTGCTAATGGTTTGGCTGAAAGTACAAACAAAACCTTGTTGAATATGCTTCGAAAAATGATTCTGGAATCACCAGAAAGATGGGATCAGTTATTACTTGCAGTATTATGGGCATACCGGACTACATACAAAGTAGAAACCGGACTAACCCCTTTCAAACACGCTTATGGATTGGAAGTCATAGCACCAATGGAAGTCATAGTACCTAGTTTACGTGTGGCTATAACTCAGAAGTTACTACCTGAAGAATCCTTGCCATTTCGGTTGGACACACTTAGAGAACTAGATGAGCATCGCCGGGAAAGTTTTCTGACTATTCAAGAAGTGCAGTTATGGCAAGCTCGTACACATGATCGATATCTAAAAACTCCAGTTTTTATGGTAGGACAACTTGTGCTCTTTTACAATGCAAAATCAAATCGCTCTGCTGGAAAATTCAAACTATGGTGGTCTGGTCCCTACCGGATTACTAAACAAGTGGACCCAGCTACTTTTCGGTTGACTACTTTGACCGGAATTCCTCTTCCCAAGGTGATAAATGGTTCAAAGTTGCGGCCGTATCATCAAGCATCTGATCCGCACTGAAAGGTTCTGCAATTGGCCGCGTATTTTTCGTTTTCTCTTTTTCTTTTCTTTTCTTTTTGGTTTTGTGTGTTGGTTGAATAAAATCCTTAAAATCCTCGTTTTGCTACATAATCATAAACTCCTCATTTGGATACATAACCATGAATAATCACCGCCTTTTCTTATTGATTCCGCTCATGCATGCACATCGAAGTTATGAGGTTCTCATCTCAACATCGCGCGATGATTAGTAATTTCAATTGCTTCTCGCTGCCGACTATCTAGTTAATCTTCTTTTTTCTGCTGTTTATAGCTATTGTATCTATGTGATTTGTGTACTTGTGCTCTCTATATACCCCATGAAATTGTGTTCTTGTGCTTGTTATTCGTGTGCGCATCATGGAGGCGTTGGCAAACTTTGCTACGTTGTCGGAAAGATTTCATCTTTTCCGTTGATGACCAGAAAAATTAAAAAAATGTTTATTGGTCAATTCTAATCTGATTATAACAATGATTTTGTTTGGAACTAATCTCTTGTTAAGTATTTGCAGGATCAAGTGGATGAAGAAAACAAAAGTTCGAACTA
Source organism: Ceratopteris richardii (assembly GCA_020310875.1). NCBI lineage: Eukaryota > Viridiplantae > Streptophyta > Polypodiopsida > Polypodiales > Pteridaceae > Ceratopteris > Ceratopteris richardii. Next base: position 10,570,069 of record CM035427.1, read on the forward strand.
GGGTTTACCCTAAACTGCTTAAATAATGTGTGTTTAGGCCATAGAAACCTTGATTTATGGGTTTAAGACCCTAGGTTTACATTTATTTATATGTATTTAAGTTAGTAGCATTAATTCCTGGTTAAAGTTAGGGTTTAACTAGGTATTCAATTGATTTTCAAAGGGTTCTAATGGGTTTCTTATGGGTTTCAAATAGGTTTTCTAGGGTTTTATTGAATTTTAACGGTTAAAATAATAGGTATTGTTGCTCTAGCACAATGGTGAGAACCACGTTAAGAAGCTTCACCTCCTTAATGTCAATCCGTGGAAGAGGTAGGAGTGATATGAAGATCGTGAATGTGAGATGAAGTGAAAGTGAAGGTGAGAAGCATAGAAATGCACACACACATACACACACACTACGAAGAGACAAGCAAGACACCATGGAAGGTGAGAAATCAACTCTATTACTCAAGAACACTATTACAAACTCAAACTAGCTCTAAGCTCACACTAGCCAAAATGAACCAACCTCTAAAATGAGCTCTCTAGCTCTTTTTATAGTTTCTAGACTAGTTTTGACCGGTTTCACATCTAGTGACCGGCATAGTTAAAAAATAGGTCCTAGAGGCTATTTGGATGGGTAAACGATGTCTAAAAATAACGAAAATTGGTACGCGCATTCTACCTAAGCTCCTCAAGCTCGAGGACTCCTCGGCTTGCACAAAATGGAGCTATGAATTACAAAATGAGGTTTTGTCTATATTACATATGTTACAAGAGTGATGAAGATCACTGTTGGATGTTTGAAGAGGTAATAAAAACATATTTGTTTGAAAAATAATCCGACTGGCTCCCTGCTCTGTCTTTACATGCTTCCGTGGCGTCTGTGCCTCTGGCTGCTTCCAACACCCCCCTCCCTCTCGCTTCTGTCGTCCCTGACAGAACCTTGTTGTGAGGTCTGCCGGATGTAGTTCTGTAGGAGGTCTTAAGCGAGGGTGTGCTCGGATATACGAATGCCTCGGGCTAGATCAGCCTCGAGTTTCTCCCAGTCGATAGGTTGCGGCTCGTCTGGTGGTGGGAGCTGATAATGTGTGGAGTACACCATTCGTTCACAGGCGAATAATTGCAATAAGTGTGTGGGCCTGCTTATAAATACCTCTGAATGGTACTCCCAAAAGCCGGTGGTGAACATTTCTTCGAATGTCTGCTTGTAGCATGCCGGTAGGTATTTGATCCTGCAGTGCCAGGCATAACACACCCGTAGCGATGGCGTTGTGCTCATATCATAGACTAAATCAAAGTTGCCATGCTCGAAGCCCGGGGTGTTTACATGAGGAGCCTTGATGCGTCAGAAGACTTTAAAGATCATCTGCATCATGTCAAAGATTTTGACAGTCATGTGCGCGGCAATATCATCCATATGCTTTAACCTAGGGAGCCAGTGGCGGATCGTCGCCATCATGTAGCCTACTGTGGGTAACTCGGTTGGTGGCTTGAAGTAGGGATAGTTCACCCAGTCTTGGCACTGCTTATTGTTTTGTACCTTAATAGCGAATGCAGTCCAAGAGCGGCGTCGTGGTACTGGTCCCCAGCAAGGATTATACTTTAAATGTAAGGGCGCTTTCACCCATGTGCTCATCATTTCTGGGTACTTCTGGAGGAGGTCTTTGCGCCAATCAGGTTGATGGATTTCTCCTCTTTGCGCATTTGGTGGCAAGTCCGCCGGCTCGAATTGTGTAGCATGCGTGGGTTTCATGCCGGTTTCTTTTTCTATAGCGAGCTGATATTCAGCCATTAACATGAAGTACGGTTTATATTGAAGCTCGTGCCCAGATATGTACCGTCGCGGGGCCAATTGAGCAAAGAATGGTGACTGTAAAATCCTCTCTTCAATCATGGCCATGGCATGTAGTTGTGCCTCTACTCTGGCCGAGTGTGTCGTTCCGAGTTCTTCAACTGTCTTCATCCACGCGGGAGTAGGTAATTCATAGGTCATCTGGCCTTCGGCCGTGACCTGTCCGCCTGGGATGGGTATGGGCTCGTATGCTTCTTCAAACGTTTCCTCCACCGGAATGGTTATGTTCTCGTCGTCAGCTGGGATCTCCGGTGGGGAATTAGGCCGTGGTGGTGCTTCGTATACATCTATGCGTGATTGGAGAGTGGTTACCTGGGCCCGTAGTGCGTTGAGTTCCTCTATGAGTTCAGGAGAGGGGTCCACAGGTTCTGGTACTTCTGCTGCCACTGGTAGTTGTTGTGGTGCCGGTTCTCTGAGCTGTAGTAACTTGTGATCTTCTTTTAGCTTCTGATGCTCTTCGTTCATTCGATCATAGTCCTCTAGCAGTCGAACGTGGTCGTCTAGCAACATTCGCATCGATTCAGATGGGATTGCCTTGAATCTGCTAGGACTTAATGGTTGTTCTGGATGGTCCAATGCCGCTTCCAAATTTTCTCTATTCTGCTCTTGGAGTCTCTGGTTCTCTTCTTTTGCTGCGGCTAAGTGTCTTCTTAGTAAGCCCATATTTCTAGTGAGCGTTGCATTGCGGACGGTTTGGGCTCGAAGGAGGTTGTCCAAATCCGCAGTGGCCTCTTTTGTTTTCTCCTCACTTTCTAGTTCTAATTTGTGATAGGCCTCTCGTAAATCTTGGTATCGGCTGTTCAGTGAGACATTCTCAATTGATAACAAATTAAGCTGCGTTTGTAGTTCATTCGTCGTTCTCTGCAGCTGTTGATAGTTGGTGCCGAGTGATGCAAACTCATCGCGGACTTGTGTCATGCATGTGAACATGTGTTGAAATGCGGTGTCTATGGCGGGTGATAATAGTAATGGAGTGCTAATTGAAGATGCAGTGGAATTAGATGCAGTGGGGATGGGAAATGGGGTTGGGAAGGTGGATGCAGTGGTGATTGTGGAAAATTGTGACGTGCCTAAATATGAGGGTGCTGTGAGTGGAGTGGGTGGTGGTGAGGTGGATGGTGATATGTCCATGCCAGTGGACGTGTCAAGTGCGGTGACTGTGAAAAGTGGTGTGAATGTGGGTGGTTGTGTCGGTGTGAAGACGGGATTTACAAACGTAGAGTAATTTACAGGGGGGATAGCTGGAGCAGCTTGGTGAAAATGGGAAATAGGGGTTATGGTGGGCTGAGGAGGTGAAACTGGTGAGAAGGTTAGTGGGTTTAGAAAGGGGAATGGGGTTCTTAGAGGTGGGGGAAACGCTGGGAAGGATGAAGGGGTGAAGGGGTTAACATATGGATGCGGAGGGTTGGGTGTGGGCATGGAAGTATGAATTGGCAGGGCAAAGGGTGCGGTTGTGTTGCCTTGAACTGGTGTGGATGTGGGGGAAGTGAGTGGGTGTGCGGGGGATACAGGATGGGTTGGTGAAAGATGAGGTGAGAGAGGAGTAGAGGGTGTGGATGTTATTTCGAAGATAGTAGTGGTATGTACAACGGTGGTACCGGGTGGGGAATCTACAAGGATGGGTTCTGCGGTCAATGAACTTTCGGGGACGAGGCGTGCCTCCCTGACTTGTGCGGAAGACTGAGCTCCTGTTGGTACGCGAATATACTCTCCGGGTTTTGAAAGTAGTCGCACTCGGCGGGGATCAAACTGTGGTAGTTGCTTTCTTTGTAAAAACCTGAGTGCTTCATGGGAGCCTACTGATTTGACTAGCTCCCTGAACCCTCTGATGTATGCGTCTTCGAATCCTCCGGAGATGAGTTCCTGTTCAATTAATGCCTGGCTCTCCTCTTCAGTTAGCTTCTTCCGGGCCCAGACTTTCTCCATGGTACGATATAATTTCTTTATGGCCAGCGTGTACGCTGCGGCTTCGAAAGTCTCTTCTTCATATGTGCTGGTGTCGCCGTGTGTGTCAGTCTGTTGGCCTTGACCATCTGTCTGTCTGTCATGTGAGCCCTGGCTGGCTTCATCGTCGCCTTCCTCGTCGTCGGTTTCGGTTCTTTCTTCTTCAGAGCTCGACACAGCTTGTCCCTGTGGCAGATCTCGCGGTGTGGTAGGGTAACTAGGGCGTTCATATTCTTGGGAGAACATCTGTGTATCTGAATACTGGAATTCGTTTGAGAATGCATCAGGCATCTCAAAATCAAATGTTGTGTTTAATGGTTCTGCCTCCATGTGTGGTATCGGGAAAGAGAAGGCTTCCGCACCAATAGTGGTGGGAGCCTCTGCTGTCGTGGTGGTGGCTTCTGTGGTGGCAGCTGCCTGAGGTGCAGCGGTACTAGTGGTGGCCTTCGTAACCACTGGTCTGGACAACCTTATGCGAATAGGTTGTACTGTGGGAGCTGCTTCTGTCTGTGGTCGCTCTGGAGAGGGTTGTGGTGATGGCGACTCTGGCACTTGAAGGCAAGGGATGGTGCCTCTCATGCGCTTACCTGCCCGTGCTCTGCTGGGCTTCCTGGCTTTCTTCGTCGTTCCCTTGAATGCCTTCAGCTCTTCTGCTGTTAATGCTCGTTCAATTGGCAAATCATAGGCCAAGCACATATAAACAATTCTTGTGAGCGCACAACATCCATTAAGCACTTTCTTGCGTTCCCATCTGTGTTGTGCCAAATACATCTGATCAATGATCCAGCTCGCCAGATCAACCGTTTGAGGTCCCGTGCATGCCAAATACAATCCGAACCATATTCTTTTATGTGGCATGGTAAATCTGTCCTGAGCGGGGAATGCGAAATGTTGCATGCATATCCTTAATGGCTTCGACAGCTCAGGTGTAATTGCCGAAATCTCCTCCCACTTCGTGACATCCCCACGTTTCATCGGTTCTGGAATTAATCTCTCTCGATCTGTGGGTGTGTGGGTGCCATGAATTTTGATGGCCGCTCTGATTAAATCCTTAGATAGGTAAAACCTTTTGTAAGGTGGATCATCCACTAAAGTAGGCAATATGAAGGTCCCTGGGATGTCCTTATTCTCTGAGGCCAGTAGGGTAGTGATTAAGTAATAGCACCTGTAAAAATCCGGTTTGGGCAGAGGATCACTGAAATACTCTGTGAAGCCTGCTCTGGCCCAAACATGAGTTAAATCCTGGGTGCTCTGTAGGGCTTCAAACTCTCTGGAGAAAAACTGGTATTTTCCCCACGTGCGGTCATCAAATGTCAAAGAGGATTCAAATATAAAGTCCGCGTCCGCAAGGGGTCCTGCAAGGCCCTGAAACCAATGAGAGTTCCTGTGTATCTTTTCAGTGTAGCCCATGGGTGGGTTGTCGATAGGCATGGGCCCTGGAAATCCCTGAAATTCCGGCGGCGGAGCAGTCGGGTGGGACTCTGCTCGTAGCACGTTGAGGGGCACAGCCGCTACACTGGGGCCTGCTCCTGATGTTCCTTCGTCGGTTTGCATGGTGACTGATGCGCTAATGAGAAAGATCTGCTACAAAGGATTAACACATTAGCATGGAAATTAATTATGATCCCATTAAAGTGAGACCGCAATCCCTTTCCATAACTGATGCGTAACCCGTGTAGCCAAGTGCTGTGATGTGATGGATGCAATGTTTCTTGCAGCACTAGTGCAGGTCTCTAGACACCTATACGTTTCAGATCATGCATACATTTCTTGATGATATGAGATTACGAGTGATGTGTGATGATGGTGGGTGAATTTATACAAGGTTTAAAGGTTAGTGATTTAGTACAAGGTTGTATGTTAGTCGGGGGGGTAGTTTTATCAGACATGGGGTTAGGGGGAGACGGTTGGACACGTTTCGGTATCCATTTCCTAAGGATCTTGGAGTGGGTAGTGGGTTTCTGCTGAGGAGCAAAAGGTAGTATCGGGTGTGGAGGTATTGAGGGATGAAAAGATTTGTGAGGAGTATATATTACATGGTGTAAGGGTTGAGCTATGATACATGATTTGGGTACCCAAATCTGCGTGGGTGTGGGTCTATGGGTAAGGTATTTCTTGGCGATCCAAGTTTGTCGAATGCTCGAACCTGTAGAAGAAGGTCGAGGGGATGGTGGATACTGATTCTGTTTCTGCCCTGCCTCTTTCTTGTTGATCTCTGCTTGGTTGGAGTTCTTTGGTGCTTTTTGTCCTTTTGGCACCCACATTTGTCTGGTGCCGCTTCCTTTGGGTGGCCTGAACTGCCTTCCTTGTTGTTTCCTCCGATACTGCAGTCGGTCTGGGTTCCTTCGTCGTGATTGACTCAGTTGTTGCTGGGGTTGAGAGGTCGGATGGACACTCTGCTTTGGAAAAGAAGGGAGATCCAAGACTTGCGTGACCTGCCCATTAGGAAGTGATGCCTTATTTAACTTTAATCTAGGCCAGTCCGCAACAAGTTTGGAAGGATGAGCACCGTAGGGTGTCGTGCTCATTTGGCCGCTGATGCAACCCACCTGACCGCTGATTGTGTTCATCTGCCCTAGCGGTTGGGTAGCTGCCCCTTCTAGTTTGCAGGAAGTCCCAGGGAAGATCTCCTGTCGTCCTTCTGATTGATAACTGTCCATAGCCAAGCCCGAGTGGGTTGGTGTAGACGTAACGTGACTGAGCTGATTAAAGATCTTCCGGTCTTCCATCGCATGTGTTTCATAGGGTCTAGGGTCACATTCGTCAGGCGGAATGCCATTTGGGAAGTCAAGCGGTATCACTCGCCTCTGTTCTAAGGTTCCAATCTGTAAGGAGCCTTGTCTAAGATTTAGGTCCACTGAGTGATCGTATAGCCAATCTTGGCCAAGGATTAGGGGTTCTATCAGGTCGTCATCATGGCACACTAGTAGCTTTGCCGTCATGGTCACACCCTTTATGAGGATAGGAAGGTCCACCTCACCCATGCAAGGGGTTTCCATGCCTCCTAGCCCTATGAGGTATGCCTCAATTGGCCGCATTTCTATTCCTGAATCCTTATAGTGGGACCATCTAATCGCACTAGTCGCAGCACCTGAGTCAATTAAAGCCCTGAGCTCTTGGCAAGGGTTGCCGTGCTCTAGCCTAACTGTAATGAATGGTCTCCTGTCCACTATACTAGGATGAGTGGTTGACTTTACTTGACACATGGCCATGGGATATCTGGGTGTAGGTTCCAGATGGTCATATTGTTCTCTCTCTAGTCCTTGTCTTCTTAGCTTCATGCGCTTAATGCGTTCTATTGCTTCTGCCTGAGCTTCCGCTCGTATTCTATTTTCTTCCTCCTTACGCTTTTTTGCCAACGTGAGTCGTCTAAGCATATCCTCAGTAAGAGGTTCCTGATATAGCTTGACTCTACAACCACTAATATAATTAGGCATTATATCTCCTTCTAAGGTGGCTAACTATACTGCTCCACTTGTTGAGAGTCTGTTAATGATCATAGGTCCATAACCTCGCTTTTCTAACTTCCGTGCGTGCTGTTTCAGCGTATATACTAGAACTAAATCTCCTTCTTTTAGGCCTTTATCTTTCACATGTGCATCAAAATATGCTTTCTGTCGCTTCTTCGCTGCATATATTCCTGCTGCTGCCTTTAGCCTGGTTTCTCCTAATCGTTCCAAGTCCATTATTCTTGTTGATAATTCATGGCCGGTCCACTGATGTTCTTGCGCAACCTTAAGGGTCGGTATCAGGAAGTCCAAAGGAAGCACAGCATTCTGACCAAAAACCATCTGAAAGGGAGTTGCATTGAGTACGGTCTTGTAGGCCACTCGATATGCCCAAACAGCGTGGTGTAACTGTTTGTCCCAATCTGAACGTTTGTTGTTCACTAGTTTCGTCAGTACGTTACAAAGTATCTTGTTAGTGCTTTCAGCCTGACCATTGGCCTGAGGATGATATGGTGCGGATTTCTTGTGAATCACCATAAAATCCTGTAACAAATATTCAATGACTTGGTTTAGAAAGTGAGTTCCTCGATCGCTCACTAACTCTATAGGCAGTCCATATCTTGTAAAGACATTTTCAAATAAGAATTTTGCAGTTGTGTGTGCATCATTCTTTTTCGTGGCTTTTGCCTCTACCCATTTCGTAAGATAATCTGTGGCAACAATAATGTATTCTGCATGAGTACCTTTTGCAGGGGGGTTAATGGGTCCCACAAAGTCTATACCCCACTTAGAAAATGCACGTCCGCCCATCATGGGTTTCAATGGCATTTCATCTCTGCGAGTAGGAAACTGAGTTCTTTGGCACACATCACATCTCTTTACATAGGTATGAGCATCCATGTGAAGAGTGGGCCACCATAATCCTGCAAAGAGGATGGCTTTGATTATCCTATCGGGTCCAAAATGACCTCCTGCAACACCTTGGTGTGCAGTCTCTAGTATGCTCAGATAATCGCTCTCACGAACACATTGTCTTAGATATCCATCTCGTCCTCTTTTGTATAGGTTATCGCCAATAAGAGAATAGTCGTGAGCTTCCTGCTCTAGACTACGTTGTCGAGCTAAGGTCATGCCTTGAGGGAATGTGTTCGTCCTCAAGTATGTCACTAAAGATTCACTCCAGTCTGGTGTGAGAGACACATGATAGAGTGTAGCATGCTCTACTGGTGGTCTTTCACAACAAACGTGGCATTCCTTACACAACCTGTAGACATCTGCTTCCATCGTAGGCCAATATACTCCTAGTCTATGCAGAGTCTGTAGTGTACGATGTTTCGAATGATGTTGCTTTAGTGCACCTATGTGTGCTAATTGCAACCAATTCGCGTGTTCTGATTCATCTACACAACAAGCAAGAATCTTTTGATTATCCTGTTTATATATGCTTCCTGCTAAGATTTGGTATCTCTGAGATTTGATAATCTCTCTTTCTTTGATCTTTAACCTAGGATTCTTGGGTCCATAAGTGAGAATAGGGACTATAGGCTTAGCCCATTCTGGTGCTATCTCAAGGTTAAACAAATATGCATCTGGTAATTCATCCGCTACTCCTTGAGGAGCTTCTCCTGAGGTTAGTCTTGAAAGGTGGTCCGCTCTAAGATGTGTCTTTCCTTTCCTGACTACTACTTCAAAATCGTACTCCATGAGTAATAGAAACCAACGTATCAGTCGTCCCGTGTTACATGGTTTGTTGACTAGGTACAATAGGGCTTGATGATCGGTAAAGAACTTGAATTTGTTGGCCAACAAGTAGTGCCTAAACTTCTTTACCGCGTAGATCATCCCTAATCCTTCTCGTTCCGTCGTGGTGTAATTTCTTTCAGCTGCGTTCAATTGTCTGCTCGCGTAAGCTATGGGGAGATCTATGCTACCTTCACTCGTGGGTTGTGCTAACACACATCCTATGGCGTAATTGGATGCATCCACATGTACATGGAATGGCTTATTCCAATCTGGGGTAGTTAATATAGGTGCTGAGCACAAACGTCGTTTAAGTTCATTGAATGAATTCTCACATTCTTCTGTCCAGTCAAAATTGGTTAAAAGAGAGTACAATGGTTTGGCTAAGATTGCATACATGTGTATGAATCTCCTATAATATCCGCAATGGCCCATAAATGCCTGTACCTCTTTCACATTAGTTGGTCTAGGTAATTCTGCAATTACCTTCACCTTTTCTTCATCCGTAGAGATTCCATTTTTTGACACAATGTGTCCTAGAATTTTGCCTTGTCTGACCATGAAAACACATTTTTCTGGGTTCAAACAAACCTGATATTCTCGACATTTGTCAAATATTTGCCTTAACTCTGGGATATGTGTCTGTCTTACATTAGAATGAGCACATATGTCATCGACATAAACTTCCAAGCTCTTGCGTAAGAATTCCTTAAAAACATGACACATGAGTCGCTGGAAAGTGGCGGGTGCATTTGTTAAGCCAAATGGCATCACACGAAATGCAAATATGCCCCATTCAGTGGCAAAAGCCGTCTTGTGTTGATCTTCTGGAGCAATGGCTACTTGATTATAACCTGAAAATCCATCAAGAAAGCTGTAAACTTCCTTGCCCGCAACTCTTTCCAATAGATGTTCTGTGATAGGAAGAGGATAACTGTCTCTAATCGTAGCGGCATTAACTTTTTTAAGGTTAATACACACACGCAATTTTCCATTCTTCTTGGGCACTACCACAATGGGGGATACCCATTCGGTATGCTCAATTTCGTAAATGAATCCTGCTTCTATCAAGCGATCTATCTCCTCTTTAATCTTCGCAGCGTAGTTATCATTGTACGTGTATGGTTTCTGTTTCGTAGGTTTTGCATCTGGAGTCATAGGGATTCTATGAGAGCATATATCTGGATCTACTCCTTTCAAATCTTTGTAACTCCAAGCGAACACATCTCTATATTCATGCAATAGGGCAACTAACTCTTCTTCTTCTTCGGTCGTCAAATCATGCCCTATGTATGTGCATTTTTCTTCTTCTCCTTCTATGGCTACTATTATTTTCTTGGTTTTCTCTCGGTTATCATATACTTGTCCATCATTCACCTTTCTATTGGGCATTCGTACCATGATTCTTCTATCTTCGATTTCATATTTCTTGAAGTTCTCTGGTACTTCAAATAAAGATTCTTCTTTTTCTGACATGGTTTCTTTCTTCTTTCTTTTCTTGCCTTCACTTTTATTAGTCACTTGAGTGGCTATTCTCACGTCATTCATAACTTCCTCGTGTCTCTGAGTGTGAGTCTCTACTTCGAAAAAATATTCTTCCTCTGATGCAAAGGGTGAATCCATGATAATTGATTCTAAATCAAAATCGCTTGCATCCTCAAATGCATCAGTGTTCGGTTCACACTCTTCTAAAATTGCATCGCACATGATTGGCTCTATCGTGAAAACTGATATGTCATAGCCATCCTCGTCACAGTGGGGAGTCCATTGTTCTTCATTGATGGCTACATCCATGGTTGCTAGGATTTCTGCCCAACCATGGGGTTCAAACTCTTCGTCTGGGAATACTACAGGTGCGTAGGCTGGATCTTGAAGGGTTCGTGAATTTTGTTCTGCACCTAAGGTCCTTGCTTCTAATCGTTCTTCCTCTTGTTTGGCTACTTTACACATCCATAAATGGGTATCCTCGTGCAACCAAGAAGGATCTGATTCTAATGAGTGCACGGATTCCGTCTCTACTGGTGTCTTATGGATGGTATTCCATTGTATTGGGGGTACGTCTCTATGTGAATAGTCTTTAAGATTGACTTTGGTAGTCACTCCTAAATGTTGCAAGTACAAAGAATTAGTTCCCCAATCTTGTACAATTTGCAACTGACGCATGAATGGTCGTCCCAATATCATCTCATAAGCATGGTTTTTTGCAAAGTCACAAATGGCAAAGGTATGCTCAAATTCTACACCACAAGTGGTGAGAGATATGCCTTCTAGTAAGCCTAATGGTTTTTCTATGTGTCCATCAGCCATTTGTAGCTTCATCCTGGTGGGTCTTAATGCTGGCTTACCCCAACGTTTCCATAAAGCGGTGGTAGCGATGGCTACTCCGGCTCCTGAATCTAAAATGGCTTTCGTGGTGTAGCCCTGATGGGTTATCGGAAGATAAGTGTTACCTTCCTCTCCTTCACTTACATCTCCGATCTTTTCTACGGGTATCTCTGGTACCTTCTTATGTGATCCTATCTGAGAGGGTGTGGTAGCAAACTCAGGGAATTGATTTGCTACGTGCTTCCACAATTCTGGTTTTACCTTTAACAATTCCTCCAGAGTGAGATTACACTGTACTTTAGTGTTCTTGATCACTTCCGTGTTTCTAGGGATTACTGATTCTTCATTCCTCACTATTATCGTGGGTGCTCTCATACTAATAGACTTTGCTTCCCAAGGTCCTGTGAACTGAGGTAATTCTTGTAAAGAATTAGATTCAAATCCAGTGGGTTCACTCAGTTGTTCCTCCTCTACATCATCGTAAATAGAGGGAATGTCTTGGGGGAATTGTTCCTGCAAGTCGTCTATTTCTTGAATAGGAGGATGAGTTCCTTGTTTTTTTTTCCATTTCTCTTCTTGTATTTCTCTCAAAAATTCATGAGAGTACCTATGTATAGAAGACAAATTGTCTTGACTTTCTGTATTGGGTACTTGAGACAGGGATGGTGCATTCCTTTCCTGTGTCTCTGGGACAATAGGGTTCCTAGGCTGATCCTTTTTCTCTTTGCTCTCGATCAAATATTCTAGCCTCTCCATCAGTCCTTGAAAGTGTAATTCCGGTTTTGCCATGTTATTCCAATTAAGATATCTAGAGGCTTCGAACAAGGCTTGTGCTAGTTCTACCATCTTCATGCAAAGTTTAGTTCTCTCAATTTCCAGATCAGCTCGGGGATAGTTTTTACTCATTTCAGCTACTTGAGGTCCCTCTTTTAATCTAGCCTGATATGCACGAAACATCATGTCTAGATTCTCTGGTATGGGTTCCGCTAAAACTGATCCTGATTTTTGAGCTGGGTTTTCTTGATTCAATTCCTGTGAAGTTAACTCTTGGATTTTGGCTCTAGATTCCTTTAAACTTCCTTCCAACTCAGTTATCTTTTTACTCCATTTTCTCTTAATTCTTTCTCTAGAATCTTTCCAAGATTTTGTCTTTTTACTGCTAGATTCTGCAACTTCACTGGTTCCGGCTACTGTCTCTTGATTAAGCTTTTGGCTCTGTAAGAGCGCCTGGGCTCTTGTTATAGCTTGGATAGGCACGTATGTAGGGTTGGATCCATCTGCATTATTTACAATACCTATCACGTTAATCGGTGTCACATTCGGAGCATTAACAGGGTTCTTAGGACAATCTTTGATTATGTGCTCTTTGCCACAATCGGCACAAAAGCCTTGGATGTTATAGTACTGTGATTGCCTTGCTATTGGGGGATGTGGACAATCCTTTATAAAGTGATCTCCTTGGCACCTAAAGCATGGTCCTCTAGGGCCTTGTGGTCTCTGTTGTCTCAATTGGGGCCGTGGGTTTGGGTTTGCGTACATCACATTAGCATAGTCTGGCTCCCAACTAGGTTCCATTGGTGGACTATCATAATGATATGTCTCCACATGTTCTGGTGACTCCGTGTAATAAGCGGGTGGACTATCTACATGAGTGGAGTCGAAACTGTTTGAGTGGGGGTCACTCTCTGTGATCAAGGGTGACGAAGGCACTAAGGCCCTACTTAGGTTCTCTTCTGCAGCAGCATATTTGACTGAGATGACATTCGCTGGTGGGGGTGGCTGCTGAGCTAAGACAGGTTGAGGTCTCTGTTGAGCCTGGTATGGATAGTTCTGAGGAGGCCTATAGTAATAAGGCTGAGTATTGTATTGGCCTTGATACCTACCTGGCTGCGGGTATGCTTGCGGGTAGTTCTGTCTCACGGTTTGTTTGTTGTATGGGCAGTCCTGAGCCGTATGATTCGTGTATCTTCTCTCAATTGTACAGTATTGGCCACTAGGGTTGGCTTGAGGTTGTGGTGCGTTTGGACACACGTTTGCCATATGATCACCACCACAGGTGTAACAACGCTTGTTTGTTAGCACCCTCGGTTTACTAGAAACTCCTAGTTTTTGGGCCACTTTTTCTGCTAGGTCCTCTATTGAGTTAGACAATTTTGTGGATGCTAGAGAAGAACAATCTGAGTCCTTATAAACCTTTGAGAGTTCCAATTCATCTCCTAGGTTGTCCTCGATGTCTATACATATTCTCACACACTCCTCTAGCGTTCTGGGTTCTTTTAGGTACACGTAGGAGCGTAGTTTAGAGCTCAACAAGCCATCTAAGAACAACGACACTTGCTTGGCTTGTGAGGGTAACTCTTGCATTGGACATCGTTCAACATATTGTCTAAACCTACGTCCTGCCAGTCTAACTGTTTCCTGAGGGGTTTGTTTAAAGCTATGAATCAACGAAGACGTGTCATGTCTAATCCCACTTTTAGAGAATTCGGTGATGAATGACTCTAAAAAGTGATGGATGTCTCTAAATTGCCTTTGTTGCAAAGGTTGGAACCAAGTTAAAGCGGTGTTCTTTAACGTTAGCCCAAATGCGTTGTATTGCGTGAACATGTCTTCAACTTGTTCGGCTCTTAGTACCTGCTTGAATTCTGCGACATGATCATAGGGATCTCCTGTCCCATCAAAATAATTTTTCATTGATTTTACCAATTGAGTGGGTCTCAATACTCTTGCGTGTTCACGTGGTCTAGGTAGAGGAAAATCATCTCTACCACCTGGTATTCCATGATCTCTTTGTCTATCCGTGGTTGTTCTATCTCTCCCTACGGGGTGAGTGAAGCTTACTTCGGGTCTTTCTTTATTCTTTTCTCTTTGATTTCCAAAGGCTGATGATGTTCCTGCTCCTTGTTGACTTGTATTCATGTTCGTTCTAGATGGAGGGAATACCAATTCACCTCTCCATGTGTATGTGTTTCTAGCGTGGTCAGGCACCACTAAGACTCTCTCTGAAGTTTCATCCAGGTATACAACCTTTCCAGGTGTATCTGGGTCCTTGAACTCGTATATTGTGATGATACCTACCTCACTAGGGTGTTCCTTTCTGTACCTCCAAAAGGCTTCATCTGTCTCTTTATTTACAAACAACTCGATGCTCCTATTATCTTGAGGGATCCACTCTGGGATGAGTACTCTTGTTAATACGGATTTCCCTCTAGGTGTTCTAGGCTCGTCTAATGGTTCCTTTCCTTGAGATTTTGCTTCCGTCTCTGGTTGAATTGTGCCAAACTCATTAGTATCGTTTGGCTGCGTACTTAGGACGTACATGGTCCCTTCCTTGTCTATGTAAGCGTCTCTCTCAAATTTCACCACTGGTCTCTCCAATCCAATGGGTTGATCAGGGTTGTGCAGTTGCACCACTTGCCTTCGCAAACCATCCTCATAGATGCGAGCACCTAATCGGTTGGTTCGGAGAAACACTAATTGCGTTCTATAGGGTCCTTCAGGTTTTTCTAAGTATGCTACATTTGACCCTACTTCTGGTCTTTCTGTGCTAAATGCCATTTCTGATTCGCTAGTATCTGAGCTCTCGTAAGGGTAACTAGTATTCAATTGTTGAGCCCACGATCGAGCAGTAGTTCTTACACTCGCCTCTGATGATCTAAGGCTTCGTCGGTCTGACTTGCCTATATGTTTGCCTGATCTAAGGTTCATTAATTTTTTCCCTTGCTCACTTAATTACACACTTAGATCGTCTCTGATTCTTTGTTATTCTTTTTGTTTCTTTTTAAAGGTCTTTAAGTTCTTGTCTTAATGTATGCGTCAGGAATTCGACTTTCCGTTGTACTTTGAGTTCTCGTTCCGTCAGACTTAGGTTCTTTCCTTTAGGGTTTTCGCGTCACACACACCTTTAGTCTTGGACTTGAAAAAATTACGTATCTTGAACTTGAGGCGTTCCTTTAGTTTTAAATCCACAATGCTAACGTTTAGCCTAAACTAAGAATTGACTGAGGGGGTTGAGTAATCTTCCAACCTCGAGTCAGCTTTTCTGGTTGCTCTGATGCCCTGTTGCCCAAGAAGCCGCGCTTCCCAAGCTCTACTGTCTTCACTGCCTTGCTTGCTTGCCTTTGATTGCCTTTGCTAGACCTGGAAAATTCCAATGTTAGACCAATTCACAGTTGGATGATCAAGCACTTGAGTATATACACCTTTTAAGTCCTTCCCTTTTTTTGCCCAAATTTTCAATGTGTGCCCCCTGGCTTCCTAGTCCCTAACTGAGTGAACCTCAAAATAGCTTATCCAAAATTAGATGTATTCTTTATGAAAAAAACAGTTGAGGTCACGTAGTACTCGTCACGAGCTTTCTAATGAGCTATTAAGCTCAAAAAACGGACTTCGGATGAAAAAGTTATGAGCGTTCAGGCCCTGGGGGGTAAAAACTGACAAACAGGTTTTTCCCTAAATATGAGCTAAGGGGTCTCCTATGAGTCTAATGGTCCAAAAATTTCTCAAAAATTCCCTCAAAATTGGTCAAAAATTGAAGTCCAAAATTTGCGATGGGGGTGCACAATCGCGATGGTCTGGGACCGTCGCGATGGTCCGAGCGAACCGTCGCGATGGCCCGAAGTGAACGATCGCGATGGCGTGAACAGGCGGACAATCGCGATGGCGTGAGGTCGAACCGTCGCGATGGCCCGAAGTGAACAATCGCGATGGCGTGGAAATGGACCGTCACGATGGTCCGGAAAATGAACCGTCGCGATGGCGCGGTCAACGGTCAAAGGTGAACCGTCGCGATGGTGTAAGGTTGAACCGTCGCGATGGCTCGATCAAGCGGACAATCGCGATGGCGCGGGTCAACGGTCAACGGGGGACAATCGCGATGGTCCGAGGTGAACCGTCGCGATGGTCCGCGATGCGATGGCTTGAGCCAATCGCGATGGTTCGAATTTTCGAAGTGTCGCGATGGTCCAAAAAATGAACCGTCGCGATGGTCTATCGTGACACGTGGCACTGTCGTGGCGATGGCGTGAGCCAATCGCGATGGTCCGGGGTCAACTGAACCGTCGCGATGGTCCAAGTGGACCGTCGCGATGGCTCAAGTGAACCGTCGCGATGGTCTGAAAAGTGAACCGTCGCGATGGTCCGGCCGAGCCGTCGCGATGGCGTGAGCCTATCGCGATGGTGCGACACAATCGCGATGGTTCGAGCCAATCGCGATGGTCCACCAAACAACGAATTTTTGAAATGCAAGAATGGTTCCGTGTATGCGCAGGGATCGCCTACCTCGTGGTGTGGTCGCCTACCTCAAAATCCGAAAGTTGCAGACCATCGCGATGGTCCGCCCTACTCGGAAATTTCTGACAGAAAGTACATGTTTTACCTTTTGGAAGCTATCCTGATGCTCTGAAGCTCTGTACCTGCAAGAAAACTCAAGAAAACACAAGCACACACAAGCACAAATGCTCTCTCTCACTCTCTCGCATGCACAAATGAGGGGAAATGAGGAGAATGGGGAGATATGGTTAATTTTCTGATTTTTTTTGGAAATGGAGATGATGATGCGGTGATGAAGATGGAGTGTGGGGGAGGTAAAAAACACTAAAAACTAAGTAAAAACAATAACCAAAAACTGAAATTTTTACCTTCCAACGCCACTTCTTGCTATACTCTTACCATCACACATTCGTCCTAGACTCGATCCCCGGCAACGGCGCCAAATTTGGTGTTGCTCTAGCACAATGGTGAGAACCACGTTAAGAAGCTTCACCTCCTTAATGTCAATCCGTGGAAGAGGTAGGAGTGATATGAAGATCGTGAATGTGAGATGAAGTGAAAGTGAAGGTGAGAAGCATAGAAATGCACACACACATACACACACACTACGAAGAGACAAGCAAGACACCATGGAAGGTGAGAAATCAACTCTATTACTCAAGAACACTATTACAAACTCAAACTAGCTCTAAGCTCACACTAGCCAAAATGAACCAACCTCTAAAATGAGCTCTCTAGCTCTTTTTATAGTTTCTAGACTAGTTTTGACCGGTTTCACATCTAGTGACCGGCATAGTTAAAAAATAGGTCCTAGAGGCTATTTGGATGGGTAAACGATGTCTAAAAATAACGAAAATTGGTACGCGCATTCTACCTAAGCTCCTCAAGCTCGAGGACTCCTCGGCTTGCACAAAATGGAGCTATGAATTACAAAATGAGGTTTTGTCTATATTACATATGTTACAAGAGTGATGAAGATCACTGTTGGATGTTTGAAGAGGTAATAAAAACATATTTGTTTGAAAAATAATCCGACTGGCTCCCTGCTCTGTCTTTACATGCTTCCGTGGCGTCTGTGCCTCTGGCTGCTTCCAACAGGTATTTCATTAAAGTAATGTTTAAAAAGAGTATTTATGTATTAACAATTAAAATATAATTTATTGAATTAATTTAATCATATGTGTGCATTTATTTCCTAAGGTTCTAATTAATTAAAAGCCTAACCTAAGCTTAAATTAAAGGATTTATTTAAATAAGAAATATAGGTTAATTAAATTAAAATGATTAATTAAAAGGATAAATATCTAGTGGTCTATATGAGTACTAGGAAAAAGAATGGTATGTGAGTAATGTGGAATTAAAGTGAATTAAGGAGTGGTCTGAAAGGAAGATGCACTTAAAGTGAAAAAGTTGGTTAAGAGAAAGAGTGGAGAGAATTAGTGAAGATGAAAAGAGAGGAGTAGAAATTAAGTGTAATTAAAGTAGTTAAAGGTAAATGAAAAGAGTGGTGATTAAGTGTGGGTTAAAGAATGGATGAGAAAATAAAGGAACTAAAAAAGAGTGGTAAGCTCATGATGTGTGTGAGTATATAAATGTGTATGCTTCTTGAGTTTTTTTCTAATGTTTTTTTTTCAGGTACTTCCTCTTTCTTCTTCTCACCTTGCCGTATATGTGTAGGAGAGAATTTGGTTTGTTTTTCTCTGCATTAAATCATCTAGAGAAAGATTGTTATTTTCTTTTCCTCTCTCATCTTGATGGTGGCTGCAGCATCTATTGCATCCATGTAAGAGAGAGAGAATGAAATAGTAGGGTGCACATTTCAATGAAGAGAGGTTGAACGCGTAGAGTCTGAGAGAGAAATTGAGAGAGTTTTAGAGAGAGGATCTGGTGACGCCCGTGATGTACCATAACATGAACTTTGGCCATGACTCCTCTAAGCATCAGAGCTCGGACATACATGCACTACGTGTTGTTGACTATACGCACCTCAGGGCTATGGAACAATCCACGCTACACAGTAGAGAGAAGGAGCTAATGACTTTTTGACAGACGAAGCTCTAACAGCGATAGTGCATGAAAACGGCAAAAAGAGTCCTTTTCTTCTTACATGACTCATCACCTTGAAGGAAACATGAAGGCGAAAGGGGATTCCAGTCGTCGACTCGGTTGCAGAAGCCCATGAAGTGAGGGTTCGAT
Organism: Ceratopteris richardii; assembly: GCA_020310875.1. Taxonomy (NCBI): domain Eukaryota; kingdom Viridiplantae; phylum Streptophyta; class Polypodiopsida; order Polypodiales; family Pteridaceae; genus Ceratopteris; species Ceratopteris richardii. The sequence goes on from CM035427.1 coordinate 10,588,831, forward strand.
GGAGTTTAGGCACATCATGAGACAGGGGAGTGTCCTTCTTTCTGAAAGACTATGTGTGTCTGAAGCATGCGCTATTAATATGTAATCGATCGTGCAGTCTGTTTTGTTATTGTATTACGTTTTCTTTGCCTTTGGTTTTCTGTCGTATATGTTTCCTGCAAACGTAGCAGCTTGAATTTCGTTGTACAAGAGGCGGCTTGCTCGCTTGCCTGTTCTGCCTTGATTTTATAGTGGCCGTTATTATCCTACCGATCATAAAATGTATAGTCAATCAGGCGTGTGGATAGATACATAACACCTTTACATTATAACAATGTGTAGATGCATCCGTGGTCATAAATAGTGTTGTAGCTGCTATTATAGGTGCATATTCGGGTCTCTTGATCGAAATATGTTTATTGCATGTTAATTGTGCTATTTTCTATTTTTGTATGTAATGATTCTCTTATCTCACGAAGAGGATGATATGCGTCTATCTTACGAAGATGACAATATGCTTGTACCTTGAACTGATATTAATCCTCCAGAAGCGATGCAAGAAGAAGAAACAAGACGACGACATCCGAGTGATTAAACAGCACTCTAGATTCACCAAAAGACTATGGAGATTGGATAGCGCTCTATGGAGAACTACAGATCGTGATTCATGCGTTTCTGAGGAAGAATTACAATGGATGCACTCTTCTGACAGACTCCAAGGTCTCAATGCGAAGGATTTCTGAGCATAAAGTGTGGTTCGTCCACCACATCAAACTACGACTCTCAGCAACGGATATCTTGGCTCTTGCAACGATGAAGAACGCAGCGAAATGCGATACGTAGTGTGAATTGCAGAATTCCGCGAATCATCGAGTTTTTGAACGCAACTTGCGCCCACAGTTTTGACGATGAGCTAGCACTGAGTGAATGATGTGTGCAGTATTCAAAGAGCGTACAAACTGGTTTAGATAATGGTGTCCGGCTCTCTGGGAAGACAATGGAAAAAAATAAAAGTTATAAGCGAGTGAGGATAAAAGTAGTCGCGGTTGGAATTTGGGATTTGACTTATGTCAGAGGGAGAACAGGGGATGTATCCTCTGTATGATCTCTCTTTCGATGATCAATGTACCTAACGCTTGTAGACAGAAGAGAGAGAGAGAACGTAGAGTGATAGAGAGAGAGAAAAAGAGGTGGAGAGAGTTAAATTATGAAGTTAATTTCATTATCTCATTGCATAAATCATTTTCTTTGGTATTTATTGTGGAGTAATGATTTAAGCTTTTGCCAGTATGCATATGATTTTACCTTAAAAGAGTGTTAGCATATGATTGTTTGCATGGGCATGTACATGAGCATATGTTAGCAGGTTTATATATGTGAATGAACGCATCAATGAGAAAATGTATGAATACAAATGTATGTTAGCATTTCTGTTAAGCATGCATGTGAATGATGTGTGTATGAATGCATGTTTTTGAGTGAGCATGTGCATATGTATGCATTAAAGTGAGTTTTAGCATATGATTTTTGCATGAGCATGTAATTGAACTAATGAATGCATGTGCATAAATGCATCTAATATGAGTATGCTTTAGAGTGCATATGAATGAATCAGCATGTGTATGAGCATATGATTAGCATGATTATATATGTGAATGAAAACGTCAATTAGAGAATGCATGAATAGGAATGTATGTATACCTAAGCTTAAGACTATATAAGTAAGGTTATAGGAACACGCATAGATATGGAATAAATACATGGTTTAATATGTGTGAAGTATGTCTTTTATGTTTCTCAATTATTTTTGTAATGTTACTTATGATACCTAATGTTTTTTTTTCAGACATTGAAAGCAAAAGTATCAAAGAGCATCGTGACAAAAGAGGAGATTTCAACAAATCAACCAACAATCTGATATAAATCCATAGCAATTATCCTTGATTAAGCTTTGTATAGGATTCACTAGTTGTTAGCAATCGTATAGAGAAAGTATATCATTTTTATAGCATTATAATCATCCAGTATTGTCATTAGGGTTAATTCGAATACTAATTTGTATTTACATTCTTGTCAATTTTTAATTTCAATTTCTCTTGATTATTCCCAGAAAAGATTCTGAATTGATCATTCGTATGTCGATAGAAAGAGGAACTACCAGTAATGCTCAAAATGAATCTGTTAGGAAGCATGACTTAGAACATTTAATTTTAGGCACCTTATTACCATCTCCACTTGAGACTTCATCTACTAACGAACATATCGAACCTGAAATAATCAAAGATAAGATAGTGCACGAGTCGTTACGGCCGATCGAATACGATCGTCTTGTTTCGCGCCTATTACCATTATTTACTATCGTTTTGCCTGAACCAGAATTTAACGACGACTTATTCCCACCAGCATTAGTGCGGAAACCAAGCATAGACTAAAATACAACTGAAGAACAGGAGATAATTAAAAATCAAATTACCAAGGAAAACTTAGTTTCACCGTATCAAATCGAAGCTATGGAGCTATATAGAGCAGCCCAGCCTTACGGTTCTTAAACGATTAAAGTGTTTCAATTATCTACTCCATATTTACTAAATTTACGAGTATTTTAGAATTTCTTTTACCTTAGACGAAAGAAAATATACCTAAAACACCTACGATTGTCTCATACACCCTGCGTGTGCCGAGGGATTTAGTGGCTGACTGATCCACCAGCCTTATGTCCGCAACTTCCCGACATCTTGGTGAACCCGACGTGAAGGTTCGACATGACATTGTAGGTATAAAGGTATATTTACATTTTGTTTTGCATATGCATATATAGATAATTTGACGATTGAAGAAGGAGTATCAACATCCGTTGTAGCTGCAGCTGATTGATCCTCGTCACGTCTCCTTTATCCATCAACTTTCATCCAAGTGACGATTGCACATGCATGAAAAGATTTTGCATTGAGCACATTCACAACGAACCTCTTCATCAAATTGGCTGATCAGGTATATTGTTTTTCTTATTCTGTTGCATAATAGTAGGAAAGTTTTCTTTTATTCCTATTTTTTTAAAAGCAGTAGGAAATTTTTTATTGCATAATCGTAGGGAAAGTTTTCTTTCTAGTTGCAAAGAAGTAAGAAAATTTGCTTTATTGCACAAGAGTAGGAAAGTTTTCTTTATTTTATTTTTCAAAGTAGTAGGAAAATTTTCTCATTACATAGTAGGGAAAGTTTCTTTATTGCAAAAGCATAGGAAAGTTTTCTTTTTGGTTATAAAATACTAGAAAAATTTTCTTTTTCACAGCAGTAGGAAATTTTTCTTTCGTTTTGTTGGCAAAGAAGTAGGAATATTTTCTGTATTTCTGTTTCTTTCACCACGGAATCGTATCAGGATCAAGATATAGACGGATTATTACGAGAATTATATACGTATATTTCATATTTATCGATAAAGTTAGACTTATCCACTATGGCAGATCATTTTGAAGAACAACGAATTTGGAAGATCATAGATGCAATTAAAACAGATAGGGGGGAATTTACTGGAATAAATGTAACAGCTTATCTTAAATATTATGAACAATTGACAGAACAATATGGGTTACCTGAAGACAATAAAAAAGATACATTTATACGAATTGCTCATGGGTTCACTAGAGAGAGAATCCAATTGCGAGTAGTCCAACCAAACATGACTTGGGTGGATTTCAAGACTCGGCTTCTTACTGAATTTTTGCATGAAGATTACAGTAAGAATAATCGAGCCACATTTATGCGATGGGTTGGAACAACAAAGTTAGATCAACACATAACTCAGGGATTAGCTGAATTTGATATCAAATTTAACCAAATGCCTCAAGCAGATAGAACAGCTCTTGAACCAGATAAATTAAGAAATTTTCTAAACATGATAGATCCATCTCTTAGACGAGAGCTAGAACCAATGCTTGAGGATGGAGCGACTGCAAGCGGGCTTACTGGAAATTGGGATAATGTAAGAGCAGCTGTCCATAGGTTAGCCCAAAGACAGGAGCGAAATCAGATACAAACTCCAAGAATATATGAAAGAGATGTGCCAGGAAAGATAGATAATGACCCCACTACTCATAACTCTAGAAAGGATGACTCTGAAATTACAATGTTAAAAACATCAGTAGAATCACTTGTCAAACATGTGGAGACTTTGGCAACTGAAATAGCTACTATAAAGAGTATGCAAGAGCTTAAATTGAGAGATCATGAGAAACCAAAAGAATTAGAACAAAATCCTAGGAATCAGATGCCAGCTAGAAGACCATTTAACCAAGCACGTCGATGTCTCTCGTGTGATGATTTGGAGCATCCACACTGGACATGCAACTTATTCAAAGAGGCCAAGGATAAGAATTGGGTCTCAGAAGTAGATCGAAAGATCTGTGACTATGTAACAAAAAGGCCTTTGGCATCAAACTATGGCAATGGAGGAATGAAAACCTTTTTTGAAGCCTCCACAAGCCAAAATACATATGCTTGTAGGCTAGATAGTGAAGACTCTAATTGTGATTTCTGGGAGCAGGTTTATGATACTGCTAGTAGAGGCAAGTTATCTGTTGAGAACTTATGTGCTACGAGCTCGGATATTAGATCAAAAACATGTTGGAATGAGCCAGTAGATATGTTCTCAGTTTATGCCCACGAAATTAATATAGATGAGAAGAGGAAACGGGATGAAGAGGGACAGTCTAAACGAACAACTAGGGCTAGAAAATAGGGTGAAACGACTGATACAATTAAAGAACTGCCTATAATAGAGCCTAGTCAAGAACCAAAACAACAAGAACAAGAAAAGAAGTCTCAAAATAAGGGTAAAGGAAAGAAAGTAGGAGAAAATTTAGAAAAGAAAACTACAAGTGAAGACAGAAGTCAAGAGAAACCTAATGAAACACAACCCATACGAGAAGAAGGAAGTAAGGAAGAAAAACCGAAAAAGAAGCCTCCGAGTTTCCGTTTAATCTCTCAAATTGAGAAACAAATAGATATTCGGAAAGTTATGGATGAGAAAATCATGAAGGCAGAGGTTACCATGACATTAGAGGAATGGTTAGCATTTTCAAGAACAGATGTGAAGGAAGATTTCATGAGTATCATTAAAAGACGAAGAGAACCTATAGAGTATAGAACGAAAGATATTGAAATGGAGGAAAGAAAAGATCAGGATGAACCGAAAGTGAGTGTTGTACAAATAAATGAATATGAGTATAGAGAATCGTCTGATCGTAGAAATTATTTGGGACCTGTTATAGGGCATTTGGAAAAAGGAAATGATGACCCAAATAGCCATTACACTCAGAAACATTGGGCTAGGGGTACTACTGAAACTATGGTTAAGATAGGGAATAATAATAAACCGCAAGTAGCATTAATCGATTCAGGATCAGAAATCAATGTAGTCTCACGGGAGATTTATAATGAGGGAAAATGGCCCATAGATAGGGACCATGGGTGGAAAATGAAGGCAGCCAACAATGCTTCTGGCTATCTACTAGGAGCTTGTGCAAATGTTCCTATTACTATTGGAGATGTTAAAGAGGAACATAATTTCTTTGTTCATGATGACTGCTCGTACCCAATTATTTTGGGGCAGCCGTTCATTTGTGAACAAAGAATGGAGACAAAAGTATTAGATGATGGAAGTGCTTTTGCAAGAATTCGTTCTCGTGATGGCCTTAAATCTGTTCAATTCATGACGCTTTGTATAAATCATCCTCGTAATCGTAGATCTTTAAGAAAAACTCCTTTAAGACACTTAGATCAGAATTTCGAATAAATGCCACTGTTGAGCGAGATGACAGTGGACTTTGGTTCGAAATCTCGCAAAATCTTGTACAAAATTTAGATAAAATGAGTGTTTATTTTCCGTCTGCTACTTTAAATATTTTTCATTTTAAACAAATTCCTAGAAAACTTAGAGAAAAATACGAAAAACGTTTGAAAATTAAAGGAGATCTATTAATGGATGAAAGTATTGAACATATTATTGAAACTACACATTGCTTTTCAACATTAGAAGAATTGGAACTTTGTTATCAAAATAAGTCTAATTCCCATATTCTTATCTCTTCACTTGATATGTATGCATTAATTCAGGAATATGCCTCTAGTATTGATCATGAGTATGATGCCTTAGTGGAGACCAAATATAAAACTGTTAGTAAGAAGGTTAAACCCGTAGCTCAACCACTACCAAAATTCAGTAATGATATTATAAAGAATGTAAGTCATGAGCCAATCCTCAGAAATCCAACAAATATTGGCCATGTATTTACTAAAGAATCCTTAAATCAAATTAAATTAGATGCTAGTGGTTTCCTTCTTCCAGCAGAAAAAGAGTATTTTCTAAAGATTATTGAGCAACATGGAAGAGCATTTTCTCTTGACCCTTCAGAGATAGGATGTGCAGATCCTAAGATAGTTTCACCAATGATTATTTTCACTATTCCCCATATTCCTTGGAATTTGCGCCCTATTCCTGTACCTAAAGCTCATCTTCCAGAGCTGATTAGATTACTTAAAGAAAAAATTCATATGCATATTTTAGAATCCTCTTCAGCTCCCTATTCAAACCGTTGGTTTACTGTGCCCAAGAAGAGTGGAAAGCTTTGGTTTATCCAAGATCTTCAACCAGTTAATAAAGTGACCATTAGAAATGTGGGTACAGGTCCAATTGTGGATGAATTTGCGAAAGCATTTTCAGGCAATTCTATATATTCAATGGGTGATCTCTACTCTCGGTATGATCAATTTCAATTGGCATTAGAAAGTAGAGACATTACTACCATGAAAACACCTTTGGGATTAGTCAGGATGTGTACATTACCTCAAGGTGCGACCAATTCAGTAGCACACATGATGAGTGCAATGAATTTGGTTTTGCACGATTTTATTCCTCACATTACTATGCCTTTTATAGATGACATTCCCATTAAGGGTTGCTTGGAAGAAGAGAAAGATAGCACTCTGGATGAAGATGGTTGTCGAAGATTTGTTAAGGCTCATATCCTTGATTGCAAAAAAATCTTTGAGCGATTTATTCAAGTTGGCTTAACGTTATCTATAGAAAAATCTACTTTTGGTGTTAATGAGGTCCTCATTGTAGGTCATCTTTGTGGCCATTATGGACGGAAGCCATACCCTCAGAAAATTGATGCCATTAGTAAGATTTCGGAGATATGTCAAAATGTGAGTGAAGTTCGACGATTTTTAGGAGCTTGTATCTTCTATGTTATATGGATACCACATTTTGCACATATAGCTGATTGTCTTTATGATTTATTAAGGAAGAAAAGAAAATTTTTATGGACTGAAAAACATACTCAAGCAATGCGTAGATTAAAAAAGTTGCTTCAAGAAGCTCCAATCCTTAAACGAGTAGATTATATGAATAATAAGCCCATTATTTTGACTGTTGATACTAGTCCTATTGGAATTGGCTGGGTCATAAGTCAAGATGATGAAGAGGGTAGAAGATATGCTATTAGATTTGGCGCTAAGATTTTGCATAATACTCAAAGAAATTATCCTCAAATTAAAAGAGAACTTTGGGGTTTAGTCACAGCTCTAAAGTCCGATAAAGAATATTTCATAGGAGCAAATGTGATTGTGGAGACAGATTGTTTACCGCTAATTGGAATGATCACAAACTGTTCTTCACCAGATATTGCAATGCTTCGTTGGATTTCTTATATTAAATTTATAAATCCAATTTTAATTCATATTTCAGGAAAATCTAACTCTGTTGCTGATATGCTCTCAAGAGCTAGGTATGATCAGAATGATGAAGCCAAAGTAGATACTAATATGATAAATTATGATTCCCAAGTTTATGTATATGATCAATTTAAGTCAGATGAATATGAAGGAGAGTGGCTAGAGATTGGAAAATATCTTAGTACTTTAGTTAGATTACCTTCATGGTCTTCACACAGATTTAGAAATATTAGAAAAAGGGCATTTAACTTTTTCTTAAAAAATGGATTGCTTTGGAGACATGCAAGGGGGAAGATCAAAATGCCTCAAAGAGTACTAGGTACTAAGAATCTTCAGATGCAAGTTATGAAGAGCATGCATGATACTTTATGGGCCGGGCATAAAGGTTTTGTTGCCACTTATGAAAAAATTAGAGAGTGTTACTGGTGGCCAGGTATTTATGTTAATGTAAAGAATTATGTAGATTCTTGCGATGTATGTCAAGTTTATTCATCGGTTAAGCATAGGGATCCATTACATCCTACGTATCCACCATGCATACACTATAAGTGGGTAGTAGACTTAGTAACCATGCCCAAAGGTATCGATAGAATGAGATACATAGTTCTTGCTCGAGAAGATCTTACTAATCATGTGGAAGGCCGAGCTCTTAGATCAAAAACTACTTTCAATGTATGCAAATTTCTTTTAGAAGATGTGATTTCGAGATTTGGGTATATTGAAAAAATAGTAGCCGATAGGGGCGAATTAGATGCGCAAGAGGCTAGGGAATTCTTTGCTAGGCATGGAATTCGTTTAGCTCTTACGACTGCATATAACCCTGAGGCTAACGGAAAAATAGAAAGAGGGCATTCCCCAATCATAAAAGCGATTTCTAAAGCTTGCAAAGGAGAATTGAAGAATTGGCCAAAATTTTTGCCATTCGCTTTGTGGGCTGATAGAATGACCTGTACGAGAACGACAGGGTTTATGCCGGCCGAGCTTATGTATTGCCAAAAACCAATTTTTCCAGTAAATACCCAAATTCTTACTTGGACTATGCTTCCTTGGAAAGATAATTTATCTACTGAAGACTTGTTAGCTCTAAGGATTCAACAACTAGAGCAAGGGAATGAGAGATTGGAAGACGCTGTAGAAAAATTAAAAACTTCTCGACTTAAAAATAAAAAGTATTTTGATAAATCACATAGGTTAAGACCAAAGCCAATTCAAATTGATGATTGGGTATTGATATATGATAGCACATTTGATATACAGTATGATGCCCATAGAAAATTAAAAAAGCGTTGGTTTGGACCTTATGTGGTGGTCAAAAGCTATGAAAATGGAACGTATGCTTTAAGAGAGTTAGATGGAACTCCGCTTAAAAATTTAATTGCAGGTAAAAGAATTAAAATATTTAAACAAAGAAATGAAGAAGTTTATGATATAATATATGATGAAGGAAATGAAGAATGATTGTTTTTTTTTTTTTTAATAAAAATAATGTTTAAATTTTCTTTTAACTATGTTTTTTATTATTTATTTCTTTTACATGTATGAAAATAAAAAAAAAAATATTTATATAAATTAATTTGTCTTGAAAGTTTTTACATTGTTACTTGATAGCAGGAGTTGAAAATGTTTATTTTTTAAAAAACCAATTAATTAAAGCCTGATTTATGATAGAGATAAAGTGCAGGAGATTAAAGAAAGTACATGCAGTTTACAAATTCCAGCAATCAAAGAAATATTTGGATGAAAGGCGATGCTAAAGAAGGAATCAATATAAATCAGGTGAAACAGTTCTAACCCTAATTAATGTTTTAATTTTTGTTTTTCCCTGCATTATCATCATTAGATATGTACATTCTTCAGCTAGGATAAGAAACTTCTTATAAAATTATGAAAAGTAGAATTTACACTGAAGTAGGGATGTGCTTGAAAAGAAGATAGGGATTAGAAACCTATGGCTGTCATATGAATAGTTGAAGGAACCCTTAACTTGCAACTCCTAGTAGAAGTAGACTTGTTTTATATAGGTAAGCTTCCTTAAATTTGACCCATTTAGCTAAAGAGATCCTAGTTCCTACTTTAGCTTACCTCTAGATCCTTCGCTCTGATTAGGGGTTAAGCCTTTCCCCTTCATCAAAAAAGTTGCGAAGAAAAATTGAAAGCAGTACATTAATGGTTGCTGCATATGAAAAGAGGAAAAATGACAAAAGAAAAATTATGATAAAAAAAAAAGAGATAAAAGAAAAATCAAATAAATCAGTTGTGGTCTCGAAATCACATCTGATTTGAAAAGCGGGCTATATAAGGCGGATGTATGCTAGAGGGGAGTTAGTTTTTGTATCTTAATGGCAAATGGTTAGGAGATGAGGGTAGAAGGCCTATATAACATATGCTTTACTTATGAACAGAGTTAATAGAAGAGTTAGTACGAACACTATTTGAATGACTTCTATAGTTTCTTTCTAAAACCTATTTCCAATTCATGTATTGAACGAAAAGGTTTAAATTCAAGTTTACATAATTTTATAAGTTTTCTTTGCTATTTGAAGATGTACTAATGATAGAAGCATTTTTATATACAGACAATTTGCATTTGAGCCATGAATAAATTTCAAAAGAATTTGATATTGCTTTCTATGATCTGCAGGTTGGCCCATCGAGGACGATGTGCAGGTTTGGCCGGGGCGAATGTCGGAAAGATTTCATCTTTTCCGTTGATGACCAGAAAAATTAAAAAAATGTTTATTGGTCAATTCTAATCTGATTATAACAATGATTTTGTTTGGAACTAATCTCTTGTTAAGTATTTGCAGGATCAAGTGGATGAAGAAAACAAAAGTTCGAACTACGGTTTACCCTAAACTGCTTAAATAATGTGTGTTTAGGCCATAGAAACCTTGATTTATGGGTTTAAGACCCTAGGTTTACATTTATTTATATGTATTTAAGTTAGTAGCATTAATTCCTGGTTAAAGTTAGGGTTTAACTAGGTATTCAATTGATTTTCAAAGGGTTCTAATGGGTTTCTTATGGGTTTCAAATAGGTTTTCTAGGGTTTTATTGAATTTTAAGGGTTAAAATAATAGGTATTTCATTAAAGTAATGTTTAAAAAGAGTATTTATGTATTAACAATTAAAATATAATTTATTGAATTAATTTAATCATATGTGTGCATTTATTTCCTAAGGTTCTAATTAATTAAAAGCCTAACCTAAGCTTAAATTAAAGGATTTATTTAAATAAGAAATATAGGTTAATTAAATTAAAATGATTAATTAAAAGGATAAATATCTAGTGGTCTATATGAGTACTACGAAAAAGAATGGTATGTGAGTAATGTGGAATTAAAGTGAATTAAGGAGTGGTCTGAAAGGAAGATGCACTTAAAGTGAAAAAGTTGGTTAAGAGAAAGAGTGGAGAGAATTAGTGAAGATGAAAAGAGAGGAGTAGAAATTAAGTGTAATTAAAGTAGTTAAAGGTAAATGAAAAGAGTGGTGATTAAGTGTGGTTAAAGAATGGATGAGAAAATAAAGGAACTAAAAGAGAGTGGTAAGCTCATGATGTGTGTGAGTATATAAATGTGTATGCTTCTTGAGTTTTTTTCTAATGTTTTTTTTTCAGGTACTTCCTCTTTCTTCTTCTCACCTTGCTGTATATGTGTAGGAGAGAATTTGGTTTGTTTTTCTCTGCATTAAATCATCTAGAGAAAGATTGTTATTTTCTTTTCCTCTCTCATCTTGATGGTGGCTGCAGCATCTATTGCATCCATGTAAGAGAGAGAGAATGAAATAGTAGGGCGCACATTTCAATGAAGAGAGGTTGAACGCGTAGAGTTTGAGAGAGAAATTGAGAGAGTTTTAGAGAGAGGATCTGGTGACGCCCGTGATGTACCATAACATGAACTTTGGCCATGACTCCTCTAAGCATCAGAGCTCGGACATACATGCACTACGTGTTGTTGACTATACGCACCTCAGGGCTATGGAACAATCCACGCTACACAATAGAGAGAAGGAGCTGATGACTTTTTGACAGACGAAGCTCTAACAGCGATAGTGCATGAAAACGGCAAAAAGAGTCCTTTTCTTCTTACATGACTCATCACCTTGAAGGAAACATGAAGGCGAAAGGGCATTCCAGTCGTCGACTCCGTTGCAGAAGCCCATGAAGTGAGGGTTCGATGGAGTTTAGGCACATCATGAGACAGGGGAGTGTCCTTCTTTCTGAAAGACTATGTGTGTCTGAAGCATGCGCTATTAATATGTAATCGATCGTGCAGTCTGTTTTGTTATTGTATTACGTTTTCTTTGCCTTTGGTTTTCTGTCGTATATGTTTCCTGCAAACGTAGCAGCTTGAATTTCGTTGTACAAGAGGCGGCTTGCTCGCTTGCCTGTTCTGCCTTGATTTTATAGTGGCCGTTATTATCCTACCGATCATAAAATGTATAGTCAATCAGGCGTGTGGATAGATACATAACACCTTTACATTATAACAATGTGTAGATGCATCCGTGGTCATAAATAGTGTTGTAGCTGCTATTATAGGTGCATATTCGGGTCTCTTGATCGAAATATGTTTATTGCATGTTAATTGTGCTATTTTCTATTTTTGTATGTAATGATTCTCTTATCTCACGAAGAGGATGATATGCGTCTATCTTACGAAGATGACAATATGCTTGTACCTTGAACTGATATTAATCCTCCAGAAGCGATGCAAGAAGAAGAAACAAGACGACGACATCCGAGTGATTAAACAGCACTCTAGATTCACCAAAAGACTATGGAGATTGGATAGCGCTCTATGGAGAACTACAGATCGTGATTCATGCGTTTCTGAGGAAGAATTACAATGGATGCACTCTTCTGACAGACTCCAAGGTCTCAATGCGAAGGATTTCTGAGCATAAAGTGTGGTTCGTCCACCACATCAAACTACGACTCTCAGCAATGGATATCTTGGCTCTTGCAACGATGAAGAACGCAGCGAAATGCGATACGTAGTGTGAATTGCAGAATTCCGCGAATCATCGAGTTTTTGAACGCAACTTGCGCCCACAGTTTTGACGATGAGCTAGCACTGAGTGAATGATGTGTGCAGTATTCAAAGAGAGTACAAACTGGTTTAGATAATGGTGTCCGGCTCTCTGGGAAGACAATGGAAAAAAATAAAAGTTATGAGCGAGTGAGGATAAAAGTAGTCGCGGTTGGAATTTGGGATTTGACTTATGTCAGAGGGAGAACAGGGGATGTATCCTCTGTATGATCTCTCTTTCGATGATCAATGTACCTAACGCTTGTAGACAGAAGAGAGAGAGAACGTAGAGTGATAGAGAGAGAGAAAAAGAGGTGGAGAGAGTTAAATTATGAAGTTAATTTCATTATCTCATTGCATAAATCATTTTCTTTGTTATTTATTGTGGAGTAATGATTTAAGCTTTTGCCAGTATGCATATGATTTTACCTTAAAAGAGTGTTAGCATATGATTGTTTGCATGGGCATGTACATGAGCATATGTTAGCAGGTTTATATATGTGAATGAACGCATCAATGAGAAAATGTATGAATACAAATGTATGTTAGCATTTCTGTTAAGCATGCATGTGAATGATGTGTGTATGAATGCATGTTTTTGAGTGAGCATGTGCATATGTGTGCATTAAAGTGAGTTTTAGCATATGATTTTTGCATGAGCATGTAATTGAACTAATGAATGCATGTGCATAAATGCATCTAATATGAGTATGCTTTAGAGTGCATATGAATGAATCAGCATGTGTATGAGCATATGATTAGCATGATTATATATGTGAATGAAAACGTCAATTAGAGAATGCATGAATAGGAATGTATGTATACCTAAGCTTAAGACTATATAAGTAAGGTTATAGGAACACGCATAGATATGGAATAAATACATGGTTTAATATGTGTGAAGTATGTCTTTTATGTTTCTCAATTATTTTTGTAATGTTACTTATGATACCTAATGTTTTTTTTTCAGACATTGAAAGCAAAAGTATCAAAGAGCATCGTGACAAAAGAGGAGATTTCAACAAATCAACCAACAATCTGATATAAATCCATAGCAATTATCCTTGATTAAGCTTTGTATAGGATTCACTAGTTGTTAGCAATCGTATAGAGAAAGTATATCATTTTTATAGCATTATAATCATCCAGTATTGTCATTAGGGTTAATTCGAATACTAATTTGTATTTACATTCTTGTCAATTTTTAATTTCAATTTCTCTTGATTATTCCCAGAAAAGATTCTGAATTGATCATTCGTATGTCGATAGAAAGAGGAACTACCAGTAATGCTCAAAATGAATCTGTTAGGAAGCATGACTTAGAACATTTAATTTTAGGCACCTTATTACCATCTCCACTTGAGACTTCATCTACTAACGAACATATCAAACCTGAAATAATCAAAGATAAGATAGTGCACGAGTCGTTACGGCCGATCGAATACGATCGTCTTGTTTCGCGCCTATTACCATTATTTACTATCGTTTTGCCTGAACCAGAATTTAACGACGACTTATTCCCACCAGCATTAGTGCGGAAACCAATCATAGATCAAAATACAACTGAAGAACAGGAGATAATTAAAAATCAAATTACCAAGGAAAACTTAGTTTCACCGTATCAAATCGAAGCTATGGAGCTATATAGAGCAGCCCAGCCTTACGGTTCTTAAACGATTAAAGTGTTTCAATTATCTACTCCATATTTACTAAATTTACGAGTATTTTAGAATCTCTTTTACCTTAGACGAAAGAAAATATACCTAAAACACCTACGATTGTCTCATACACCCTGCGTGTGCCGAGGGATTTAGTGGCTCACTGATCCACCAGCCTTATGTCCGCAACTTCCCGACAACGTTCCATGACGGACTCCCTGCCGATGTGGGTGAGTTCTTGCGCATCCGTGGGTTGGAAAATTTCGCTGAATTGCCTTGGCATTCAGTGGATTGTCACCCATTCTATGCCCAAATCATCACCGCCATCGCTGCCACACCTGCTACGGAGCAGAGTTGGCCTATCACTTCCTTGCCATCTCGTACCGTAATCACTCTCCAAACCTTTGCAGATGCATTCTGACTCTCTCCGAGAGGTCGGGAGAATGGCCCTAACTTACCGATAGCTACAATGAACCAATTGTTCCCTAGACACTCTTCTAATGAATATGGAATCCTTTGTTGCCCTGAGCCTGAAAGATCAACATTACCATTCTCAGTAGCTATCCTCAACCTGCAAAAATGAACATACGACATATCTCGCCCTTTCTATTCAGCAATAGATATGGCTACCAGAGAGCCTGTAAATTTTGCATCATACTATTTCCGCTGCATTCATCGAGAATGCATTTCGATAATTAAACAGGTCAACAAAGGCGATATGCCACGGTCCCGTCTCCCTCACATATTAAGTTTTTTTGTTTCCGGCCATCCAAGCTGCACAACCACCACCTAGAGGTCCAGTACTACATCATGAAGAATCTGTGCAGATATTGGAAGACGACGAAGAGGATGACGAAGAATTATTCCAGCTCCTCTGCCGAAAGCGCATCAGAATAAGCTCTTCCGATAGCCAAGTGAAGGGATCAGTCGCCGGAACTCAAGGTGATGACAATGATGAAGAAACTTTTCATGACACAGCCACCTCCATGCACCATGATTCATCCAGCCACTCCTCTCCAAAGCAGCAACAAGAGAATGATGAAACCACCAAATTGGCAGCCAGCTCCTCTACAGAAGAATCTTAGCAACAAACCGAACAAGAAAAGCAAAAAGAGGTACATAATATTATTACTGATATTTTTGAAGAAATGATTAAGGCAGTGGAATCTACAGTTGCCAACCGTGATGACACTACCGAAAAAAGTTTTAGAATCTACTGTTCTTCTCACTCCTCCACCTGTGCCTCCACTTAATCCCCATATTTCCATTCCACCCATTGTACCTAAAGCACCCGATTCTTCATCTTCTTCAACGAATTACTCTCCCCCCTCTTCACACCAACTTCTGACAGCCTCTTCATCCCAGCAGCCACTTCCTCCATTTCCCATATTCACCAAACTAGAATCCATGGGGTGCATGATTATACAATTTTCCCAGCAGCTTCCGATACAATTAAGAAAAGTTACCGAGAATATTCATCAGGAACTACAACATAAGGTGGATACAATAGAAGCAAACATCACTCCTCTACAGGAAGAGATCGATGCGCTGAAAGTAGAAAATCATCATCTCCACTCCCAAATTAACCAGCTCCAAGCTAGACTTGCCAAACACGAAGCAATTACCAGTCAACGAGATGCGGCACTGGCAACAGTCCATGAAAAAGAAGAGTTATTAAGTGTTGCAGATGCCAAAATTATCCAATTGAAGCAATTACTACAAGATAAAGAGGATGCACGTATTGCTCTAGGTAATCTTTTAGAAGAAACCAGAGTTCAATTAGATGAAGTAGTACAAAGAGGACAAGAAATGGCCGATTTGGCTATGAAGACTAAAGAAGAATTACAGAGATCTGAGTCACATTTGTTCGAAGCAAATTCTCTGCTTAAAACGTAGATGAATTAAGTCACTCAGTTACAGAAAGAGATCGTGGGTACCAAAAGAGAAAGAGATGCCTATTACAAGACAATCCAGTTTTAGAATCAGGAGTTGGAAAGAAGGGAGTATCAACAGGATACACAGAAAGAAAGATTATCCAACATTGATAAACAAATTGCCGACATGAAGGTGACCAGGGATGCAGCTTTGGCGAATGAATTTCACTTACAGGAAGCATTTCTACAGACACAAGCAGAAACTTTAATGACCCAGGTTATTTCTTTAAGTTCAGTATGCACAAATGCTCAGCTCGTGGAACCAGACATTTTGAAGCAGATGTTAGAATCATTGAAGAAGAAAATTGCCCAGACTTTTAGGTTAGCTAGATCTATGTATCTAGAAGGACTAGCTGATGAACCATAGGATTTTTTGTATAGCTACGGGTTCAAGTCCACCGTGCGTGCCAATGTTAGCCGCCGGATTGGCAATTGTAGACTCTACCCTTTTTCATATTCTGCACAAACCGAAAGGTCATAGCGAAGATGATGTATCCATTTATAAATTAATGAAAGGCCGCTCCGGCAACGTTCAGTTGGATCACCAGACTGTCTGTCTGGGTGATTAGTCTGTGATGTTACTGTGTGCAGAGTTTGAGTTTAAGAATTATCCTGAGTATTGTGTTGTCTTCTTTGCTGGTTTCGGTAATTTGTGATTTACATAAATGACCAGAGGAGTCATCAAACTATTTGTCTGGTTGATGAAGTCGGTATAGTTTTCGAGGTGTGTTATAGAACTCTGAGTGATTCTGTGTCTTCTGTTCTAATTGATTATCTGTACCTGTATGTTATAGATTTAGTTATTGCTATGGTCTCTATTGTCTTATAGAAGTTTGTGTCACTGTACCGCTAAGTTATTACTGTGCGTTTAAACCTGTGTATGAATCGGCATTCGGTGAGTAGATGAATCATAATAGAATATGGTAAAGGAAAGAATTTCGAGTTCTCAGTTAGTAAAATTGGATTAGTAAAGTTAGTGAACAGACTGTCGTGAGAAGTAAGTTTGTGAGAAAATTAAGTACAGGGCCTCTACTTAGCAGACCTCTTTCACTCCCAAGAACCCGAATAGATGTTTAAACGCGCTTCTGATGGCAAAGCGACGTTTAACACTCCTACTTCAAAAGTAAAGAGCCTACCATGCTTCTCACCTCGGGCTATGTTCTTGAAGCCTTGACATGGATCTTCCACAAAAGCTCCATGTTGGGTGAACCTAACTTGCAAGCCTTTTTCAACTATTTGGCCTACACTTATTACGTTTTTAGTGATAGTGGGTACATAGAGAACCTTACTCAGAATGTTTGTCCTGCCATTGGAAACTTTGACATTACCAATCTTCTCCACATTGTGCTTTGTGTCATCCCCTGTTTGCACTTCATGTCTATGCTTTGGACTTTCCAAATCAGATAGAAGAGCAATGTTGCCTGCAACATGATTCAAACATCCTGAATCTATGTAGAACAAATGATCATCTTCTTTACCTTCTTTGTGGCTTAGATTCATGAGAAGCAATGAGTCTTCATGTGGTTAATCTTTTGAATAATTATTGTAGTCCCTTCTATTATAGCTTCTATTGTTATTGTTGAAGTTGTGTCCACCTCTGCCTCTATTGCTGCCATATCCACTTGTTCCACTTCCTTTCTGGGTCTTCCCATTGAACCAGCAATTCTGAGTGGTGTGGTTGGCCTTATCACATATGGCACAAGGTTGAACATTCTGACCTTTGGCTTTTTCTTTCTTTGGTCCTTTCTTCTTCCCTTTCCACTTGCTCTTGCTTGCAAAGTTGGCTTGAGAAGTCTCTCCTTCATCTTCTTCCTTCTTCTTGCCTTTCTGCTTCTTATCCTTGTTATCTACATATAGAGCACTAGTTGAACTACCATGATAAGAGTTACCTTTCTTTATGCTATTGTTGGCTTCTTGATTGAAGAGTTGTCCAAGAAAGATGTTGAAGTCTGGAGTCTGCACATCCATGATGAGATCATAAGCTGTCGTGAAGGATTTCCATTGCTTATCACTTCGAATGCCGTTGAGAATTTGTCTCATGATGAACTCTTCTTCAATCAGCTCTCCAATGGATGCTAACTGATCCACAACCTCCTTGACCTTGGTAACAAACTCTGTGATGGTTTGTTTAGGTGTCTTCTTCATTTGGTTGAACTCGTTCCAAAGATGATTCTTTCTTGCTTTGGTACTAGCAAAAAAGAAAGTCTTGAAGACATCCCAAGTCTCTTGAGATGTCTTGCATCCTCTAATATGTGGTAATAGAAAGTTAGAGATAGATTTTAGTATGTACGACCTTGCTTGAACATCCCTTGCGCACCAAAGTGTGAGCTTATCTGTCTCCTCTTGTGTAGGTCCTCCTATGCATCTTGGAATAGGCATAGTTTCATAACTTGCTACAATTCCATAAAGATTTCTACCTTGCAAATAGGCCTCCATTCTAATTTGCCAAGCCGTGTAGTTGTGTCGATCAAGCTTCTCAATCATTGAGGGAAAGCCATCACCCATCTTGATCTAGCTCTGATACCACTCAAAGAACTTGGAGAAGCTTGTACAAGGTAGAAAAGTGTGTTTCGAAGTGACAAAGTTTAGTCAGGCCAACCGGCACAAGACCAGAACTTGAGCTTATGGAGACTCAAATAGATGTTATAGGCATGCTATAAGTGCAAAGAAACACACTATGTACTTTGGAGCATCAAGGAGAATGAGTCGATACAAAACAGATATGTTCGCGGGTCGACTAGCTCAAAAAACTTACTATCTATGGAAAAGACAATGAACTTCAAATGCCCATAGCGACCAGCGTGATTACAATTAGAAAAAATCCTTTTATCGGAGTGATATAAATAAGGTTGAGTGTATAGAATGCACAAAATTATAAGGAATAAGAAAAATATGCTATAGGAATGAATGCGACATTCAGTAGTGGTACTTCCTATTTTTCAGGAATACGTAGAGATTGACCCTGAGACAGAAAAACTCCAATTTCTCCAAATCTACTGAACAAAATGCTTTGAAAAATTTACAAGCATAAACTAGACAAGTATACCTTTCCAATGAGTTATCTTGCATGCAATTTTGGCCTCTCGAGAGAGAGCAGCAGCCTCTGCAAGATTACTGTTGGTGAAGAAGATGATGCAGAGAATTGAAGGACCAAGACAATGATGGTCATAAGTGTATGTATATTGCTTCCATGTAATGCACAAGTGATTTCAAGTCTTTATATAGGCTCTAAGAGTGTTCCATGACTTTTACAAGTTGAATTTGAATTTAAATGAAGTTGGGAATGGTTGTTGGAGGGAATCAGTTCACTTTCCTACAATCTAGGAAAAGTGAAGATCTAGTTTGGTTTAGTTTTAGGTGACTTGATTGGTTGATTGAATGAAACTTCAACCACCACAAATTCGTGGGATTTGGGCTCTATCTTTCTACCTCTACATGTGTAAAGCTCAAGGCTTTTACAACGGTAAATGAGCCATCAAAAATCTCTCAAAAAAATACAATAAATGAGCATAAGAAAAAGAACTCTCCAACGGATATTCTTTCGACGTGATAGCCTTTGACGTAGATCAAATCCACCTCAAGCATAGTGTAACCTTGATGTTCCAAAAATTGAGACATCCAATTGCAATGAAACGTTATGAGTCTATAGTAGACTTATAGAGCTAGCGTTTCTAAGTTGAGTCACTAAAAATGATGCACCAAGCTTAAATCATCTCTACAATCAGACTAAGAAAACTTAGAGATATGGTAGTGAAGAGTACACTTCATAAGAGCATGAAAATATGAACTCAAACGATCATGAAAATGAAAGTATATTGATTGTAAAATACAATGGACTTACTCATACATATGTGTGCCTTGAAACCACTCCTTGATATGGCAAAAAGCTTAGCTCATGGAGGTCTTCTGAACGTGACTAAAAAGCCATGTATTTATAGCCATGTTTGGAGCCAAGATTTGAATTTGAATCTTGTCTCACTCTCCAATCGTTTGGGGATTGATTCTCCTACTCACCTAATCAAAATTCATGGCTTTTCTCTTCTTTTTTGTCAAGTGGACTCAAACACTAGATTCCTTTACTTTAACATCAAGTAAAGTCTTCAAAAATTACAAGAGGTAGTTCACAAGTGAACTATACAAGGAGTTTACATTTCCTTTAAATTTCTAAGCCTTTTGATGACCCAAGCCATCACTTGGACTTGCCATGGACTTGTTTCAACTTTGTACCATCCAATGCTTTGGTTAGATTATCTGCACATTGTTGATGAGTGGACACATAAGAATCAAAATAACAGAAGACAACAAAACAACTATGCATCCACAAGTGCAGATGATTCTGAGAAGCTATTTATGGTTCAACATCACATGATGAATACGATGTCTGCGGGTGTTTCAAAATCGAATGATAATGTCTGGTATGTTGATTCAGGTGCATCAAATCACATGAACACTCATGCGGAATGGTTTAGTACTTTACAAAAATTGCTAGTTCCTGGATATGTTGAAACAGGTGATGACACATCATATCCTATTGAGCATACAGGAAAGATAGCACTATCTATGGAGAATGGAAAGGTAAAACATCTTGCTGATTGTCAAAGCTCAAGGTCAAGGACAAGCATAATAAGTGCATCAAAGAAGTGGATACACAAGAAGAAAGAGCAAGTGGGGAGCTCCAAGAAGTACATGTCAAATTTTCAGAAGAATCCCCATAAAAATAGTGATTTTCATCACAGAATCGTGTTTTTTGGCGGGAACTTCAAATTTCTAAGCGTCGAGCAATGGCGAGCTCCGTTTGTGCAAAAAATCATGAAAAAACACAAGTGCTTTCTCTCTCTTGCACTTCCTAACTCCTCCTCACACAATAATGCATGAAAGATGGTATGAAAATGGTGAAAATGCACTAAAAAACAAGAAATTTCTATGAAGAAGAAGATCGAAGAAGATGGAGATGGTGATGATGATGAATATGAAGAAGAAAAATCAGAAAATGAACAAAAATGACAGTTTTTTTACCTTCAAATGTCACCAATCTACGATCTTACCATCACAATGCTCATCCTCGAAGCTCTCTCCCCGGCAACGCGCCAAAATTTGTTGTAGCTCAAGCGTAAGCACCACCTCCTTTACTTGTCAATCCGCGGAGACGTGAGGACCGGTATGAAGACCACGAGCAAGTGAAGGCAAAAGTGCGTGAGTGAAAGCACATAAACATGCACACACATACACCCACACACGCACAAGGTAAGATCGAAGAGCGGAACAATGGAAAGCTTCGATTGCAAAGGAGTTCTCTTACAAAATCTCTATTCTCTAACAAGCTAACCCCAAAAATGAGCTCTCCAGCTCTTTTTATAGTTTTTTGACTAGTTTTGGCCCTGTCCAGACCTAGTGTCCGGCCTAGTTAAAAATTATGTTCCAGGGCTTATTTGAGGGCTCAAATGAAGTCTAAAAATTATGAAAATTGGTAGGATGATACTTCTAATTCTCCTCAAGCTCGAGGACTCCTTGGCTTGAGAAAATGAAGTTACAAAAATAGAAAATGGTATCTACAATGGTTTTTAGTGATGAAAATCACTATTTTTATGGGGATTGTTCTGAAAATTTGACATGTACTTCTTGGAGCTCCCCACTTGCTCTTTCTTCTTGTGTATCCACTTCTTTGATGCACTTATTATGCTTGTCTTTGACCTTGAGCTTGAACATTGATGTGCTGCATGTTCCAAATATAACAAAGAATCTGGTTTCTATTGGACAAATGGTTGACCAAGGATTACAATTCAGGTTCAATGCTGATGGATTATATGTAGAGGAGTACAAGGAGGATGGACAATTGGTTACCAAAGGAAACAAAGTGGGTAGGATGTTCACGTTAAATGTGAAAATTCCTGAAATGAATGTAACCATGGTTGCAAAAGGTGCAAGAGTTATTGTTGATATAGAGATCTGGCACAAACGAATTGGACATGCAAATTTGCAAAGGCTAAAACTGATGCAATCAAAGGAGATTGTCCACAAATAGAACATGAGGGGATTCCCCCTGCCTTTTCTTCCTCCTCTGCCTCTACCTCCACCATGTCTTCCTCTACCTGCATCGTAGCTTGATGTGTACCTGCTTCATCATCCACTTTCTTTCCTCTTCCTTTGTTTTCTTTGGACTTGCTTCTATCAGTATACAAAGCTGAAGATTGATTACCTTTGGAGCATTCTCCATTCTTGATAAGCTTGGCCTCTTGGGTAAGTAGTTTTCCTATGAGTGTGTTGAAATCTCGTACATGCATATTCATGTATAGCTCCATAGCTATGGTGAATGCTTCCCACTTGTCATCTGCCTTCAAGCCATTAATGACCTGCCTTACAATTTTTCCTTCATCTATTACCTCTCCAATGCTTCCCAACTGATCTGCTATGTCCTTGAGCTTTGTGACAAAATCAGTCACATTTGGTTTGGGAGCTTTCTTGAGAGTTGTGAAGACTAGCCATAGTTGATGCTTCCTAGCCTTTGTACTTGAAGAGAAGAAGGATTCAAGTGCATTCCACACTTCTTGAGATGTTTTACAACTTCTAATGTGAGTCAAGAAAAAATCTGAGATAAAGTTGAGGAGATAAGACCTTGCAAGTGCATCCTTGGAGCACCATGTGCTCTCTCTCTCTCTCTCTCTCTCTCTCTCTCTCTCTCTCTCTCTTCTATTTCCTCTGCGTGCATCAATACTCTGATTTGTAGTTTAAGCCCTTCCCTCTCTCTCTATTGGCATGCTCCACATTTGTAAGTCATGTGTTGCTTGGACACATTTGGCAGGAAAAGCACACTCTAATCCCTACATATTTGTTTTATTATTCTTTCACCTATATGACCTAGCCTTTTATGCCATATCTCTTGTTTAGATAAGGTTTGATCTTTGTAATTGAAGAGTGCAACATTTCTGGTATCTTCAACCTCAAATGTAAAAAGTCTACTAGATTTCTCACCTTTTGCAATCCTCTTGAAGCCTTGTTGAGGGTCTTCCACATATGCTCCATGCCTTGTGAATCTAACCTATAAGCCTTTCTCAACAATCTACCCAACACTAATTAGGTTTCTTTGTTTTATGGTTGGCACATATAAAACCTTACTTAGAAGGTTCATGTTACCATTAGAAGCCTTGAAATTTCCAATATTCTTAACAGAGTGTCTACTGTCATCACCTGTCTGCACTTCATGCTTTCCTTTAGGTTCTTCAAGATCAGATAGCAATGCTACATTTTTAGCCACATGATTGGCATAGCCAGAATCAATCTTCTACTTATAAAGTCCTCTTGATAGTTGTTGTTGTTGTTGTAGCCTTGGTTCTAATTATGATGGTAATTGCTTCCTCCATTGTTGAACCTGCCTCTAGATTGTCCATAGGTTCCTCTATGGAAGCCTCTTCCTCTCTGATTCCTTGTGTTCATGACGCACTTATCTATGGTGTGATTGGTTAGGCCACAAATATTGCAAGGTGAATTGTTGTATGGTCTCCCCTTGCCTTACTTTCCTCCTCTGCCCCTTCCTCTGTTACCTCTTCCTCTTCTTGTGAAGTTACTTGAGAGGTACTCGCCTCTTCTTCATTCTTTTTACCTTTGCCTTTATCTTTACTTTTATTTCTATCTCTGCAAAGGTAGAAGATTTTGGTTACCTCTAGAGTTGTCTCCATTCTTGTTGAGCCTTGTCTCATGTGTGAAGAGTTTCCCCATCAATGTGTTGAGGTCAAGTATTTGCATATCCATATATAGGTCCATTGCTGTGGTGAAGGACTCCCACTTATCATCAGTTTTGATGCCATTTATAATTTTCCTTACTATCTTCTCCTCTTCTATCTCTTCTCTAATGCTCCCAATTTGGTCAGCTACATTCTTCATCTTGGTTACATAGTAAGCTACACTTTGCTTTGGTTGCTTCTTCAAGGTTGTGAACTCCATCCATAGCTGGTTCTTCCTAGCCCTAATATTTGATGAGAAGTATGAAGAAATGGTCTTGCAATTCCTAATGTGAGGTAATACAAAATTAGATATTGACTTAATTATATAAGACCTGGCTAGAGCATCCTTCGTACACCATGTAGTTAGCCTTTCTTGCTCTTCTCTTGTAGGTTGATGTTTGCTTCTGAATATTTGCATTTCCTCATCTCTAGAGATGTATCCATATATGCTTCTTCCTTGGAGATATTCTTGCATCCTTAAGGACCATGCTGGATATTTTCTTCTATCCAACTTGTCAATGAATGATGGAAATCTATCTCCCATTTTTCTTGTTGTTGCTTTGATACCATTGTTGGAGGAGATGGTGGATAGATTGAAAGGTGTATGAACATAAATAGCATGTTTTTGGCTCTTGAATCTACTTCAACTTATCTATTTTGATTCAAATTTTTGAGAGTGATCTTCCAAGGTACATAGGGTGTCTAATAAATCCTTTGGCAAGCTAAAAGGGTTGCATACATATCCCTAGAGTTCATTTGGCTGGTGTAGTGCAAAGTTTTTTGCAGCACCACTTCATCTTCATCAACTACAAATCCATGTCTTCACAAGTTTTCCTCAAATTAGACCATTGGATGTTGCAATCCAATAGGTTGGTCTAGGTTCCTCTATTGAACAACCAACCTTCTCAAACCATCCTCATAGATGCAAGCACCCAATTGGTTTGTTTGGATACACTCCAATTGAGTCTTGTGTGGACCCTCTTACATTTCTAACTAGGCTACTCTTGAGCTACCTATTGGTCTTCCCATGTTGTAAGAAATTTCTAGCTCACTAGTTTTTGTTAGTGCAAATGAGTCCAAGCCTACATACTTGGACAATTAGCATGTATAATGACATATGACTATTCCATTGTAAAAGTCAATTACTTTTTTATCCTTGTAAAAGTGCATATGATAATTGCACTACGCCCACGTGGAGTTAGGAGGAATCAAATCTCAAATTCTTGATGGATAATAGATGAGAGAATAAAGCCTAAAGTCTAGGACTCGCTTTATGGTGAGAATTTGAATTTGAATTCAAAGCTTGGCTCCAACTTAACTATAAAATTGGCCAAAAAAACTCCTATCGATATGAGCCCAATTAGTGAGATCAATTGAGAGGGACTTGTGTAATTAGGGAGCTCATTTTATAGCCACTTCACTACCCTCACATTGTGCAATTATAAATTTCCAGTATCATTATCTTTCTATGTGATTTAATACATACAGATTGATCATATCTCTACTTCACTTCTTTGCTATGATCATCTCATAATAGTGAACTTCATAGAGCTTGTTTCCAATGCATGGTTGATAATTTGATGTGATTTAAAGTGCTATAGATTTCACACACTATCTATTTTCATTTCTCAATCTTGAGATATCTTCATATTTTTGCTCATTGGTCTGCATACTGTAGCATCCCAAATATATCGGGATAGTCCTTCAACATTCTAAGCATCATTCTCAGTGTACAATTGATCTTTTTTATTGAAATGACTCATGATTGGTATCTATCTAAGTTAATTAGATACCCCCAAAATGAATTTAGCTAATTGGTAGCGGTTTGAGAGCACTGCTCAGTTTACTAAACATGTGTAGAGACCAAAATAGCAAGTCTAAGCTCCTAGTTGAACTTTCTACTCATCTGTTTTGATCCAGTGATTAGAGGATCATGCTCCAAAGCACATAGGTGATTATTTTTTATCATTCAAGGGGTCTACTACAATCTCCATAACATGTTTGGGATTGGTGTGAAGCAGGAGTTTGCAGCTATAGGTCATTGAATTTGGTGGAGAAATGAGTGAGATATGAGCAGCACAATTTGACAGTGGAGAATGACTATAACAGAGATGTCATGAATGAACAACGTAAGTATAATGTATTAATGAACAGTGTTGTACAATGTCATAGGCTTGGTAATCATAGACTTATGATGATTACTAGTGTAGGCTATAATGTAAACCTTACACTCATACAGAAATGGTAATGGAGAGCTGGGGATTAATCACTCACACCCCCGACTTTTACAAGAGAGTATATATAGGAGTTGAATTCAAATTTGAATTTGAATTCAAACTTTGGCTCTCTCTAAAAGTGAACCTTCATTCTAGGAGATATTCCCTCAATGAATTAGCTTCTTTTCTAACTAACAATTCCACGAGTTTTCTTGGTAGGTGATTACAAAGATTCCCAATTCTAAAATGACTTTTACAAAAGTAAAGTGGTAAATCTCCACTAGCAATAGTTTTCATGGAACTTCATATGTGTATGAGCCACAAGCCAAATGTGTAGGCTTGTGATTTGCACCAAGAACTCCCCATCAAGCCAAACATTTTGGCTTGGTCTTCATCTTCGATCTTCATGAATATCGTACAATCCAATCATTGATTTGAACCTGCAAAGTTTTGTACCATCAAATGCTTTAGTCAACAAATCTGCACATTGCATATTAGTTGATACATATGACAACTAAATATCCTTGCTCGATAACTTCTCTCTCACATAATGATAGTGGACCTCTATATGCTTGTTCCTAGCATGATAAATAGGATTGGTTGCAAGATGTAATGAGCTTGTATTATCTCCAAAGATTATTGGAGATATAGTATGCAAGCCCAATTTTGTATACAATAATCTGATCCATATGGCCTCTTGAGTAGCATTGGCCAATCCTCTATACTCTGCCTCTGTAGAAGATTAAGCAACAGTAGGTTGCTTCTTTGAAGACCATGATATTGGCTTATCACCTGCAAATGAAAGGTACCCTGAGGTACTCCTCCTATCATCTTTGCATCCTACCCAATCTGCATCTGAATAAATTTTAATGTTCAAGTTTGAAGTATAAAGGAAATACAGACCATGATGTTGAGTACCTTTTAGATACTTCAAGATTCTTTTGGCAGCCTCCATGTGAGGTGTCCTAGGCTTGTGCATAAACTGACTGAGCACACTTACTCCATAAGAAATGTCTATCCTTTTCAAGGTAGCCTAATTCAAGCTACCCACTATGCTTTGGTAAGCTGCAATGTTGTCAAGTATGTCACCTTCATGAGCACTTAACTTTAGGTTTACCTCCATTGGAGTACTTGCAACTTTGGCATCCTACAAATGAAACTTCTTCAACATATCCTGTATGTACTTTCTTTGAGTAATGTAAATTCCAGAGTTAGTATAGACTAACTCAAGTCCAAGAAAATATTTTAGTGATCCAAGGTCACTACTTTTGAACTCCTTCATCATTTGATTCTTGATCTCTTTGATGGCATTAGCATCATTACCTATAAGTATGATATCATCAACATATAAACATAGGTATATTACCTCTGAATTACTTCTCTTGATGAATAGAGAAGTATCTGATTTACTCATGACAAAACCTTGGTCCTGAAGATATTGTTGCGAACATTTTTTTTATGTAGGGTACAAGTTTCAACTTATGTAAATACCTTTGGGAAGTCTTCAATACTTCAAGAAGGCTCATATTATTCATAAAATATAGCCAAATTCCCACGTGATTTATAGAACATGGTGAGTCAAATTAGTGAGTCACAAGGGAGCTGCAGTGGTGTCCTAGTGGAAGGTCGATGTGGCTAGTTCTCAAAGTCTATCAATACTTTTCTTATTTGAGCACTTGAGCCATGTAATACCTCCACCCAAGTGTCGACCACAAATTTAGATGTATTAGGAAGGTTTTAGATTAGTTCCTCATGCTATAAAAAGAGGGGAGAAGTCGTGATCTTGTGGGAAGTCCAAGAGAGTCATATGTGTATCTCTACGCTGTTGTAGTTTTGTATGCAGAGATTGCAGAGCTTGTATCTCCCTCATTATATATCCAAACTACATGTTTAATATCTCATGTGAAAGCTCTTACTGTCTACTTTCACACTCGCAACTTTCATAATCATTGGATTTATGAGCTGAGAGCAGTACTCTTTGCAGGTAGTGTGTGTTCTTGGGTTTCACCCCTGCTGAAGGTCTCCATTAAACCTCAAACTTGCAGAGGTCATATGTCCTTGTGTATTTATCCAAACTGAGTGTTCTTTGGCTCATTGAAAAGCTCGTGGTCTCTAGGATATGTGGTTAAAACAGTTTTAAAAAATTCTAAGCGAGTAGAGAACAATAAGCTCTGCAAGCATGACTAGTTTTCTGTGATGAAGTTTGTGAGAAGGTCAACTTGTTCCTGGGAGGTTCCACCTACTTCCAGCTATATTTTGGAGATCAATAAACTCCAAAATTGGTATCAGAGCAAGGAAGTGAAGCTTGGAGAAGGTTATAATACCTTGATGAATAATTTGAATCTATTGGAGCAAAGGTTCATCATCGACACTACACAAAGTTTGAAGGAGATAGCAAAGAAGCATCTCAAGCAACATCCAAACAAAGAAAGGTGTATAAACTTTATTACAAAGGTAAATCTCATACTTCTTCTCATCACATATATCCAAAAGGAGGGTTAAAAGGGAAAGTTTAGTATTTACACAATGGTCGATCAACATGCACAAATAGAGAACCTTGATAAAAACAACTATCAAGCATGGCGATTTAGAATCACAACATACTTGCAAGGTAGAGGCTTGTATGGTTTGATTGATGGAACGGATATCAAACCTATATTACGAGAGGATCCAAATCAGCATCAATTGAGGGAGTTTAGACTTTGGAATGAAAGAGACAAAATGGTTATATTCATTTTATCACAAAATATTCAAGATTCAATGGTAGGACACATACAAGATCTAGACACAAGTAGAGATGTTTGGATTGCATTGGAAAGGTTGTATGCTACAGGTACAAGAGCAAGGAAGATTCAACTAAAAAATGAGCTGAATAACATAAAAAAAGATACAAGCACATCGGTTAATGATTACGTGTTGAAGGTTAAAGAGATTGCATATCAACTAGGATCAATTCAAGCTCATGTGGAGGACGACGACTTGGTTGCACATACTCTCAACGGACTCAAGGATGATGAGAGATGGAAACCATTCATTACTTTAGTTTATGTTAGAGGAGAATTAACAGACTTCGATCAACTTGTTGCTCTTATGGTCACGGAGGAGATGAATCTAAATGGCTCTACTTCAAATCAAAAAGGATCTCAAGGACAAGATCTTTATGTAGGATCATCAAGAGGTGGAAACAGAGGAAGAAGAGGTTCAAATAGAGGTCGAGGAAGAAGGAGTGATGATCAAGGGACTTCAAGTGGCTTCTTCAACACAAGAGGAAGAGGAAGATCAAGCACTAGAGGTACAAGAGGCTACTACAACTACAATCAAAGACAAAGGAGTGAAGATAACAACGATTGCTATATATGTGGAAGGTATGGACACTATGCCAAAGATTGTTATCACAATGAAAATAATCAAGGTGGTAATCGAAGAGGAGGCTATTCAAGAAGAGGTAAACAAGAAGGAAATTATGCAGTTGAGGGTAAAAGTGATGATTATGATTCTCTTCTTATGATGAATGTAGAAACTAAGATGAATTGCAATAGTGATGTATGGTATGTAGATAGTGGTTGCTCTAACCATATGTCACATGATGCTTCATGGTTTTCTAATATGCATAATCCTTCATGTAAAGGTCATGTTGAAACAGGAGATGATACAACACATAAGATTATGCAAGTTGGAGATGTTGTTATGCAGGATAAGAGCAAGACAAATTGCTTGAAGGATGTGCTTTATGTGCCAACGATCACTAAGAATTCGATGTCAGTTGGTCAAATGGTAGAAAAAGGTTTGCAAATAAGATTTAATCATGCAGGTTGCTTCATTGAGGATCCAAAGCAAAGGAGGTTAATTTCTAAAGGTAAAAAACAAGGTAGATTGTTTACATTCAAGGTAAACTCAAATCATACAAACTATTTCTCTTATGGTATGCATCGAATAACAGAGCTTGATCTATGGCACAAAAAGATTGGACACATGAATGTACACAGGTTAAAGGATCTATCAAAGAAGAGGATTGTTGAAGGATTACCTGACCTTACTAAGCAACATATGGTGCATCTTTGTGAAGCATGTCAAATGGGTAAGCAGAGTAGACAACCTTTCAAGCATTCAAGCTATGTAAGCAGTGGATTGCTAGACCTTATACACACGGACGTATGGGGTCCTACTAAAGAGGCATCCTTGGCTGGTAATAAGTACTATGTATCATTCATTGATGATCATAGTAGAATGACATTTGTGTATTTCATTAAACATAAGAGTGAAGTCTTTGATTGTTTCAAAAATTTTAAATCATTTGTCGAGAAGCAAACAGGAAGATATGTTAAGAAGCTAAGATCCGATGGAGGGGGAGAGTATTTCTCTCAAGCTTTTACTAATTTTTTGTATGATGAAGGTATCAAAAGAGAAGTTACATGCAGGTATACTCCACAACAAAATGGAGTCGCAGAAAGAAGAAACAGAATCATAGCAGAAGCATCTAGAAGCATGCTAAATGATATGTGTTTGCCTAATTCTTTTTGGGCTGAAGCTGTTAGCACAAGGGTGTACATCATGAATAGAGTACCTACTGCTGGAGTTCATCATTTGACACCATATGAGGTATGGCATGGAAGGAAACCAAGTGTAAGTCATTTGAAAGTATTTGGTTGTGTATGTTATGTACATGTACCTAGTGAAGTGAGATCAAAACTTGATGTGAAATCAGAAAAGTGTATATTTATTGGTTATGCAGATACTCAAAGAGGATATAGATGTTATAATCCTCATACCAATAAGGTGGTTGTTTCAAGAGATGTAAATTTTGATGAATCACTTTCATGGTATGTAGATAAGAAAAGTTTGCAGGTCATAAAAGCTATTTTCAATGGAAGATTAAGTCAAGAGTCACCTCCAAGTGTTAAAAGTAAAGGTAAACTCAAACTTGTTGAAGTTAATGATGAAGGAGAGGAAATTAGTGATGTATGTGAGTATGGAGAATCATCAAAGCTTCCTAATGAGAAAGGAAGAGCATCTACATTCGAGGTAAGAAGAACTTCAAGAGTGAGTAAGCAACCTCAAAGGTATACTTATGAATCTTTCATGAATACTGATTATGCTTTTATGACAAAAGTTGAGCACGAAAATGAACCCACATGTTATGATGAGGCAAAAGGAGATGAAAAGTGGGAGAAAGCAATGAGAGAAGAAATGGAAGCACTACAGGATAACAAGACTTGGAATTTAGTTCCAAAGACACCAAAAGAAAAGGTAATTGGTTGCAAGTGGGTTTTTAAGATTAAAAGAAATAGTGATGGTAGTGTGTCAAGATATAAGGTGAGACTTGTAGCAAAAGGATATAATCAAACTCAAGGATTGGACTATGAGGAAACATTTAGTCCAGTAGCAAACATGGCAATAGTGAGAACTTTCTTGGCTTTAGCTGCAAGTAAAAGGTGGAATATATAGCAACTCGATATAAAGAATGTCTTTCTTAATGGTGAGTTAAATGAAGAAGTGTATATGTCACAACGAGATGGTTATGTGGATGCAAAATGTCCTAATCATGTATGCAGGTTAAAGAAGGCATTGTATGGTCTTAAGCAGGCACCAAGGGCATGGAATGCAAGGTTGGTAAAGTATCTTATGTTGCAAGGATACACAGCAAGTCATGTTGATCCTTCACTTTATGTAAAACATGTAGATGTCATGTGTGTCTATGTATGCATTTATGTGGATGACTTATTGATTACAGGGAATGATGCAAAAGCAATTGATTAGATAAAAGGTAAGTTGGGAAAGGAATTCAGAATTTCAGATCTTGGTTTACTTAGATACTTTCTGGGGATTGAAATTGTGTATGGAGATGAAGGTATGTGGTTGATACAAAGAAAGTATATATGTGATATGTTGAAAAGGTTTGGTATGCAGGAATGTAAATTTGTTTCTACTCCAATGGAGTGTAATGTAAAGTTGAGTGCAAAGGAAGGTGATGAGTTGCATGATATGAATGTATATAGATCCATTGTAGGATCTTTGATTTATGCAACAAAAACTAGACCTGATATATGCTATGCAGTGGGAGTATTGTCATAGTTTATGCATGAACCTAGAGTACCTCATATGCATGCAGCAAAAAGAGTGCTTAGGTATTTGAAAGGTACCATGAACAAAGGATTATTTTACAGTCATGATGCTGATATAACTCTTAAAGTCTTTAGTGATGTAGATTGGGATGGAAACAAAGATGACAGAAGATCCATAAGTGGATATGTGGTAATAGCAGGAAACAAGACATTAACATGGAGTTCAAAGAAACAACCTACAGTTGCTTTATCTTCTATAGAGGTTGAGTATAGAGGTTTAACATTGGCTACTACTAAGGTTATGTGGTTTAAAAAGTTGTTTCATGACTTGAATGTGCAGGTTGATGTACCACTGATATATGGGGATAACTTGAGCAGCATTCATATGACCTCAAATCCTATTTTTCATGCTAGAACAAAGCATATAGAGGTTCACTATCATTATGTTCGAGAGAAGGCCATAAAAAATGAAGTACAAGTTTCTTTTGTGGGAACAAAGGATCAAGTTGTAGATATCTTCACCAAATCCTTGGATGGACCAAAGCTTCAAAGATTCAACTATATTCTTGGCATGAAGGAAATACCCCTTGAAACTTGAGGGGGAGAATGTTGGGAACATTTGTTTTATGTAGGGTACAAGTTTCAAATTATGTAAATACCTTTGGGAAGTCTTCAAATACTTCAAGAAGGCTCATATTATTCATAAAATATAGCCAAAATACCACGTGATTTCTAGAACACGGTGAGTCAAATTAGTGAGTCACAAGGGAGTTGCAGTGGTGTCCTAGTGGAAGGTCGATGTGGCTAGTTCTCAAAGTCTATCAATACTTTGCTTATTTGAGCACTTGAGTCATGTAATACCTCCACCCAAGTGCTTACCACGAATTTAGATGTATTAGGAAGGTTCTAGATTAGTTCCTCATGCTATAAAAAGAGTGGAGAAGTCATGATCTTGTGGGATGTCCAAGAGAGTCATATGTGTATCTCTACGCTGTTGTAGTTTTGTATGCAGAGATTGCAGAGCTTGTATCTCCCTCCTTATATATCCAAATTACATGTTTAATATCTCATTTGAAATCTCTCACTCTCTCCTTTCATAATTTCAATTTTCATAATCATTGAATTTATGAGCTGAGAGCAGTACTATCTGCAAGTAGTGTGTGTTCTCGGGTTTCACCCTTGTTGAAGGTCTCCATTAAACCTCAAACTTGTAGAGGTCATATCTCCTTGTGTATTTATCCAAATTGAGTGTTCTTTGGCTCATTGGAAAGCTCTTGGTCTCTAGTATATGTGGTTAAAAATTTTTAAAAAATTCCAAGCTAGTAGAGAACAATAGGCTCTGCAAGCATGACTAGTTTTCTGTGATGAAGTTTGTGAGAAGGTCAACTTGTTCCTAGGAGGTTCCACCTACTTCCAGCTATATTTTGGAGGTCAATAAACTCCAACAGATATGTGATCAGCATATGGTTCCATGCCCTAGGTGCCTGCTTCAATCCATAAAGATCTTTATTCAATTTGCATACATATGTTACCTTGTTTGGATCCTCATAGCCAGGGGGTTGTGACGTGTACACCTCCTCTGAAAACCTCCCATTTAGAAATGCATTTTTTACATCGAGCTGATACATGTTCCAATTTTTTGATGCAACCACACTTACCAATACCTTGATGGTTGGCATTTTGGCCACACGTGAGAAGGTTTCCTCATAATCAATGCCTTGGGTTTGTGCAAAATCCTTTGCCACAAGTCTTGCTTTGTACCTGCTTACAGACCCATCAAAATTTCTTTTTATCTTATAGATCCATCCAGAGCTAATTACCTTCATAGACTCCTTCTTTGGTACTAGTTCCCAAGTATCACTCTCCTTGAGTGCATCAATTTCCTCATCCATAGCTTCCTTCCATTCTGCCTTGGTTTTGGCTTCTTCAAATGATGCTCCTTTTTCGATTGATAAATCTTTTGCAAGATAAATAGAATGTTTAGTAACAAGAGAGGTGTCATACCCATATCTAATTGGTTTCTTGCTCTCCCTTTGTGATCTCCTAATTGCTTGGTTGGAAGATTCTGGTATATCTTCCAATTTCTTCATCTTTAATTTACCTTTGGACTTCCATGCTTTGAACTCTTCAAGACTGATGATGTCCTCATCATCTGAATTGGTTTCTTCATTGTGAATAGGCTCCTCCTTAGTAAGGCTTGGAAATTCCTCTTCCAAGTCATAAGGTAGCTTTACCCTCCTGCATTCACTATCAAACCAAGAGTCATTTTCATCAAAGACAACATCTCTACTGACCATGAATCCTTTGTTTGAAGGATTGTAGAACCTATATCCTTTCTGATTTAGATCATATCCAATGAAGATACACTTCTCTGCCTTAGGGTCTAGCTTACCTCTTATCTGAGAAGGAATATGCACATATGCTACACATCCAAAGATCTTGCAATGACCAAGTGAAGGTCTTCTACCATGCCATGCTTCATAAGGGGTCATCCCATCAAGAGATTTGGATGGCAACCTGTTTACCAAGTAAGTGGTAGTAGATACACTCTCTACCTAGAAATAGTTAGGTAATTTTTTCTCATTTAACATTGACCTAGCTGTTTCAACAATCAATCTATTTCTTCTTTGTGCTACCCCTATCTGCTCAGGACTATACCTTGTGGTAATTTCTCTCTTAATTCCTTTTTCCTGCAACAATGCATCAAAATCATTTGAGAAGTACTTTTCCTCCATCTGAACTTAGCCATTGTGATCATCTTGGTAGCATACAATTAGCACGGAATCTTATTTTCCATGTTAGAACAAAGCATATCAAGGTACATTATCACTTCATCTGAGAGAAGGTATTAGCAGGTGATATTGATCTTGTTTATGTGAGAACAGATGAGCAGGTTGCTGATATTTTCACCAAAGCACTTGGAGCTTAGAAGTTGAAGAAGTTTTGAGAGATGCTTGGATTACAAGATATGGCATTGAGCTTGAGGGGGATTGTTGAGATATCAAGC
Organism: Ceratopteris richardii; assembly: GCA_020310875.1. Lineage (NCBI taxonomy): Eukaryota > Viridiplantae > Streptophyta > Polypodiopsida > Polypodiales > Pteridaceae > Ceratopteris > Ceratopteris richardii. The sequence continues at coordinate 10,624,166 of CM035427.1, forward strand.
TCAACATGTGATGATCCAGGATGACACGTATCCGTTCTTCATTTCTCTGACATGTATAGTGGTCACGTCGGTATATGTCAGGGACACTTCATTGAGCTTTATTAGATTTATCTATCGAGAGTGATGGAACATTTGTTCCTTGGCAGCTCACTCATTTGCAAACATTAGGTTTTTCCTTATGTACTAATCTTTATATATCGCACTTGTTGTATTCTTGTTTTTAGGTCATTCTTGTACATTCCTTTTTATGTAATAGAAGAAGAAGAAGAAGATTATTCTTCCTTGCCTCAATCTGTGTGTGTGTGCTTCTGCTTGAGAGTGAGAGTGTGTGTGTGAGCTCTCTTCCTTATCTCCTTCCTCGTGACACTCGTGAGCAGGCAACTACCTCCCATAATCCCTTGGGATGCATCAAGAGCCAGAGAATATGATGTCAGGACAGACGAGTCAATGAAGTGTTCCTAACCGAACGCATGTGCAATTTACAATGCCAGGAGTACCGCCACACAATCAAACTGATCCAGGACTAGGCAACCTGAATCGGCCACCAGTGAGGCCAAGACCACAACCACGAGTACATCTTGGGGTACCTCCTATTAGAACAATAATTCGTGTAATACCTAGACCGCTAGAACCCATAAGAAGACTAAGAACGATTCAAGTGGTTAAGTGTACGAGAAATCATTATGACAGAATGGGAGAACCATATGAGCACATAGCTCAATTTAAACAAGTTCAATGGGCAAAGCAAGTTGATGATTTCTTTGTGCAGTATGAGTCCTTTGGACTTATTCTCATAGGGACGGCTTTGAATTGGTTCCAACCATTGGATCCCAATCAATTTGGAAATATTGAGCTATTTTTTCAAGAGTTCATTGGAGAATTCAACAAGAGAGGGATTAAACACAACTCTTCATCCTTAATCCATAGCTTCAAACAAAATCCCAATGAAACGGTGAAAACGGCTGCCCGGAGATTTAATCAATATGTTGATAGATGTCCAGCAATAGAAAGACCCACTCAACAAAAAATGATATCACTATTCTTTGTTGGACTGACGAATGGGACTATGAGAACCTTAGTCTATGTGAAACGGCTCCAAACATTGAGCGAGTGTCTTCAAGAACGTATTGACCTAGAGGACAACCTAGCTGACGATCTCAACCCATTTTGCAAAGATGTAGCCTATGCAGAGGAGACCATCCATCTCACATGTGTGCAAGAGGAGGAACAAGCATGCCTCAAGCTTCTTAATACAATAGGCAACCATATCAAGGACCCACCCTGTATTGCCAGATAGAACAGAAATACACTAATCACACTACTGAGAATTGCCCATTCAATAGGCAGTCAAGACCCTTAAATGAACCTCATTTTAGGCCGTATGGATACCCTCCTAGAGAGCCAGGAAGGGAGATTCCAAGATACAATCCCTATCGAGGACCACAAGGAGCACTAGGCCATACGATCAAGGGTAATATGGACAACCTCAGCCAGTATTAGGAGAACAACCACCACTTCCACAGAATGTAGTGCCAGTTAAATATACTCAACTAGGGAAAACATGGAGAGAGCCATAGTGCCAACTATGCCCTTAGCCAGTACAGAACCAACGAATCAAGGATATGAACAAACAGTAGGAGAATAATATCCCTATGACACCAGTTTGTTGGAATATGACCCACAATAATATGGTTATGAGGGATATGACAACACCTATGGACAAGAGTTTCCAACCCTAATGTACACCGCACCCAAAGCACCAACACCCATGAGGCCACCCATTAGACCTCCTATGCAAAAGGGACCTTGCTATAGATGTGGAGGAGACCACTTGATAACATAGTGCACTTGGCCATACAACCCACCATGCCCCAGGAGTTGGGAAGGGTATTGCAATGAATGTGGAAAGGAACATCTATTTAGGGACTGTCCAAAGAATCCCAATAAGACTCATGACACTACCCAAATCAATTTGATGGAAGTAATTGAATCTTCAAGCAGTGATAAAGAGTACACAGTACCCTTAAAAGCTATCACACGAGCTCAAGCCAAGGGACAAGAAAGAAAATGAGTAGGCTCGGAGCAAGAAAAGAGTAAAAACCTAGAACCCAGAGTATAGGTAGCAGAAGACTCGGAAGATCCACTTGAGAGTATCCAGACAAAGAAAAACAAAAAGTGGAAGGATAGAAGGGAAAAACTCAGAGAAAAATGGATGAAAAACAAAATTAAGGAAGACAAGAAGGGCACAAGAGATGGTAAGAAACCTAAGGAACCTGAAATACGAGAAGAAAACCCCGTTACGTCATAGACATTAGAACCAAACAAGCCAGGATCAATTTTAGCAAATCCAAGATCGCACGATTTGGATATGTGGTTGAAAGCTTACCAAGCCTGGATCACGACAAGACCTAATATAGAGTAGCTCAAGAAACTCTATCCACAAGGGGAATTAGAAAAGGAGAGACTTGCGATATGTAGAAAACTCATAGAGGTAGCTTAGGCCACGCTAGAAAAGACTGTCATTGTCCTCCCATAGACAAGAATACCTGAAAATCAATACAATGATTGTTTTAAAGAAAATTTCCAAAAACTAGAAGAGAAAGATAATAAGGAAGATTTACCTCGCAGTCACCAATGGAAAAAGAATGGGAGTTCAAAACCACCTTTTGAGGAATTAGATGTGAAAGACGGTCAGCTAACTCCAAATTTGGAGGAAATATATGAAGAAGTTTCCATGCTAGACCAAAATAGGGAGGAGGCACACAACATTTTCTACCCTACCAAACCACATGGGAGAATATGAGAAAGAATCCATAATCTTCTATGCTCCCATAGTATGAGGAAAGAAAAAGGAGTCTTTAGACAAGACCTCCCACAATTTAGTTGAACTCAAGAACACCAAAGTACAATGTTGGTTGAGTGTATAAGATTTACTACATGTCAAGCCTCAAATATGGAAACAATTAGCTGGACAGTTGAAGTTAGAGCATGAGAAAAACAAAAAGGAAATTAAGGAAAATGAAGTCCCTTCTACTATACATTGGAGAATTTAACGAAGGGGATGAGGGCAACACATGTTTACCCATCACGTACAATGGATACATGACCAAGGCCATACTAGACACAGGAGCAAGAGTAGGCATCACCACCAAATAGATTTGGGAGAAATGGGGAAAGTCATCCCTGTGGCCAATGCATATGAAGTTTTAGTTAGTAGATGGTCATGTAGAGAGACCCCTAGGAATACTGGAAAAAATTAAGTTAACCACTTGCGGAGTGGAGTGTGAGCACACATTAGCTATATGTCAATTTGGGAAAGCTAACAACTATGAAATGATACTGGGACGACCTTTCATGAGACAACTTAGGGTAGTAGAAGACTGGGGAAGAGATGCGTTATACTTACAACATCAGGAACTACTACCAAGATAAATTTGCATATGTATGCATATAGGGATGTACATCCGCTACAATGGAATCCCATACACAAAGAAGACAATGATTTGTCAATCCATAGTGCCAGTTCAAGTGATCAATCATGGATGCACAAAGATGCCCAATTATGGATGTGTAAGGAAGCAAAGAGAGAAGAGAAAAGACTCCAACATGGCCTATCAGACATCAAAATTACCGACTTGTGGAGGACCCTCTGTATATGCCCCAAGTTTTTCCTGATGAAGCATTCAAACCACATTATTGGATGAAGATTCTAGCCACTTTTGATGTATGTGTAAATGAACAAGTATTGACCATGAATGAATGTGTGGACGAAGAAGGTTATGATGTAAGATTTTACATGGTAGTCCTTTAGAAGGTAGAAGTAGGAGAAGTATTAGAAAAGGAATGGAAGGAAGCATACGAGAGCATAGAGATGGAACCGGAGTTTGATTCAGAGGAACGATATTTAGAAGCCATCCAAGCCAAGGACAAGGATGGAACAACTAAAGTGTTAGCAATAGAAGCAGCTCTGATGGGACCGAACCTTGAGGATACCATAGGTAAGACCAAACCAACCCCAGATCTGTTTGACGTCCCAGAACACTTCAAAAGATATGAAGTAGAGGGAAGAAAGATAGCCATTCAGATGCCTAAGAGAGAAGCAAGAGAAGGAGAAGCATATGACAACAAGGAACAAAGGAATAAAGTAATAGTGAATGTAGAAGATGGAGAAGAAAGATGCACATACATAGAAAAAATGTGCCACCTAAGGAGGAAGAAGAATTGATAAGACTGATTCAAGAATATTGAGATGTGTTTGCATGGACTACAAGGATCTCAAAGGTGTGGAGGCCTCCATTTGTTCCAATCGAATACCAATGACACTTGATGCAAAACCATCAAAGAGACACCCTTACACTTATAATGATGTCTATGTAGCAAAAATTAAGGAAGAGATAGACAATCTATTAGCGGCCAGCTTCATTTACGAGATAGAACACACCAAATGGTTGTCACCATGAGTAGTTGTGCCCAAAAAGAACGGGAAACTAAGAGTGTGCATTAATTTGAAGAAAGTCAACACAACCACAATCTGTGATAGCTACCCATTACCTATCACTAATCACCTCTTGGAAAGAGTCGTAGGTAAGGAAGTCTATAGCTTCCTGGATGGATTCTCTGGATACAACCAAGTAGCTATTGCTACGGAGGACCAACATTAAACTCCATTGGCAACTAAATGGGGTGTTTATGCTTTCAGTGTGATGCCCTTTGGGCTCACAAATGCCCCTCCCACTTTTCAATGGTTGATGTGTTAGGTTTTCAAAGAATTCCTAAGGAAGAGTATGGAAGTATACGTAGATGACTTATGCACATACTCAGATAGGAGACGGGAACATATTCCGGAGTTGCAAAGAATAGTTGAAAAATGTCAGCAATATGGAGTGTGCGTGAATCCTAAGAAGTGCGTATTTATGGTGAGACAAGGAAAAATCCTAGGACACATTGTATCTAGGAATGGAATATTCACTGATGAAGACAAGATCAAAGTAATCCTAGAACTTCCAAGGCCAAAAAATGCAAAGGAAGTGGAAGCGTTTATGGGTCACTATGGATACTATCATCGATTTATCCACATGTACGCCATAATTGCCAAGCCATTATATGGATTGTTGAACCAATTTACGTGGACAGATGAATGCGGAAAATCCTTTAATGAACTAAAAAAACGACTCAGCACAGCACCTATCTTAAAAATACCCAACTAGAACAAGCCTTTTCATATTCATGTGGATGCATCCAACTACACAATAGGATGCATTTTAGCTCAACCGGTAGATGAAGGAAAATTGGACCATCCTATTGCATATGCGAGTAGACAACTGAATCAAGCTCAAAGAAACTATACAACTATAGAATGAGAAGGTTTAGGGATGGTGTACGCTATAAAGAAATTTAGAAGCTACCTTGTAGCCAACAAGTTCAAGCTCTTCATAGATCATCAAGCCTTATTGTAATTATTCAATAAGCCTTGTAACATGGGAAGGCTAGTGAGATCATTTCTATTATTAATGGAGTTCGATTTTGAAGTGATTGTAAAAAAAAGTAAATACCCACGTGAGAGCTGATCATCTCTCCAGGTTAACACATGGAGAACCACCTAGCGGAGTACTAGATGATTCGCTAGACACTCACCTATTGAATTTGGAAGTATGTCCTAGGTGGCACAAAATCTAATTTCAATACTCACTCATGGACCTCAACACTCAATTAACAGGAAGATTAGGAAGGAAATTCTAGAAACCCATAACTTACACATTATAGCAGGAAGTGTGTACCATAAAGAACCCAACCGTGTATTGTCTAGATGTGTAGAAGAAGATGAAGAGCAGAACTTGATTGAACAAGCGCACGTAAACAACTAGAGAATGCATAAGGGAACTCATGGAACTCTAAGAGAATCGAAATGATTAGGAGTCTATTGGCGTGATATGCCTAAGGATGTTCATGAGTATGTTGGTAGTTGAACGGAATGTCAAGAAACCACTCCATATGACCATACATCATTACCCTTCTGCACAATAGCGCCCAACTGGAGTAAGACATTAATGAAATTCTTAAAGACACGAGATCATGAGGACGGAACCAGTTTAGTTAGGAAACGATCCCTAGAAGAAATGAGTAAGGACTATGTTATCATTGGGAGACAATTATTCAAGAGCGAAAAAGACAATCAACTATGACTATGTGTGCATGAAGGAGAGTACTCACCCATCATATTAGAAATGGCACATGCAAGTGCCACAGGAGGACATTTCTCAGTCAAAAGAACTGTAAATATGATTCTCTTTGCAGGCTTGTGGTTGCCAACTCTACATATGCATGCGCACACCTATGTCCAAAGTTGTGAGGCATGCCAAACAGCTAAGTACCAGCTCAGATGAGAGGACATGCCTTTGAGACCTATGGTTTGCGCAAGAGCCTTTTCCAGATGGGGTATTAATTTCATAGGATCTATTAATCCACCAACCAAAGGAGCACACATAGTACATAATAGTGGCAACGGACTATCTAAACTAAATGGGTAGAAGCAAAAGCAACTAGAAAAAGTGATGCATAGATCACAGCTAAGTTTCTTTTTGAGCACATCTTTACTCACTTTAGACTACCTATAGAGATCATGAGTGATCGAGGAATGCACTAATTATTAACAAAGTAATAGAGTCCTTGATGAAAGAATTCTTAGTTATTCATACAAAATCAGCCCCTTATCATCCTCAAGCCAACAGTCAAGCAAAAAGTTCCAATAAAGTGTTGTGCATTGTATTGACAAAGATAGTCAATAGTGGAAGGTCAGATTGGGACAAACAATTGCATCAGACAATTTGGGCCTTCCGTGTGGCTTATAAAACAACCATTGGAACTACATGATTTAACAAAATGCAATCCTGCCAATCAATTTTTTGGTGCCTACTTTCAGAGTAGCACAACAGTATGAATGGACAGGACATGAGTTGTCCAAGCAACTGGAGCAAATTGAGAAGCTACACGAAACAAGACTAGAGATCTGCGAAGAGGAAACAGAAAGCATATTATGATGCACACATCAAAGATAAAGGCCTAAAAGAAAGAGATTTAGTCCTGGTGTATACTTTGAAGCAACATGCCAAGAAACTACAGAAACGTGGATATGGACCCCTACCAATCAATAGGATTTCAACGAGTGGAGCAGTCAACATAGCCACATTGCATGGAAATATACTTCCTAATTACATAAGTGGTTGTCGAGTAAAGCAATATATGGAACCGTTAACAGATCAGATGTTAGCATGACTAGTAGGCGTGCAAAACTAAAAAAAAAGAAGAAGAGAGAATTAGAGAAGAAGCAAGGCAAGAAGCTCTAGAGCGTATCAAGAAATGAAAAGAGTGGATAAGGCAAAGGGATGAACAATATTTACAAGGAGAAGAACCAATTCCCATGGCCAATTACCAAGTTCACCAAGCCAACACAAATAACCTCAACATATCTCAACCATATTTGAGCCTAGGGATTGGCACTACAGAATACCAGTTGATAGATGCATTGATCGACTCAGGGCGACACTCAGCTTCATATGAATGATGTTTATTATGCATCTTCAAGTGATCATAAAACTGACTAAATCTCACATGATAGGCATTGGGGGCCAAGTCATAGAATGTATTAGAGAAGCCCTAATATCCCTCCATCTCGGAAATTCCACTATGAAGCAATGAGTTTTAGTATGTAAAGATGAGGATTTAATAGAAAACCTGATCATAGGACAAGATTGGATTATTGAGAATGAAGTGAGCATTCATCTAGCTCAAAGATACATGTCAACCAAAATAGGGCATAAGGAAATCTATAGTCTATTAGAAGAAAGACTTCCTCACATGCATGAAGTCCTCAAGCATGAGAAAGAAAACCTAGAAGAAGAGTTAGAAAATGAATCAATACAGAGCACACCCAAAGGATGCCCTAGATTGGAATTACCAACAATTATGAATGCGCCACTTGACCAGGTTCCTTCTTTTCCCATGAGAGGTGAACTGAAGAGAGCCATTGAGAACAATACTCCTAAAATTATCTACACCAAAGGAAAACCATCCACATGGAAGTCTACTAATCGAGCTTCATACCCATGGAATGCTCGTTTACAATGGGTTCAGAAGGATCAAATGACTAAATCAGATGATTCAACTCAAAAGCAGACCAGTCATTCCATCCAAATGAGGAGAGATAACCACTACTCACAACCACCATCATAATCACCAAGACTCCTATCGGGCTATTGCACAACTAATCCAACATGAGCAGGCACTACTTGTGTCCCAGCTTACAGAAAAATTTAAAGAACAGGTAATCAAAGTAATGAGAGAAGAAAAGATTGAGAGCAAGATTCTAGAACAAATTATGAAGCCTTTCAATATACCTTATGGGTTACCCAAAGAAGAAACATGCCAGTACATAAAGAGGACCACCAATAAGAGGAATTTGATAAAGCAGATCCTATCTAGAGACCCAAGTGTTTGGAGAAGAACCCTATGTTACGAGTGCAATGGGAATCAACACTTTGTGTGCTTCAAGTTAATTCGTCTTTTTGCTCAGTACCTTGAAGACACTCTTGGATGCAATTTTGGGAAGCACAGTGCTACGAGAACTTAAATAACCAATGGCTAAATTATCCACTATTACCAAGCCCATCACATAACTATTCACCAACAAAAGAATACATGGTGAAGACTATCGCGTTTTGGATCGCCAGATATGCCACACTACCAGATCTATCCATCAAGATCACAAACAAAATTTTGAGTATGCTACTTAGAGTAATAAAGGTATTTCAACATGCTCAGTATACCTTTTTGAACTTCATCAGAATTAACCAGGGATCAGATGGTATAGTTTTTTATTTGTCTACTATCCCTAGTCGCTTAACGCTCATGGCCATATACTCCAGACTTATGTTTTTGTCGAGTCCATATATGCAGACATTTGAAGAAGCATTCTTTACAGGATTTTTTGAAATGGACGCGGAGATCTTTGCAAAAATATCTTCTAACATAAATGGGTGACTCGTGGCTATGATCAGGCTTATGGAACGGAGGTAGCAACTTTAATGTATATTGGACCTAAAGCACAACCACCTGTGAGACCACCCATTAGACCGCCTGTGTCGAGAGGACCTTGTTATAGATGCGGAGGAGACCATTTTGTTAGAGAATGTCCTTGGCCTTATAATCCACCACCGCCTAGGACTTGGGAAGGATATTGCAATGATTGTAGAAAAGAACATCTTTTCAGAGATTGCCGTAAGAATCCAACCAAAGTCCCAGACACTGCACCTATTAATGTAATTGAAGTTATAGAAGCACCTGGAGGAGATAAGGAGTACACCGTGCCTTTAAAGGCCATTACCCGAGCTCAAACGAAAGAACAAAAAGGAAAACAACGAGAATGGGAACAAGAAAACAATAGAACAGTAAGTCCCAAAATTCAAATAGTAGAAACAAACCAGAAGTAAGAAAGAGCATAAAGAACCATAGATTCGGGAGGAAGTTCCTAGTCCACCGCTTATCCGAGAAGCAGAGAAACCAGGATCAATTCTAGCTGACCCAAAATCAGATGACTTAGACACGTGGTTAAAAGCTTACTAAGCTAGAATTAAGACTCGACCAAATGTGGAACAACACGACAAACTTTATCCACAAGGAGAATTAGAAAAAGAGAGGCTCGCGATATGTAGAAAACTTATAGAGGTAGCACAAGCAACCATAGAAAAGATCGTCTCAGCCCTTCGAGAGACAAGGAGAGCAGAGGAGCAATACAAGGAATGTGTCAAAGCCAAGGATAAAGAGCTTAAAGAGAAGGATGACAGATGTGAATGAGCGAGAACCCAGGACGAACCTATGTCAACAATACCTGGCTTAGAGGCTGATTGGCCAAAGGAATTATGGAATAGAATCGGAGAAGAACAATGGAAGAAGAATGGAGTGAGTAAGCCTCCCTTTGAGGAATTAGACGTGGAAATTTATCAACCCAATCCCAACATGGAAGAAGTATATGAGAAAGTATCAAGACTGGACAGAAATAGAGAAGAAGCTTAGATCATTTTGACCTTACCAAATTACATGGGAGAATACGAAGAGGAATCTATGATAATCCGAGCACCCACAGTACATGGAAAAGGAAAAGAAAACTCAGATAAGAAGTCACACAACCTGACGGAACTTAAGAAGATAAAAGTACAATGCAAACTGACTGTGGAAGAATTACTTCGGATTAAACCGCAATTATGGAAACAATTAGCAAGTCAACTGGAATTAGGGCAAGAAAAGAACAAAAAGGAAAACAAGGGAGGAGAAAACCCATCTACGATACAAATCCGAGTAGATAAAGTGGGAGAATTTAGTGAAGGAGACGAAGGTAATACATTTCTATCTGTCACTTACAATGGTTACATGACCAAGGCTATACTAGACACAGGGGCAAGAGTAGGAATTGCCATCAAGGAGATTTGGGAGAAATGGGGAAAGCCTGCCTTACGACCCACATGCATGAAGCTCCAATTAGCAGACAGTCATGTGGAGAAACCCTTAGGAATATTGGAAAGAATCAAATTAACCACCTGTGGAGTTGAATTTGAACACATACTAGCCATCTGTAAATTTGAGAAGGCTAACAATTACGAAATGATCTTAGGATGAACTTTCATGAGACAAATGCGGGTAGTGCAAGACTGGCAAAGAGATTCATTATACCTGCAACATCAAGAAAATACTACCAAGATAAACTTGCATACATTTGCATATCAAGATGTCCGTCCACTACAATGGAACCCCATACACAAGGAGGAAGATGACCTATCTATTCATAGTGCTGGATCAAGCAATGAATCTTGGAAGTATGAGGACGCCCAGTTATGGATTTGTAAGGAAGCCAAGAAGGAGGACAATAAAAGGCAGCTGTGGCCAATAGGACATCCTAACTACTGATCGGTAGAGGACCCTAGGTATATACCTCAAATCTTTCCTGATGAAACCTTTGAACTGCATGGATGGATGGAAATCTTAGCAACCTTAGATGTATGTGTGAATGAGGAAGTCCTAACTATGAACGAGTGCATAGACAAAGAAGGTTATGATGTAAATTTGTACATGGTTGTCCTTCAAGAAGTAGAAGCAGGGGAAATCTTAGAAAAGGAGTGGAAAGAGGAATATGAGAGTATAGAAATGGAACCAGAATTCGATTCAGAGGAGAGCTATCTAGACACCATTCAAACCAAAGAGAAGCAGGAACCAACCAAGATCTTGGCAATAGAAGCCGCCCCCATAGTACAAGAGCAAGAGGAAAGAATGAGCAAAAGTGGACCAAATCCAGATCTTTTTGAGGTTCCAAAGCATTTTAAAAGATACGAAGTAGAAGAGAGAAAGATAGCCATTCAAATGCCTAAGAGAGAGGCTCGAGAAGGAGAAGGGTACGACAACAAAGAACAAACAAGAAAATCATAGTAACAGTGGAAGATGGAGAAGAAAAATGTACATACATAGGTAAAGATGTGTCAATTGAGGAGGAAGAAGAATTAATACAATTGATCCAGGAATATCAAGATGTATTCGTGTGGACATATAAGGATCTCAAGGGTGTGGAACCCTCGATTTGCTCTCATAGAATACCAAGGATGGCTCAGGCCAAACCCTCTAAACAACGCCCTTATACATACAATGAGGTCTATGCTGCTAAAATTAAAGAAGAAGTAGACAAGTTATTAGCAGCAGGATTCATATATGAAATAGAACACACCGAGTGGGTTTCGCCATTAGTAGTTCTGCTTAAGAAGAACGGAAAGCTGAGAGTGTGCATTAACTTGAAGAAGGTGAATGGAGCCACCATACGTGACAACTACCCATTACCCATCATTGACCATCTATTGGAAAGAGTTGCAGGAAAAGAAGTCTATAGGTTCTTAGATGGATTCTCTAGATACAACCAGGTAGCCATAGCTACTGACGATCAACATAAGATAGCATTCGTGACTGAATGGGGAGTCTATGCTTTCCGAGTGTTGCCTTTTGGACTCACTAATGCGCCTACTACTTTCCAACAATTGATGTGTCATGTTTTCAAGGAATTCCTAAAGAAGAGCATGGAAGTGTATGTAGATGACCTATGTACATACTGAAATCAAAGACAAGACCACATTCCTGAATTGCGGAAGATTATTATGTTAGGCGGCCGGATTGGCACAATGTAACTTTTATAGTTTCATATACCGCACACACCGAAAGGGCGTAGCGAACTGATGTAACCCTTTTATTCATTAATGAAGAGACATTACGGGGTTCTCCGGTGGTAGAGGAGACAGGATTGCCAGACTCTCTGTCTGGGTGATTTGCGACCTTGTGGAGATGTCGTAGTGCAGATTACAAATATTTCGAGTATTGTCACTCTGTCTTTGTTGATTCACAGTAATTCTTTATTAACACAATAATGTTATGTTCATGTTAATAAGTCTGTGCGATTGTGATCATTAATTCGTGCGTTAAATACAGTGTAAAGAATAACCGAAATATGAACAGTAATATGGTGTAGAAGAAGTTATACTGGATAGTAGCGTGCTGCTTAATTTGATAATTAAGTTGGGAAAATTAGATAAAGGGCCTCCGCATTGTCATACCCCCACCATCCCCAAAAATCGGAAAATAGATTAAAAGTGCACGTGACGGAAGTCCCCCTTTTAACACTAGCGCCGTCTGTGGGAAGATGGCAATAGATTGAGAATAATCAGTAAAGGTAGAGCAGTACGTAAGGCAAGTTGTGTAGAGGTGATATATGCCGGTTACTCGGTCCGGTGAGTCTTATCCGAAGTATAGAAGAGACCAACATCCTAGGGCAGTTCCAAATCTTTTAGGAACACCCTAGGTGGTAGAAGCTAGTGCAGGCCATTTAAGCCCAGTTGTCGAAGGATCAGAGCCAGTTAGCAGTGATTCCGGTATGAGTTCGGTGACCCATGATGAGATTTCGGTAGATTCCGGTGTGATTTTGGTACATACTGAAGAAGGTGCAGTGACTTCTCGGTGTACAGAGACACAGCGCGCAGTTCATCCGACGTTATCTAGTCAGGATTCAACTATTTTCAGTGATAAAGTTGTGTTGCCAAGTGAGACCGTTTCCGGTGAAAAGACAACCTAGTGCGGTGAAAGTTCGATAAGTTCCGGTGGGAGTTCGGTACCATTTAGTGGGAGTCTGAAGTTTTTCAATGATACTATAGTACTACCTGGTGGATCCTTGTTATGTTCACCATTGTTCAAGGCAAGCTTACCTACTCTTGATACTAAAGTTGAGAATAGACTATTTGATTTGGAAATAAGTAAGATATTCAACGCTATTGGAGACAGAAGGTGAGCTGTCTGATAATATAGATTCCGAAGGACAAGAGACACCCTCTCAAAACTTAGGAAACAACAACAGTACCAATAACATCACCATGACTGGTCAGCAGTAGCAACAACAACAACAACAACAGCAAGAACAACACCCACATCCAATCATCCCACCTTGATCGGTTCCAAGAGGGGTGACCTACACAAAGCTCGATGGGTTTCCTGATGCACATGTGTGCACGTTTGAGATGAGTTATGTAGTATTAAACCATCCACCCGACCAGGTGTACAAGGCCATCGTATTCTAGGCAACATTGGTCAATCAAGCAGCGAGGTGGCTAATAGAGTATGATATCAACCATTTCGGTAATTATGATGAGGTAAAGAACACATTCCTGCAGAGGTTCCGGTTGAAGAAAAATCTTGCCGAAATCTTCGACTATTTGCAGAACAATCGGCAGAAACCGCATCAAACTGTTCAGGAATATGCAACATTGTTTCAAACTCACTTAAGGCAGCTGCCTCCGGCACACGCCAATCTACTGGATGATGTTATAACCTAGTGGTTCATTAACGGTCTGACCCCACAGTTAAGACAAATTATGATCATTCGTTGTGTGGGCGGAATGACGTTGGATGTCGTAATTGCGATGGCTCTACAACTGGAGCATAAAGTTGGAGGATTTATAGAGGACTTCGAATGGCTGAAAGCCAGTAAGAATGTAGCTGAGGATCCGGCTGAACAAATGTATTGCACCAAGTGCAAAAATCCAGGGCACAACAGTGTTACATGTGCCCTTAACCAGATGTATTGTGCCATCTGCAACACAACAGGACACTCAACGGAAAATTGCATGTATAATGCCAAGGTGCAGGGTCGAGCAGCTTTAAATGCCATCATACAGAAACGAGGTTAGCCATCAACCCATTACATGCCGCCACAGATGCGAAATAATCCATCACAAGGATATAGAAATTACGAGGGTCAGCGGAATACCAATTTCAATTCAAATCGATGGCAGGTGAGTACATCAGCGGAAGGTACTTCTCTTCTAGCACCTCGATGTCATTTTTGTGGCGAGATTGGTCACATTCGTAGATTTTGCAAGGATGCAACAGAGTACGACAAAAGGAAGAAGGAGCGACAAAATCCAATGACCAACATGGTCTATATTTCACCAGTTGAATCACAAGCAGCAGTGGTTCAGACAAGATCGGGTAAGCAGTTGCAACTCGGAGTTGAGGTGTTCGAGCCTGGTATCCATGAGCAGCAGCGAACGTATACAAAGGCTAGTCAATGGACAACTACAGAGCCAACTGTGTTCCCTCATCCAATTCCGATCACACAGGTTCCCCTGCCACAGGCAAGATCAGATGAAAAAAATTCTGGCCCAGCAACAATAGAATCATCATCAGAATCGGTGAGAAGTACGATCCAAACAGATCAAGTATGGGATATCCTATCTAAGGCCTCAATTACACTCCCTTTGGGACAGTTGCTCACCTTAGTGCCAGGAGTCAGGCGGCAATTCCAATAGTAGGTTAGTCCCGGATCTTCCTGTACTCTGCTGACTGCAACAATACAACCAGAAGCTAATTCTCGGTGGATCATTCAGTCCCATGGATCACTGTCTGGCATAAAAACCAAAAGATTACTCAAGTGCTAATTGATTTCGGTTCGGGTGTGAATATTGTGATTGCAATTCTCTGCAAGAAATTGGGTTGGACCCAAATTGAGCTCGTACAATTTTTTGTACGAATGGCAGACCAATCCCAAGTCCATCTGGTGGGACTAGTATAGAATATTCTGATTACCTTGCAGGGCACCACATTCAAAATGACTTTTGTAGTTCTCGAACTACCAGAATCCAGCCTCGACTACAATCTACTTTTTGGTCGACCATGGTTAAAACAAGCCAAAGTTGTCTAGGATTGGTCCGCGGAGGAGTTAACTTTCAAAGATAATCACCGTAAATATGTAGTTAAATTGGATGCCATGCAGCCTTGCAAGCTTCATGCAAGACCATATGTAGCAGAGCCGGTCCACATGTTGGATGGCTTATCTGACGACGAGGAAGAGGCGTTTCTGAAGACCAATAAGGATTTGATCTCATTTGGTACTGTCGATCTCCAGTCAGTAGCAGATAAGTGGAGTCCGGCAGCGTGTATGGTTGCACCAATGACTGGAGATGCAGAAACCAATGACTGTGTCGCTATGGATGGAGCCACCTTACATCAACTTTTGCATTCATCCGATGATCTGGTAAAACCTCGACAATTTTATGTACCGGAAGATCAGTTAGTAACATATAATTTGGGTGATGCGGTTAACCCGCGACGAGTTAAGATTAAGGCATGATTGTCAGAGACATTTCAAGATGATTTGATACGACTCCTGCGTGAGTTCTCTGATGTTTTTGCTTGGGACTATCGCGATATGAAAGGTCTGGACCCGCGGATCTATCAACATCGGGTAGTGCTCAAACCAGTGGCGAAGCCAATCAAACAGTCTAGTTACCGAATGAACCCCAATTATGCAGCACAGGTCAAAGCAGAACTCGATCGGTTATTGAAGGTGGGATTCATTGTACCAATCAAGCATGTTGAATGGATATCTCCAATAGTGATTGTTCCAAAGAAAAATAAACAGCTGCACATCTGTGTTGATTATCGGAAACTGAATGCGTCCACTGTACCGGATCCATTTCCTCTCGCCTTTCTGGACACAATGCTCGACAGGGTGGCGGGGCACGAGATGTATTCATTTTTGGATGGCTACAGTGGTTATAACCAGGTGAGGATGGCAGAACAGGACATACCTAAAACAACTTTTATCACGAACTAGGGTGTTTATGCTTGTACGGTAATGTGGTTTGGGTTAAGGAATGCTCCAAGTACATTTCAACGATGTATGCAAGAAGTTTTTTCACCCTACTTGACTACTTTTATGCAAGTATATTTGGAAGACTTTTCCTTACTTGGTAAGACTGCGGCGCACCTGTATCATTTACGGTGCTGCTTTGAAAAATGTCGTGAATACCGATTATGCTTGAACCCGACAAAGTCGGTTTTTGCGGTCTCTTGTGGCAAACTACATGGACATATTATCTCTGAACAAGGAATACAAGTCGATCTGAATAAAGTAGCAGCCGTGTTGGAGGCACCAGTCCCCACAACAGCAAAAGAAGTTCTGCGCTTTCCGGTGGCATGGCAGACATTTACGGTGGTTAGCTCATTTAATCTCTTTTCGAGTTCTTGGGGATGGTAGGGGTCTGATAATGCAGAGACCCTTTATCTGATTTTCCCAACTTAACTATCAAATTAAGTAGCAGGCTACTATCTAGTATAACTTCTTCTACACCGTATTACTGTTCGTATTTCAGTTATTCCTTACACCGTATTTAACGCACGAATTAATGATCACAGTCGCACAAACTTATTAACGTGAACATAACATTACTATGTTAACAAAGAATTACTGTGAATCAACAAAGACAGAGTGACAATACGCAGAATATTTGTAATCTGCACTACGACGTCTCCACAAGGTCACAAATCGCCCAGATAGACAATCTGGCGATCCCCTCTCCTCTACCACCGGAGAACCCCGTAATGTCTCTTCATTAATGAATAAAAGGGTTACATCACTTCGCTACGCCCTTTCGGTGCGTGCGGTATATGAAAATATAAAAGTTACATTCTACCAATCTGGCGGCCTAACAGTGTTAGGATCCAAGGTGGGCTAGTAAGAGCATAGTTCCTAGAATCAATTTTTAGACTTCCACTCTAGCATAGGCTCATAAACTTACTTTCTCTTTCTTGGCTCACCCTTAGTGGAGCATGTGAGTGAGATAGAGCTGGCTTTTGGAGTCTTAGACTTCTTTAGAGACACATTACGATCCTAGAAAAACATAGGGTCAATGAAGTGGACCTATCCTCTTATGTGTGACATTCATGTGAATTGTCATGGTGAGAGGGTTGTGCACACCACCTTTGACTAGTAGAATGCTTAGCTTGATGTTTCACAACATTCATGTATATGTTTGTCATAACAATATCTTCTAATTCATGTCTCTTGTCTCTTGTCTCTTTGTCTCTTATATGTTTTTACATGTCTCCTATCTCTTTCTATGTGTGAGAAGGCTCTGCAGTCAAGCATTGAACCAATGAGGATGATCCATTGAGGTTGAGAGAAAAAGTTTATATTCATTTATACAGCATGACCCACATGCATTCATACCACCCACGAAAACCCATGCATATGATTCGGTTTTGAAAGTGTATAAGAAGCTCCATTCTTGGACCATTCTTCCTTTCAAAAATTGATTCATGTGTGTGGTGTTCTTTTTGTTCTCATCATGCATACATCCACAAGAACCCATGCATATGAATTAATTTTTGAAAGTTTATAAGAAGCTCCATTCTTGGACCATTCTTCCTTTCAAAAATTGATTCATGTGTGTGGTTTTCTTTTTGTTCTCATCATGCATACATCTATATGTTCCCCTTTCTATAATCAAATCATGACATCTCTTCTCCCCATAGCCAACATCATCTTCACCTTCACATATTGATCACAAAGACCTTCCAACAGTCACTAGCTTCATACACTATGTGTGCCACAACCAGACCTGATCCACCTAGATTGCGATCATCTCCACAACATTTTCTTCCTGGACATGATTGCATTCTTCTATCTTTCTAGCCAATTCTTTTGTTTTTCAGACAAGTTCTTTTTGAATTGCTATATTTTTGGCAGAAAACTCTTCACTTAGTTTCTGGAATCAATTTCCTGCCTCAAATAGTTCTGCCTTTTCCTTTTCCTCATCCATTAATATGTTTTGAGCTGTCAATGTAGTGTCTATTATGTTTTGAACAATAGGTTTTAGTTGATTTACATCGACATTCATCCAAGTTTTTGATATAATTGGCTTTGCTCCTATGTGCACATCTTTGCCTTGTGCCACATGTAACGTGTCTTGGTGTGGTTGCCTTATCTACAAGTGAATGTGTGGCTCTCTCTTCTCGAAGGGGTTGGTGGATTCTTGTATTGTTGGTTCCTCAGAAGGCATCTTATGAGAATCAACCACCACATCCAAGGGTGATGGTTAAGCCACAACCCATATAGGTAATACAGGTTCTTACTCATCTTGTATCTTAGTGGTGTTTGGTTCCATCTTTGGATGTACCATAGTTCTGCACTTTGGAGGTGATGTTTCCTTGAGTGATATCCTTGTTTGCTCGTTCAATTGTATGATATGTTCTCCTTCCATAGATACTTCATTCAAAGGTTGAGTTCGTGCTCTTGGTTCATCCTCTTTTCCAACCGATTGCTGGACTTGATTGAGTTCCTCCCATTCTTCTCGCATATATTTTTTTATTTGTATATTAATGTTAAGTGTGTCATGATCATGTGATGACTCATCATCTAAACTAGAATCATCTAGTCCCAATTCTTTATACCGGTCGTGGTGGGATAATCTTTTGTTCCTGTTTGATGATACTGGTGGCCTTGTACTGATCTAACCTCTAATATAAACATGTGTGGCTTCTAATGCGGTAGAGAGCTCTCTTCTTGTAATGGCTGGAGTTGTTTTAAATGGCACCTTAGGAAGTTCATGTGTTCTTTTGGACTATGGTGTTTGTGATACTTCAGCCATTCGAGCTCGTTTTGCACCTCACATAGTTGTTTTGGAGCTCGTACCAATTTCCGCAGTGGAGATCATAGGCCGTAAGCAATCTTTCATGTTCAATGCTTGATATATGAGCAGTGTCAGAGCCCAACTTCCATTTAAGAACTTTCTGTGGCCCCACTACTTTTTGGCTTCAAATATCTGCTCTTCAATTGAATGTATGGTGTCATATTGATCTGATTCACCATTTCCTTAATAGCATGAGATGACAATTGTACTACAACTTTCTGTGGAGTTTCATATTGATCTGATTCACCATTTCCTTAATAGCATGAGATGACAATTGTACTACAACTTTCTGTGGAGTTGTATATCTATGCATATTGGGAAAACAAAAGTGTTCCTGCACCAATCTGACTTCCTCTTCAATGTCGATTCTATTGATATCAAAGAAAGTTCTTTTCTTGGCCTCATGGCATTCATCCTTCATATTCATGAGACCATCCATGCTCCACGAAAATGCTATCTTGATCAACTCATGTGTCAATCGAATAGTTTGAGACTCCCCATTGCGATCTAACACACTGCTTCAGGGATTGATGGCTTATCAAGGGCCGGATGTAAAGTATTCATGACTTGTGTGCATCATTGAAATTTTGGTTTATAGATGGGAAGGTTCAAATATGCATCAATTCCAACTTGAGTCCATACATTCACTATGCTTGGCATATCGTGCAAGATTCGAAAATCTTGAGTCATCACTGGGAATTCATGTTCTCTGTCCATGATCTTTATAGTGATGAGAAACAAATGCTCACTTGTTGGGTTGTCGTCTCTGAACCAATGTCCTCTTGCCTTGATAGAAAATTCGAGAGGAAACTCCAATACTTCAGGCTCATGTGTAGCTTCAGAATCAAATGATGCATCCTTGGTAGCCCTAGAGCTTGAGAAAGCCATTTGTAATTGAAGTATTTAATGATTAATATCAAATTTGAAGTAAGTTTTTGTGGTGTGTTGATCGTTTGCTTCATGTGTTGAGTCCCCACTCACAGAGTGTGTAAGGAACATAGTACCTGGTCTTTTTCATTTTTTAGTTTTTTTCTTAAACTCCCATGAAAATAGAAAACCTTAATGACATAGCCAAAGCAATTGTGTTTATTATTTATTGTACATTGTGTCTCCTATTCCCAATGAGGGAAATGTGTTCACTTAGTAGTTCAAAAATCTTGTTGTGCCTAATGCCTAGCCATGTAATGTGGCCTTATTATGCTTACTTGAGGTGCATAGGACTCATCATGAGTGCAAGTGGAATTTCTTGTTTTGACCATTAGAGATGCTATCTCGGTCTTTGGTATCCACATGTTCTTAGCTTTGGTGCTTTGAAGGTCCTTCTGGAAACTTCTTATGTTTGTTGTACGTGTTTGGTTTTGCTATACTTTCACTCTCCTTTCGTGTCCATTTTTAGTCAAAGTTCCTACTTATCTCCTTCACGGCATCTATTTCTTGGGAGTTGCTTCTCTTCTAAAGAGTTGTTTGTGTTGCCTATGATCTCATCGTAAATTTTTTGATTCCTCCTTGGTGATTTGGATAGTTTTCTTGGGTATCCATATTTGATTTCTTGAAGTTTGAGCTGCCTTCAATATCTTTGGTATCCATTCTTGCACTATCTATGTGGACCTATCTTTGATCAAAGGTTCAGGTCGATGTTGCTTGCGATTAAATTCCTTTTGATTCTCCTTCACTTGCGATGTGTAGATGTTTAATTGATCCTTGCAAATCCATATTTGCCGTGCCCCTTTCCTCACCGTTGAATGAATTGGTGTTCAATTCATGTTTGGTCATTGGGCTCTCAATATCTTATCTGTGATAGGATCCTCACTTGTTTTCTTTGACTGGCTAGCTTGAGATGACGAGTAGAGTCGAGTGTCATGAGTAAGAAGAGTAGGGGTTTCAAGAATTGAGACAATAGTGGACATTGGTTGATCAAGGTTTAGAATTGGTGGAGATTCACATGTAGACACACATTTGGCATTGTCATACTTCACATCTATCATCTTTAGAGGCTTCTCATCTAAGAGACTAAACACTTCTCTGTGTCCAATTTTCGCGAATACATAGCCTAAGGCTAACTGGATTGTTACTTCGAATTCGTATATCCATTCTTGGCCTAACACAAGCTCTTCCACTAGGTCGTCATCTTTACAAAGTAAAAACTTTTGATGCATTGAACTGTTACCCAGGTGTAGATATAGGCTGACTTCTTCTACATGTTGAATGGTGTTTCCTCCTATGCCCAACATGTAGGCCTTGGTTGGACTAAGTGACACACTTAATTGGTCAGCTAATGATAAGCATATGCAACTTGATGCTGCCCCAGTATCAATCAATGCATCTACCAAGTGATATTCCTTCCTTTCGATCCCCAAATTGAGATAGGGTTGTTTGGTTTGTTGTCTTATAGTCGTCAGTTCTTCTACCCTATAGTTGGCTATGGAAATTGGCTCCTCTCCTTGACAATATCTTTCATCTCTTTCTCTCATCCATTCTTTTCATTTTCTTATGCGTTCCAAGGCTTTGAGCCTCACTTCTTCTCTTATTCTCTCATCCTCTTCCTTTTCAGTGCCTTGCTTTCAGTAATCTACTCATCATCTCATCCATTAAGGGTTCTAAATATTTCGTCACATGACAACCACTTATGTAATTAGGTAGTACTTCTCCATCTAGAGTGGCTAGGTTTATTGCTCCACTAGTAGAAATACGGTTAATTACCAATGGTCCTTGTCCTCACTTTTGGAACTTCTTAGCATGTTGTTTCAAGGTCTAAACCAAGACTAAGTCATCCTCTTTGAGTCCCTTATCTTTAATATGGGTGTCATAGTAGGCTTTTTGTCACGTCTTGGCTGCATAAATACCTGCTACCGCTTGTAGTCTAGTTTCATGCAATCTTTCAATTTGATCAAATTGTTGGGATAGTTCCTATTTGGTCCACTCATATCTTTTAGCTACTTGAAGAGTAGGAATCAAGAAATCAGTTGGTAAGATTGCATTTTGTCTGTATACAAGATTGAAAGGTGTTGTGCCAATGGCTGTCTTATACACTACTCGAAAATCTCAAATGGCATGATGTTATTGTTTATCCCAATCTGATCATTTATTATCTACTATCTTGTTTAAAATGGTGCATAGCACTTTATTGGAACGGTCTGCCTATCCATTAGCTTGTGGGTGGTAGGGGGCTAACATCTTATGAATTACTAGGAATTCATTCATCAAAGTTTCTATTACTTCATTAATGAAGTCTGTGTCCTAATCACTCACTATTTCAATGGGTAGTCTGAACCTTGTAAATATATTTTTGAAGAGAAACTTAGCCGTAGTTCTTGCATCATTCTTCCTTGTGGCCTTTGCCTCTACCCATTTGGTTAAATAATCCGTGGATAGGATTAATATTCAGCATGAGACCCTTTAGTTGGAGGGCTAATTGGTTTGATGAAATATATACCCCATTTAGCGAATGTTGTAGCACTGATCATTGGTTGCAATTCCATCTCTTCGTATAGGATATTTTGTTCTTTGACATATGTCGCACCTCGGAACATACGTAGTCACATCCTGATATAGTGTGCCACCATAATCTGGCAAAGAGAATCATTTTTGCAGTTTTATCAGTCGAAAAATGACCTCCTACTGCTCCAATATGGGCCATCTCCAACACATAGATATACTCATCTTCATGTACGCATGATCATAATTGGTTGTCTTGGTTGCGTCTAAATAATTGTATCCCTATGAGGGTATAATCTTTACTCTGCTCCTCGAGAGCCAATTTTCTTGCTAGGCTTGCTCCTTTCGGGTATTCACGAGACTTCAAAAATTTAACTAATGGCAAACTCCATCTAGATGCTAGTGTGGAATAGCATAGTGTCAAGTTCTCCTAAAGTCTTTCTTCTTGGAACTTGAGACAAATCCTTACATGTGTGTGAAGGTCCTTTTGCATCCTTGGCCAATACACTCCTAATCTTTTTAATTCTTGTATTGTACCACTAATACTTCTATGTTTCTTCCATGGGTTTATGTGTGCGTGTCGCAACCAATTTTCTTGTTCTTCCTTGTCTACACACCCCAGTAGAAGTCGGTTAGAATCTTGGTGGTATAGACTTCCCACCACAATGTGAAGATTCCTAGTCTTCCATAATTGTAGGGGTTTACTTGAATTAAACCAATGACTAGTTCCATGGGTGAGTATGGGTATCAATTTTTCAGCCCACTGTGGACAAATTTCTAAATTAAAAAGATAGGTGTCAGGCAAGTCATATGCTACTCACGTTGGGGGTTCTCCATGCATCATTCAAGAGGGATGATCTTCTCTAACATGCGTGTTCCCTTTCTTAACTAGTACTTCAAAATCGAATTCCATTAATAAGAGGAACCATCTCACTAGCCTTCCTGTGTTACAGGGTTTATTGACTAGGTATAGTAGGGCTTGATGATCAATAAAGAATTTGAATTTGTTTGTCAATAAATAATGCCAAAATTTCTTTATCGCATACACCATTCCTATTCCTTCTTGTTCGGTGGTAGTGTAATTACATTCGGCTTGGTTGAGCTGCCTGGTAGCATGGGCTATAGGATGATCAAGTTTTCCTTCATCTACTGGCTGTGCTAAGATGCATCCGATGGCAAATTTGGAAGCATCCACATGGATATGAAATGGTTTCTTCCAACATGGTACCTTTAGAATAGGTGTTGAACTCAATCTGCCTTTCAGCTCATTGAATGCTTTCTCACAATTTTCAATCCAATTGAATTGAGTCAATAAGCCATATAGAGGTCGGACAATTATGGCATACATGTGGATAAATCTGCGATAGTATCCATAGTGTCCCATGAATGCTTGTACTTTCTTTGCATTTTTGGTTGGGGTAGTTCTAGAATGACTTTGATCTTGTCTTCATGTGTGGATATTCCGTTCCTCGACACTATATGTTGTTATATTCCAAATATGTAGATGCTTGGAGGAATGAGAAGTTCCTTGCTCAGGGGATAGCCAAGGCCAAAATACAGAGAGTTCATATGAGGTACCTACTCATGATAGCCAGACGAGTAGAGGGACCTTAGAGAGAACTCTAGATGGTGACTAGGCAAGGGCTATAAATAGGCTGTGAGGTGAGTCCTAGGCATGTCATTCTCCACTTCTCGCATTTGGTATCAGAGCCTTAGGAAGAGAGAGAGCTTGGGAAGATCTTGATGGAGATGGAAAGGAGATCTTCTTGTGGTCACTTGAGGAAATGGTTCCATACTATTATGGGTATCATCATCCTCGTTCAAAGGAAACAAAAGCAATCATGGCGAGCTTGAGACGATCGTCAAGAAAACATGATGGGAGAAACTTCTTTGAATGCATGTAGAAGAAGAAGTGGAATTATATTGACGTATTTCCAGCAAAAGGTATGTGCCTCATCATATTTTTCATGTATTTGATAGCTTCCCGCTACTGTTCGCTGCCAGGAATCAAACCCTTGACCTCTTTGTTATGAGTATGTATTCTACCCATCAAGCTAAATCGAATTGATGATGTGACAATAACGGATTTATATTTAACAAAATATTATTAGAGTTGAAATGCACGAGAGTAAGAGAAAGATAGCAAGAGATGGAGAGAGAGAGAGAGAGAGAGAGAGAGAGAGGGAGAGAGAGAGAGAGAGACAGAGAGACAGAGAGAGAGAGAAGAGAGGGAGAAGAAAAGAAAGAGAGAAAAGGAGAACGAAAATAAAGAGAGATATGGAGAAAGAGAAAAAGGAAAGAAAGAGGGAAAAAGGGAAGTAGGAAAGAAAGAGAAAACAAAGAAAGAGAGGGAGAAAGAAATGAAGAGAAAGAGAAGAAGAAAGAGAAAAAAAGAGAAAGAGAAGAAAGAGAAAGAGAAGAAAGAGAAAAGAGAGAGATACAAAGAGAGAAGTGTTAATGAATGAATGTCATCATCCGTCAGAGTAACAAAAATAGAGATTCTCACCTAGCTTCATTATTTTGGCCATAACTTCCTCATACAATATCCAAATCAAGAAACTTGATATAGATTCTACACTTCACGCCATTCTTTTGAGAGGTCATATGCCATATTTTGAGCATTTCAAGCTATCTCTACACAAGCTTTTGGATGACTGTTGGTTGGCAAGAAACTCTTTTTGATTTACTTGAGTGTTCAATTATGATAATTAGGAGTTTCTAATCATATTTTGAACCGTTTTGGATAGGAATGAATTGTTTTTCATACATTTGCATCATACTTTTCTTTTGAATATACTCATTTGGACTGTTTTACATCAAAATTTACAGTTTTGCATTGTATTGTCTTTCAATTTTATGTAATCAACATTGCAATGTGCATGAAATTTAGTTTATACATGAATTTATTGATGCACATGAAGTTACCCTAACTTATGTTAATTCATAAAAACATGCACATGCTATTGTTGTGTGTTTCAAGAACTTTGTGCAAGTATTGGAGCAAGAAAAGACATTGTAATGAGGGCATGTCGTGCCCAGCAACACATTTTGAAAAAGTTTTTTATTTGCAGGTTTCTAGAGTAAAGAAAGTGGTTTTCCAACCACTAGGCTAATGCCTATCATTGTATCATGGTTATTATTTTTTTCGGCTTCATTTTCCTGAGGAAGTGCTGCCATAATTTTTGTAGCCATATGGCATTATATGCCATGTAAGAACTAGGGTGATGTTGTGTTATGAGAGAGGAGTTCTTACGTGTGCATAACTAAAAACATATAAATTGATTGAAGTAGAGAAGAAGATGCATGAGTGGATGCATGCAAACATAGACAATATGACTTCTAGAAGGGTGAAATGCATGATGCATTTTTTGTCTATATATCATTTTTATGCATCACCATGATGAGTTAGGGTGAGCATGAGGTATGTGATAGAGGTACCATGCATAGGCTAATTGTGCCTTTAGAGAGTGAAGGATAAGGTATATACATCAAGAACAACTAAGACGTGTTTTCATCTAGTAACTCATGAGCACGTTAATTGTTCTTCATGGGAATCTATGTACTTGATATGGAGTTGTATCCGTAGTTGGCACACATTCGTGCTATAGTTATGATCATCAATACAAGTACTAAATGCTTGTATGTTATTGGTTGTGATGAGGTTAATGAATGTGCAAAAAGTAGAATAATTAAAATGACATCCATAGATATTCACTTTCATTGAAAGGTGGATACTATGTAAAGAGTCGATTTTCTTTTTCACAAGAAGATTTTAATTGTTAACTGGTTTGTATTGATCTAGACAATCATTATATGCATGGATATGTCTCCATGTCATAATCCATACAAGAGAACGAATGATTATGTTTAATCATAAGGATTAACATGTCTTGTCATTTTTTTAAGATTTGAAAAATAATTGATCAAATAGTTAGTGAGGTATCAGCCTCATAGAGATTTGGATATTTCTCTTTGTGGGAATGCCCAAATTTATTGAAATTTGGTGGAAACATATCTCATAGGCTTTTCTTTAGTTTGACCAATTTTCAAGTCATTTGGATACTTTTACAAAGGTAAAATGACCTATGCACTAGAAATGTTGCTAATAGAGCTAGAGGCCTAAAACAAGTGACATAGACCTGTTACAAAGGGCATTTCTCTTACTTGGTAGATCCACATTGCATGATTTTTTATGAATATATGATCTTGATAGATGCATGTTGTGCATACCAATTTTGATTATTTTTAAAGATCATTTGATAGGTCAAAAGATCTCTACACATGAAAGTGCAGCCTATGGAATTTATAAAATGACCAGAGACAATGTCACATAGAGGTGATTGGTTCCCTTGTCTCCTTTACTCAAATTGGATTCTTTTGGTTCTAACATTAGCTAAACATCTCCAAATGTTGTCTACAAAATTTCAAGATGAAATGTTTCTCCATTTAGGAGATATATAGAAAAGAGTAAAAGTTAGCCTCAACACATTCTTAAAATATTATAGGTATAGAGGGTTAGTATTTTTGTCACTGTGAAAGCGTCAAATGTGAACATACTATGAAATTTATACCAATGCATTTAGGTACTAGTACCCATATTCTATGAAAATTGAAAAGAAATTGGACATCATTTGGTAGGTCCACTGACCTAATCTTCTCAAAATAGTTGCTGGCGATGATTTGATAAAGAGTGGTACATGTGTTTCATGAATAATTGGTTGTTTCATATTGGAAGCTCCAATTTCAAAACTTTTTTATTGGAGATGCTACTCTAGTGTAGAGCATATGATATACCCAAAATTCAAAGATTTTGGAATTTAGCTTCATAGTTAGAAGATATTCTAAAAGTGCAGTAGCATTGTTTTTAGGCTCGCCTAAGCTTAGGTGTAGCAGAAATACAATGATAGATTTGAATGAGTATTTGATTGAATTCTAAGTTGAAATTTTGTGGAACCAAATTAGATAAGCTGATCTAGATTTGACACAAATAAAATGAAATTTGGAGTTTGTTGTGACGTATTTTGATGGCAATGCACCTTCCTGCACTCTCCTTCTCGAGAGCTCCACGAGGATATGCTCGGAGTAGAAAC
The DNA here is from genome assembly GCA_020310875.1 of Ceratopteris richardii. Classification (NCBI taxonomy): domain Eukaryota; kingdom Viridiplantae; phylum Streptophyta; class Polypodiopsida; order Polypodiales; family Pteridaceae; genus Ceratopteris; species Ceratopteris richardii. Next base: position 10,651,737 of record CM035427.1, read on the forward strand.
CCGAGCTCCTGACGCCGCACATAGTACTCCGCACAGAGGTTGTAGAATACGCAGAAAACACAGTACACAGGGAGCACGAAGACAGACTTCTTAGGTCTTACAAATGCGGTCGAACTTACAGTCTGTGACTGAACAGGCCACTATATGGTTTATTAAAGAACATATACAAAGAAGTGTCCGGTCGCCATTTGGCCTTTCACATGGACACTAACGGTAACAATCTCCCACTAAAGGCCAATATGGCCAGAGTAACTATGGGAGAAAAAAGAAAGAATGATAAAGAATACCTGAGTGTAAGTATACAAACTATACCTCCCACCTGATGGGCATGTTACACAGTATAAAAGTGACTGCGTAAGATCAAGAATCAAGTAACCCCCATCAAGTGACAACAGTGTCGAAAGTTATCCTATGGTAGAGCTTTAGTCAAAGCATCTGCAACATTATCTCGAGTGTGAACCTTCTCAAGAATAATGCTCTCAGTGGCTAAACAATCTCTAATGAAGTGATACCTCACCTCAATGTGCTTGGTCTTTGCATGATAGACCGGATTCTTAGCCAAAGCAATGGCACTCTGACTATCACTGAGCAAGTGAGGTACATACTGAGGCAAACCCATATCACAAGCAAGAAGAGAAAGCCACAATGCTTCCTTACATGCCTCACTTGCTGCAACATACTCTGCTTCTGTGGTGGAAACAGTTGTACATTCTTGAAGACGAGATCTCCAAGAGATAGCACCTCCAGCAAAATGAAAAATGTACCCTGATGTAGACTTACGATTGTCTACACAACCAGCATAGTCAGAATCTGTGTAACCAATAATGGATGCTTTCCCTCTACCTAAGCATAGACACTTGTCCTTAGTGCCACTCAGATATCTCAAAATCATTTTGACCGCTTCCCAATGTTTCTTGCCAGGATTAGACATATATCTACTCACAACTCCCACTGCAAATGCAATGTCTGGTCTCGTAGCTACCATAGCATACATGAGACTACCAACAGTAGACTGATAGGGAATTTTGGTCATGAATTCCTTTTCCTCATCTAATTTGGGGCAATCATCCTTGCTCAATTTCACATATGTGGGTAAAGGTGTACTCAATGCCTTTCCACCCTGCATATTGAATCGGTGAAGTACTTTGGATATGTACTCACTTTGAGACAAGTATATGCATCTTTTACTCCTATCACGAGTAATGCGCATGCCAAGAATATGTTTGGCATCCCCCAAATCCTCCATATCAAATGTCTGACTCAACTTCTTTTTGAGAATTGACAAATCATAAGAGGACTTCCCAACAATCAACATATCATCAACGTAAAGTATCAAGCATATCAAGCTGCCATCAGAACATCTCTTTGTGTAGAGACAATGATCCTCATTGCTCCGAGAATAGCCTTGGGACTTCATAAAAGCATCAAACTTTTGGTACCATTGTCTAGGAGACTGTTTAAGTCCATACAAGCTCTTCTTGAGCTTACAAACTAGACTTTCCTTGCCAGGAACTACATAACCCTCTGGTTGTTGCATATAGATCTCATCTGTAAGATCTCCATGCAAGAAAGCTGTTTTCACATCCATTTGGACTAGCTCTAAGTCCTCCATTGCAACGAATCCAAGCAACATGCGCAAAGTAGTCATCTTGACCACTAGAGAGAAGATTTCCTCAAAATCAACACCATGTTGTTGCTTAAAAACCTTTGCAAAAAGTCATGTTTTATATTTTGGAGAAGCACTATCTGATGTGAATTTCAGCTTATATACCCATTTAAATGGTAAAGCTTTCCTGCCCTTTGGCAAAGGTAGTAAGTCCCAAGTACCATTCTTGTGAATAGAATCCAACTCACTCTTCATGGCACGCTCCCACTTGACATGATCCTCTATCTGCATAGCCTCTTTGTAGCAAGAGGGCTCACCGGCATCTGTTAGCATAACAAAATCTAAACCTGGAACATATCTATCAGGTGGTTATGAGACACGTGCAGAACGTCTCAATGGTTGCTAAACAGGAACATGTGCAGACTGATCTGAATGGACATTCTCTTGAACATCCCTATGTGCAGCATTTTTATGCATGCTAACCGGAGGACTAGTATCCTCAAACACTAATCTTCTCACTTCAACCTCCTTAATTGGCTCTTTATGCATCTTAGACTCATTAAAAATGACATCACTACTTCTGATCACTGACCGTGTTTCAGGATCCCATGAGCGATATCCAAATTGTCCTTCTCGACCATATCCAAGAAAAATGCATTTCTTTGACTTATGGTCCAACTTCTGTCTAAGATTCTTGGGTATATGAACATATGCTTCACACCCAAAAACTCGAAGATGATCATAATATGGTGGTTTCCCTGTCCATAACTCTTGTGCCACTTTCAGACCTTTGGCAGTACTAGGTGAAAGGTTAATCACATGAACTGCAGTCAATACTGCTTCTGCCCAAAAACCTTGTGAGAGGTTTGCATGATGCAACATAGAGACTACTCTATCTTGAATAGTTCTATTCATCCTCTCAGCTACACCATTCTGTACTGGGGTATAAGGAGTTGTAAACTCTCTACAAATCCCTCTACACTGACAGAAAAGGCTGAATTCATGTGAGGTATACTCACCCCCATTATCTGAATGTAAAGCCTTAAGCTTAGTTCCTTTTTCAGTCTCAACTGAAGCAAGCCATTTTCTGAAAGTAGGGAATACATCATCCTTCGATTTGATAGGATATACCCAGACTTTTCTAGTAGCATCATCTATGAAAGTGACAAAGTAAAGAGAACCACCTAAGGACCTAGTGGGCATAGGACCACACACATCTGTATGAACAAGATCTAAAGGCTGAATTGAAGAGTCAATGTGCGTTTTATGCACATTTCTGGTTTGCTTTCCATATTGACAATGCTCACAAAATGAAAAATCAGAGAAAGATAACACAGGTAAGTAGCCAGAACGAGAAAGATTTTCCATTCCACTACGAGATATATGGCCCAAACGACCATGCCAAATACAAGCCATAGGCTGTTCAGTAACAGCTAACAAGTGTTCTTTTTGTGATACAAATAAAGGGTAAAGTGAGCCAACTTTCCTTCCTTTTGCAATAACCATATTGCCCTTTGATATACGAAAGGACTGAGCATAGAAGACCACCTTGTAACCAAGGTCATCAAGTTGACCAACTGACATCAAATTGCATGATAACTGAGGTACATGGCATACATTATGCATAGTAAATTTTGAACCGTCAATGAACTGCACAACCACATCTCCAATCCCCACAACATCACACTGGTAAGAGTCACCAAGTCTCACGGTACCAAGAGACTTTGCTGCATAATTAGAGAACCATTCTCTATGTGGTGTCACATGGAAAGAAGCACCAGAATCTCGCAGCCAGGTGTGGGAAAGAGAATCAGCCATAAGTGCCTTAGATGGCACAGTACTATCAAGTGTCAACACATCAGCATCATTAGAAATAGCATTAATTTCTTCAATCTTCACACTCGAAGTAGATGGTGCAGGTAACTGTTTAACATGCCCATCAACATTCTATCCTTTACCTTTAGCATTCTTTAATGCATAACAGTCTTTCTTCATGTGTCCTTTCTTATGACAATAATGGCATTCAATATCCCTCTTCCTTGATTTACTTCTGCTCTTATTCCGTTGACCATTCTTTTCCTTGTTCTTGCTCCTGCCACATTGTTGGTTCTTTCCTTGGTAAGAATCACGAACATTATATCCATCTCCACTCTGAGTGCCAACCATAGATTTTCTACGAATCTCCTCACTCAAGAGTGCTCCACAGATGTCATCTTTGAAGAGTTTACCACCTGGTGCACTATTGCTAATAGCTGTGCAAAATGTATCTCATGATGATGGTAGGGTGCATAACAGCAATACTGCTTTCATTTCATTGTCCATATCCATTTTCTAAGCCTGTAACTGGGAGAATATGGCATCAAACTCATTTAGATGAGCAGCAACACTATCTGTGCCCTTCATACGAAGGTCGTATAATTTTCTCATCAGATATACTTTATTTGATGCCGTCTCTTTTTCATATGTATTGCATAACTTCTTCCAAAGCTCCTCTGCACTTTCACCGTCTAATACTGTAAAGTAAACATTATCTTCCAGGTGCAAGTGAATGGTAGACCTGGCCATTTCATCTAACTCATCCCAATCATCTTCATCCATGTCAGCAAGCTTCTTTGAAATCCCATTTACTGGCTTCCATTGCCTTCTTTGAATCAGCACATCTTTAATCTGGTTCTTCCATAGACCAAAGTTTGTGCCATCAAATTTTCGAATCTCAAAATGGTCTTTGCCCTGCAAGTTATAGCTCCTCCTCTGAACGCTAGCACTAGACCCTGATCCACCGGATGTGCCTGAGACCTCTGATGCCATGATCGTAGAGAACTGAATAGAATGATAATGGAGCTAGAAGAGTCCAAACACCAACAAATAAGTGTATCAAGAAGTAAATCGACCACTATATAGTTGACTAAACCAGAAATCTGGAAAAATTTTGCGAGAGTATCCTCTGCAAAATTAGCATATGACCAGTGTCAAAGTATCATAAAACTGCAAGTACTAACATGTCTACCTGCATAGTGAATCACTGACTCCACTGCATATAATCAGTTACCCAATAGAAGCCAACTAGGCTTATCGAGCAGCTATGAACAACTATCATACATCTCCTATGGCGAGGTTGGGTAAGACTTCCACCAGCATCACCGAAGAGACCCCGACATCTGGGTGTCTCCCAGTCAAGAAAACCTCACCACGACCCTCTTTATCAAACGTAAAAGGCTTTATGCAAAGAACGTAACCGCTATATCAATGCCCACATGGACGTACATAAGCGGTATCCACAGAAGCGTACATGGTGTGTATGTGCTCAATATATGCAGTAAAATGACATTAAAAGGCTGAATACATAGCCCAAAAACTAGCCAATAACACCTGCAAGTGTCTGTCAACTCTGATGTTTTAGGCTTTAAAAACCTGCATAAATTTGCAGCGACTGCTCCCACCAAAACTGAAAACCCCTCGAGAAACCTGTAGTTTTACAAGTGTGGCTGAAAATACAGCCCCAAAGGTTGATATTTATTGTCTAAGAAGTACAAGAAACACTCTTCTTGATGTTCTTGGACCTGTGTGAAGAGAACTACGTGTGAAAGTACTCCGAAATGGCTCCAAAAACACCCCAAAAATGCTTCAGAAATAGGCTTTAAAAGCAAAAATGAAGCTTTGAGGGACCAAAACTTGTTGAAGGTAATGTCAACCTTAGTCTTTCCCCTTCTTCAATCACCACAAGAGTGTAGCTTAGTGGCAAATGATTTCCACGGTTAAGCGAGCTCTGGGGGGAACAGTACTGGGATGGGTGACCTCCCAGGAAGTACCGGGAACCTCTATATTCCTTGATCGTTGAGGTCCTCCCTCGCGAGCAGCCAATGGCGCCAACGGTGACTTCGGTGACTCGGATGACAAGGTATGCCAAGGTCTATGCCTTGGTCGCCGCCTTAGTCGTAAGCCTTGGAGAAATCCTGTGCAAACAATGCCTATTATCCTATCATTGGAGTAGGGGAAATTGAGCTTACAGCTGCAAATGGAGGTGTGATTCTCTTGAAAAATACATTGTAAGTGCCCGATATCAAGAAGAACTTAATTTCAGTTCCGTTGATTGCCAAAGCTAGACTTCATGTACACTTTTTTGATGATAAGTGCATGGTTCATGATTTCAGCAATGGCGATGTTATTGTGATGTCGGGTACATTATGTAACGGTTTGTATTGCATGGATACATACATGATGGCTGCCTCAAATGCCTTAGTTGCGCATACTTCTTCCATGGCTGAAATGGAGCTTTGGCATACTCGTTTTGGTCACTTGAACTTCAATAGTTTGCTCTACTTGCAAAAGAAGAACATGGTTATTGGCTTGCCTACACTTGAGTCCATTGAAAAGCATGCATGTGAAGGTTGCATTCTTGGAAAAATGCATCGTGCTTCTTTTCCAAAAGATAGTCATACACACACTACAAGAAAATTGCAACTTGTTCATAGTGATGTATGTGGTCCAGTCAAGACTCCATTCTTTTGGGAAGCATGTATATTTTGTTACCTTCATTGATGATGCTACTCGCCATACATGGGTGTATCCTATGAAAGCAAAGAATGAGGTATTTTCTTGCTTCAAAGCATTTTTAGCTATGGCTGAAAATTTTTCTTCACAAAAGCTCTTGACTCTACGCACGGATCGTGGCGGTGAATACATGTCACATGAGTTTAATGCTTTTCTTCGTGAAATAGGTATTTCACACCAGTGTACGGTGCCATATACACCTCAACAAAATGGTGTTGTCGAGCATAAAAATAGAACTCTACTTGAAATGGCACGATGCACGGTTAAAGAAAAGCATCTTCCTCATAAGTTTTGGATTCCATGGAGAGATGCTCCTCATAAGTTTTGCAAAAATTGTAGGTACAGCCATGGAATTGAATCACAAACTTAGTACTCATGTACGAGAGATGCTCGAAGACATTACAAGGTACCAAAGTATTGTTGGGAGTCTCAATTATGCAACCCTAACTAGAGTAGATATATTTTATGGAGTAAGTACATTGAGTTGATTCATGCATACACCAAGAAAAACTCACATGGAAGCTTCCAAAAGGATCTTAAAGTACTTGAAGGGTACCATAAATGAAGGACTATTTTATCCAATTACATTGGATATCAAGATATACTCTGATGCAAATTGGGCTAGCTCAAAAGATGATACGAGGAGCACCTCTGGATACGTATCTTTTGCAGGGTCTAAGTTAATTTTATGGTCATCAAAGAAACAACCAACTATGGCATTGTCCTCAATTGAAGATGAATACAGGGGCCTAGAAAATGCAACACAAGAGCCGATGTGGTTAAAGCTACTCTACTCAGACTTGGGGCTACATACATACACTCTAATGATTCTTGGAGATAATACTAGCTCATTACATTTGGTTGCTAATCATGTGTATCATGCAAGGACAAAGCATATTGAAGTTCATTACCATTATATGAGAGAGAAGCTACTTAGCAAGGACATAGAATTGTCCTATGTATCTACAAACCTACAATGTCCAGATATGGTGAAGCCAACTCCTAAGAAATGTGGATCTTTAATGTTCTTGAATGTTCTGAACGTGATCAGCATTAATTCAAATATCTTCATACACATTTGTGCCATCACATCAGGGGTGTTGCGTAGTCTGAGACTCCAGTGATAAATGGTGGAAATCATATATGCAACTGAGGCCTGTCCTTGTGGAGGTGGTAGATAGACATAATTCAACCATTTAGCAGTGTAGCCTTTGACGTTCTTTACAACAATGGCAAACTCGGGCCAGGTGCATCTTTGTAGGAGTAGAATGTAACATGGATTATACTTGATAAATAGTGGCATGTTGTTCCGTCTGCGGACCATTTCTGGATATGTTTCAAGTAGACGAATCCACCAGGTGGGTTGGAAGGTTGATCCTTGTTGCGCACATTCAGGTAAATCTTCAGGACCAAATTGAGTGGCAAAAGTAGGGGATTTTCCACACGTTCATTGAATCTCCACATTGTAATCTTCTAAGAGCACACAATAAGGCACATATTGAGCATCGTTTGTTCCTATCTAGCGGTGATGTGACATGTGCCTGAAGTAATCTAAGTTTATGATAGTGTCGTCCTGTTTAACCATTGATTGGATTTGGAATGCAACACGATCTTCATGGGTCTTGGCTATCTTTTTGAGTTTCTGAAGCCATTTGGGTACTTTGACTTCCAGGGTGTCCATTCCTTTCGATGTTTGTTGGCCGCCCGGCATAGGCATAGGAACATATATATATAAATTCAAATCTTGGCTCCAAAAGATGACTATATATACATGGCCTTCTAGTCCCGATTTTTGTACCTCCATGAGTTGAGCTTTATGTCATATCAGAGTGTGGTCTCAACCCACATATATGTACCAGTAAATCATTTGTACTTTAAAATCAATATACATTCATTTTCATGATCGTTTGTGTCCATAGCTTCATACTTTTGCAAGTGTACTATTCACTACCATATCTCTCAATTTTCTAAGCCAGATTGCAGAGATGCTTCCTCTAAGATTGGTGCATCATTTTCAGTGATTTAAATTGGTAAAGTTTTCTCTTTAATTCTATTTTATACTCACAAAGTTTCATTGCAATTGATTGTTTTAATCATGAGATGTGTTCATTTGAAGTTGCTTATATCTCTTCATATTCTACTTCTCTGTGAGCACTCCATTAAATTAGTGTTCTTTCAGAGCCAGTTCTCATTGTGTACTTCGTCATGTTCCATAATTCAAGGCTTCATAGAATCAGCACACTGTCTAATATGTGCGTGCAAAATTCCATAAGTGTAGCATCTTGGAATCTCGAGATATTACCATTTTTCTGCTCATGGGTCTTAGTACTACTATAGCCCATGAAAATCGGGGTGATGCTACAACTTGCTAAACACGGCTAAAAGCTCAAGTGATTTGGATCAATGTAAGGCATGTGAATCATAGTATTTTTGAAAGGCAACTAGAAAAGGTGTATGAAGGGACCTAGGTATTGGGTTCATTTCACTTCTAGTGTGCAAATTTGAGGGATTCAATTCCATCATATATGATCTTGGAAAGATTCCCTAAATGATAGAGAGCTTTTTTCCATAATTATAGGCTTTATCACACGTAAGTGTGATAGCTAGTAATTGACTATCATGACCGGGCTCACAATTTCAAATTTAATACGAGTCTTCATGCTTAACTTCTTGCTTCACATTACTCCACATGGCATTCATCCAAGAAAAGTTCCAAAAACCCTTAAGATTGGAACTTGAGTTTTAGCATATTAGGAGACCATTTAACGAAACTATTTTTTATACTCAGACGTTTGTAAGAAGCATCCCAATAGTTCTTGCCTAATGTGAATGAAGGACCAAGAATATTTCTCTTTTTTGCGTTCTTGCATAGTCCTTT